>JAJKFI010000015.1:306416-324327 GCA_029204185.1 Lerista edwardsae
TTTTTTGATTTGAATTTGATTTGATATGGTCTACCTAGTCTCCCTGCCTAGTTCTACCTAGTCTCTTGAAGCCTCCCAGATCGAACATATTTAAAAAAGGAACATTATTTATTTCACTTTGTGACCATTTTCAAACACGAAAATACTTCAGTACAAAATATTGATGGCTGGCATGCATTATACATTTCATTTTTGATTGGGAAGCCGCATATAATTGGTAAAGAACTCATACTACCAGTAGTTACTAGTGTTCTGTGTGCTGTGTTACATAAGTCACCATAGAACATAATTTGGACAATGCTTTTCAGCAACAAGTCAGTGCAAAGACGTATAGATGAAGTGGCTGGAAAAGATACACTGTGCAGTTTATTAAGGACAACATAATTTGAATTACAGCTGGATAGTTAACTGACAGACAATAAATCTTTGTTATTGCTTATATGTACTTTATAAAATATGAACAGCTGCCATTTGCAAGGCAACTAAGAACAGATACTAAGGGGAGTCAATATTTCATGTAGTTCAGCAATTCTTCAAGTACAAGGAAATTCCACTCACTTGCTCATGCAACCAATGGAGCACCATCTATGGTAACTACCATAGGTGTGTTGCTTCCTTGAAAAATAGCAGTGCCAAATACCAATTGCTGCAGCATTCATCCCTACATCTGGTTGCAAAAAAACTGTGATCACCTGCACAAGTCATTGTTGTTCAGTCGCTAAATCGTGTGCGACTCTTCGCAACAAGTCATTACGCACTGTGATTACTACAGTGAATAAAATTAAAGCTCATGCTCTCAATATCTCCTTGCCATGTGCAAACAAAATGTCCACCAACCATGCCTCACTTTACACACACTCATAAATGCCAGAAAACAAATAATTCAGCACTTGGATTGAACAAATAACAAAACAAATAGCTCCAGCACTGCTAGAGATGAGCACCTGAGCAATGTGTTGGCTATCACTGTGATGAATGCCCTAATTTTCCCTATTTCTCCTTATTTTTGGACACTTCAAATACCCCCAGAAACATCTATGCTGGTTCAGTGCCCTAAAATTTGTTGGGACATGCTCCTACAATATGTCCTTTGTTTGAAAATGCCATTCCCAGACAGACATGTGCTTGGATATGTCTTTCTGTATGTCTGGGCTTCCCTCAGAGACAACAGCCGTTAGCCAAGCGTCCTACTGAAATTGGCATATGCCCACTGATTGGAATGGAGTGGCTCTTAATGCATCAAACCTAGGTTTATAAAGTTCAAGCACAGGAATGTCTGGGTGTGTTTTGCTAGAGTTGCCACTGGAAGCTAATGCTGGTTCACATAAAATATATCTACTTACTCTTCAGTAAGTGCAGGAACTGCAATTCTGGGGACAATGCAAGTAGCTGACAATAGCAACAGTATCTCTAGCTGGATGCATTTAGGGCAGAGATCTTCAATTTTTTTTATCTTATGGCACACTAGCAAGGTGTTAAAATTGTCAAGGCACACCATCAGCTTTCTCATAACTTTTTGACAACTGACAAAGCACTAGTTGGCACCATGCTGCCAGGTGGGGGGCTCACTCCCCCAATGGCCCTGCTAATAAATGAACCTTCCCCAAATTCCCATGGCACACCTGTAGACCAATTCACGGCATACTAACGTGTCGCAGCGAGGTTTAAAATGGCTGATTGGGGGAATTATATTAATTTTGTTTGCTCTTTTCACTTCAAGCCAGCCTCCAAACTTCACAGGTCTATCAACACATTGGGATTTCTGTGCTCTGTTCTTTTTTTCAGCTGGTCATTACTAGTTACTCCATCCAATTTGGCCAAGTTATTGCTTTGTGTCCATCCAGCCAAGTGCAGACATTTTTTCATCAGTGTGTTTGTTGTACTCTTTCTATCCACTTTCCCAATTTCTATCCTACTATCCACTTTCTATCCAATACTATCCTACTTTCCACTGCTAAGTAAGCAAACAAACACTCCCTTATCTTGAGGAGACCTCCATAACTGTCCCACCACCGCAGAATTTAGCACACACTCCATTGGCACAGCTACATCAGAACTGGAAAGTTGGATAGGATTTGGCCCTCAGTGGGTTGTTACGTCTGGAAATTATTGTCAAAAATATCAGATACCACAATAAAATTTCTAGGTTATGTCTGATAGCTCATGAGAGCTACTGCAATTTGATTTTAAACAAGAGATCACAATGTTCCATATTCTCTCGGGAGGGGTGGGGTTTTTTTTTTCCCCAGATGGTCCCCCTCTGCCTATTCCTATTAGTTTGGGATGGTGGATTTTATACCACCGGTTTCTTCCCCTTATCTGCCAGTTTCCTTCCCATTCAGGTGCTGACTTTTCCCATTCAGGTGCTGACTTTTCCCAGAAAAACGGAAAGCAGAGAGCAGGAAGGTGTGCATAAGTGCTAACCACAAAGCACTACTCCCTCCTACACAGCCTACAGCCTTTGGCTCTGGCTCAATCATGATAATTTGAAAACAAGTGAATAATTATTCTCAAAAACATCAGATACCACAATGAAATTTCTAGGTGCCAGGGTGACCTGGCACTCAGGATTTGTCAAGCCCTGTTTTTTCTAATCCAAAGGCTCTTGGATTCACTAATCCATGTATCAGTGTCTAGATTCAACTATAGGCCTACCTACTAACTTACATCTATACTTTTGTAGTAATCCACAAACAAAACTGTAAAACTAGAAAAGAAAAATCTAGAGTGATTTTCACTGTGGCTCATGGTTCAAGAATTACTATATAACAAAAAGATGAAGTCCCAGGTCGTTGGGTTATTCACCATTTTTACAAAATGCTGCTAAAAAATTTGAGACAATTTAAAAGTAATACTAATTGCTGGACTGTTCATTAGTTTTAGTAAATCTCAAAACTGGAACAGACATGAAAAAAGGAGTCAGCAGAGTTAGGTCTGCTGATCACAAGCCTGTGAGACTGCTGTCATGTTTAGGAAGCTGTAGGAATAGTTGTAAATGCATTACAAATCCAGTGGTATGCTAAAAATGTGAACTCAATAGCCCTCTTTTTCAGAGGGCTAGTTCAGAACTTAATATCAAGTCATTACATTCACTAGTACTCTTGGGAATGCTAGGAGAGAAACAACTGTTTAGTGCTTAACAGTTTCAGTATTGTTCATTTCAATCAATTTAGTACCTCAACTACGATTACTCTTAACACTGTATTTATTTAAGTAAAATGTCTAAGTTTAAGCTTAATTTATAATTGCTAGCTATTGTGCATATGATATTGATATTGTTAAGTACGCTTGTTTCTTCAATCCAGAACGATACGTACACTTCAGCGGGCATGCCAACATCTTGCATGAACTTTTAATAGCAGAACAGAATGTTTACGCTAAAAAAATTTGGATTTCATTTATCAGAGGCAGAAAGATAACAAGTCTGTGCAAAGTGGTCCATATAAAAGAGAAACAAGTAACTGGCACGAACAAGTTGCTTCCTTGAGGTCTGGAAGCTGGTACATTTTGCTACAGCGATTTAATATGTAAAGTTTCTACCTCTCAAATACACATGCATGCCCACCTGTGTGTACAATATTAACACAAGGAGGGACCTCTACAAGGCATAAAAGAGAACTGTGTTACCCCTTTTCCTGCCCTCAATGCATATGCATAGTGAGCATACCCCACCATTTGTGGGGGGGGGGGGTGACCTGGATGTCTTCCCCTTCAGATGGATAAGCAGATGGGGAGGGGTTTTGATTTTGAGTGGGAAAATGACAAGAGAGAAAGAGGTAAAGTCTGCTGCTTCTGCTTGCACTCTACTCCACTCACTGCCCTGCTCATGATGGTAGTGTGTCCCTTCACTACTCCTCATTCTGCTCCCCAGATTGGAAAAGGAAGGCAGAGGAAGAGGAAATGTGGAGGGGAGGAAGAGTGCTGAGCTAGAACGTTGCAGAGCGGGAGCAGCAGAGGCTGGCACATCACCAGGTAACAGGGGCAGCATTTGGAATGCTGTCTCAGGAAGCCTTCCACTGGCTCTGCCACAGATGCTTTTGCTTTTAAGAAAAATAGCAGAAGAAACATATTTGCAATTGTGGGTTACATGTACTTTCTAATCCAGTTGTGGCCCCAATACTATGGCGTATTTTACCAAATGAGGCTTTCAAAAAAGCTTTTAAAATCAGGGTTACCAGATACAAACTGGGACAGAGTGCTTTTACCTTTAACCATTGTATAGAAGAGGGAATTTGGCAGGTGCAACTTTTGAAACCCTTGCATGATGAAGGGGACCTGCCAAATTCCCTCTTTTTAATTGGTTAATTGTATTAAACATACAATAGTTAAAGGTATAGGCACTCTGTCCCAGTTTGTATCCAGTAACCCTATTTAAAATCCTCCTGGTTTTGATGAGGTGAAATAGCTGATATATGTTGCATTTACTTGACGCTTTTTGCTTTATTCTTTCTTTCCATGGATAATCTTATAAATAATCCATTCATTTTTGTAAATGATGGTTTTTACCATCAGTTTTTACCATCATAAAAATCAGTTTTTACACTATTATGATGGTAGGCAGCCACTTTGAATATTATTTAATTATATGGTACAAGCTTTTGTGTGAGAGAATGAAAACCAAAAAGTGGAAGGCTAAATAGGCAACATAGATCATTGGTTGCTGATTGTACTATATTACCTTCTCATGCAATTTATCCATAGGAGATAATACCAGAAAACATCTGTCTAGATTCACCCTTTGGGTAAAGCTCTCTTAAATGAACGGCTGCTAACTCATAAAATATGCAAGTAAATAAACAGTCCTTTCATGTGAATGTGGGGGTATTAAATCTATTTTATCCAACACTTAAAAGTAGATGGTAGAAGCTGAGTGGTTCCAAACTTTTTAATTAGCGGACATCAATGAACCCTCCTCCTGGTTGACATACATAAAAGAGCTCCCGTGGTTTAACCATGTTCTGAGTGTTCTTCAAGGAATGTATAAGCAGCAGTTGTAGTAGGACTGTCTGGTACTAGCTGTGTGCACAGTTAGCAAAGAAAAACCTAATAGAATAATATATCTAATAAGGACAGCAGATAGGCATTTTTCAAAGTGCCCTTTTTTGTCATGTAGCTTTAAGGAAATGTATCTCCAACAACTTGTTTAAGATTTACAATTGTGTTTTTGTTTTTTGTTTTTTTGCATTTTTAGAATATAAAAGAGCATGGAATAAATTACAATTATCACTTATACAATCAGTTCTTCAACTTAGGTGGTACAGAGCTAACCTGCTCCAGTGATGCATGTTCAGTCTGGGTTAGAATGCTCATTTTAGGAGCTAGAAGGTAAGGGCAGCATAGACCACAAAACTCACCCTTCCTGTCCACCCACTTCTGCATCTTTCCTATCATCTCAGAGGTTTAAGGGTAAGTATATCTCAACCATACAAATAAAAAAAATCATAGCCTAAAAATGCAACACAGCTTACTCATTAATGAGAATATCCCTTTAACTAATTAACAGTTACATTCTGTAACATAAATATATACGAAAATGTAACACATAATTCTAATGTTTCATGCACACTGGGATCCCTGAGCGGTATGCATTTCTTTATATCTATCTATATTAACTTATACCGCACTCTATTAGCACAGCTTTCAGGGCAGCTAATATTTATAAAAGCAACCACAAAATGATTGCAGAAACCAGATAAATGCAATAAAACAAAACAGAAGCAACAACTTAATTTACAGCACCAAAACATTTGAAAAGGATAGGAAAAAACACCATAGCTCAAATTTTAAAGGACCTGGCATCAAAAGGGCATGTGAGTAGGCATTAGAGAAAGCAGACAGGATGGCACAATGCAGAACGCCCTCTCAAGAAGTCCCTACCCACTTTGCTTCGAAACACAGTGGTGAAAGCCAGTGAAGTTGTTTCCATACACGGTCTGCTTAGATTGGTGCCAGGCATTTTGCTGGGGCTTTTCTCAGGGTAAGGGGGAATAAGTCCACTTACTCAGAGCACAATCCTAAGGTGGGCTGGAATGACCTAAAGTGTGCTGGGGAGCCTCCCTGAGGCACAGTCACATTCGCACCCTTGCCCCAGGGGAGGCTCCAGGCCCCCCCCCCAACAGGTTTCCTTGGGTCTGCACCTGCAAAAATAGCAGGCGCAGAGCTGAGGAGGCTATGCAGCGTGAATTAGGGCTGCGCAGCCTGGGAACGGAGGCCCACTGGCTGCATCACATCTCTGCCCCCTCCCCAGGCCAACACAGCCACCGGCCCACCCACCACCCACCCAGAACTGCCCACCTTCCCTCCTCCTGAACCGCCCTTGCACCAGCCAAGTTTGACTGGCGCAGGTGCAGCGAGGTGTGGCCTTGTGCCAGTGCCTTGGGCCGCAGCTACGGTTAGTGTCGGCCCAAGAGCACTAGCACCAATGCAGGGGTGCTGGTCAGGCCTCTCAACACAGCACATAGAATCAGCCCAACAGAAGGCGTTGGGGCTGGACTTGACACAGTTGTCCTGCCTATTCTAGCCCTGGTAAGGATTCGGTTGCCCAACACATGCATATTGGTATAGTAAACATCTTGTTAAAAACAATTTGTTTGGCTCACAGTTGAATCAATATGCAAGTGCCTCCCTCCCAGTGGCACAGTGGGTACTAGTTCAATCATGCTGTTTTGTTCAATCATGCTTTCTTCTTTTGAAAGCATAAAACTATATTTTAATTGCATTGAATAAAACTAAAAAAGAAATCTGCAAATACAGAATGTTTACTGGTTAGTTTGCAGATTATAATTTCAAGAATGCAAGGGAACCCCTCACTGTCAGGAAACTTGTTCAATTCACCATGAGCAGGGATATACATTTAGTGGTATCTTGGATCCTGGAAATGTTTATTAATTAAGATGTAAGAAACAAATATGCTTATGCTTATATATGTTATATTTATTTTATATAACATATTTTATTTTATATAACCCTGAGGGCTCTGGGGGATTTTCCTGTTGCCAGAGTTGGAGACCCACCCGGTGCCCTGGTCGACCTCTGGAATACGGAGATGGCCAGGGCCCTGGATGAGATCGCTCCTGAGCGTCCTTTGCCCAGTCGCAGAATCGGAGCGGCTCCTTGGTTTTCTGAGGAGCTGCGAACGATGAAGCGGCAGAGCAGACGACTAGAGCGTCGGTGGCGAAAGACTCGTGCCGAATCTGACCGGACACGGGCTAGGGCCCAATTAAAAGCTTATTCCAGAGCAGTGGTGGCAGCTAAGAGGGCACACCTCTCTGCCACCATTGCATCTGCAGAGAACCGTCCGGCTGAGCTCTTCCGTGTGGTCCGCAGGTTTTTACATCTTGCCCCTCTTACTGGTAGGGAGGAGCACACGGAGGCTCGCTGTGACGAGTTCGCAAAACACTTTGCAGATAAGGTCGATCAGATCCGGCATGACTTGGACGCCGCTGTGGGCATATCTAGTGATGTCCCTGGGGAACCTGTCTGTCCTACAATTTGGGATTCTTTTCAGCTTGTAGAGCCTGAGGATGTGGACAGGATTCTCTGGAGCGTGAGACCTGCTGCTTGCCCGCTCGACCCTTGCCCGGCATGGCTAATTAGAGCTGCCCGGGGAGGGCTGGCCGAGTGGACGGGGAGGGTGGTGAATTCATCTCTGAGGGAGGGGGTGCTCCCGCCTGCTTTGAAGCAGGCGATGGTTCGCCCCCTCCTGAAAAAACCCTCCCTGGATCCCACAAATTTAAACAACTTTCGGCCAGTCTCCAATATCCCATTTCTGGGTAAGGTGATTGAGCGGGTGGTGGCGTCCCAGCTTCAGAGGGTTCTGGAGGAAACGGATTATCTGGACCCATTCCAATCTGGCTTCAGGCCGGGGTTCGGGACGGAGACTGCCTTGGTCGCCTTGGTGGATGACCTGCGCCGGGGGATGGACGGGGGAAGTGCGACCCTGTTAGTCCTGCTGGACCTCTCGGCGGCTTTCGACACCATCGACCATGGTGTCCTTCTGGGTCGGCTGGCCGGGTTGGGGCTTGGAGGCACTGTTTTGAAGTGGTTCCGCTCCTTCCTGGCTGACAGATCCCAGAAGGTGGTGCTGGGGGAGGCTTGTTCGGCACCCCAACCTCTCAGGTTTGGGGTGCCACAAGGTTCCATCTTATCCCCCATGCTCTTTAACATCTACATGAAACCGCTGGGAGAGGTCATCCGGGGGTTTGGAGTGGGGTGCCATCAATATGCTGATGACACCCAACTTTATCTCTCCTTTCCCCCTGATTCTGAGGAGGCGGTTGAGGTCCTGGATCGCTGTCTGGAGGCAGTTGGGGGCTGGATGCGGGCGAACAAGCTGAAATTAAATCCGGATAAGACAGAGGTGCTTTTGGTTCGGAAATCCACGGCTCGGGTATTGGACTATCGTCCTGCTCTGAATGGGGTCGCACTTCCTCTGAAGGAGCAGGTTCGCAGCTTGGGGGTTCTCCTGGATTCACAGCTACACCTGGACTCCCAGGTGGCGGCTGTGGCCAGGGGAGCCTTTGCTCAGCTTCGGCTGATCCGCCAGCTGCGGCCGTACCTGAGCTGTGCGGACCTGGCCACTGTGACCCATGCCCTAGTGACATCTAGATTAGATTATTGCAATGCGCTCTACGTGGGGCTGCCTTTGAAGACGGTCCGGAAATTACAACTAGTACAGAACGCGGCGGCTCGGGTGGTTGCTGGAGCACGTCGGTTTGACTCTGTTGAGCCGCTGCTTCGGCGACTACACTGGCTGCCGGTTCTGTTCCGGGCCCAATTCAAAGTGCTAGTTTTGACTTTTAAAGCCCTTTACGGCTCGGGTCCGGGGTATTTGAGGGACCGCCTTCTTCCATATAATCCAACCCGTACTCTTAGATCATCTGGGGGGGCCCTCCTGACTGTGCCGCCACCAGGAGAAGTGAGAGGGGTGGCGGCCAGGAAGAGGGCCTTTTCGGTGGTGGCCCCCCAACTCTGGAACACCCTCCCCTTAGAATTGAGAACTGCTCCCTCTTTGTTTATATTTCGGCGGGGGCTGAAGACCTTTTTATTCCAAAAAGCTTTTAATTGTTGACAGGCTGGCTGATTATTATAACCCACGGGGCTTGTTGTTTTTATATTGTTTTTAAATTTGTTTTTAATTGTGTTCTTAATTTTTGATTGCATTGTTTAATTCTGTTTTAATTGTTTTTAATTGTGAATTGTTATATTGTTTTTTATATCTATATTGTAATGCCGCCTTGGGTGCCTTCGGGCACAATAAGGCGGGGTACAAATCTAATCTAATAATAATAATAATTTAAAATGTTATTCCACTTTTCTTTCAGTAAGCAGAGCTGCCCTAAACAGCTAACAATCACAAATGTATGTAGAACGGGAAAGTTGGTACTTACCGTGAACTCCCCTTCTCCGCAGCTCCAGTCAAGGTCAGCAAAGACATCTGGGTAGCTCCTCCCTCTCCAATAGGCAGGCCAGATTAAGACTTGTAGAGATGGGAGGGGCTTCCTGGATCCGCCCAGTCAATCCAAAGCCGTCCAAAACAAGACTCCCACTCTATACTCTTGCAGGAACATCCGAAGACAGCACCGCAGCCCCCGCTGATACTCGTCCATCCACGACGTTCCTTCATGCGACAAGATGGGCAGGCCACAGGCCCTACCTAACCCCCACACTAGGGCCATGTCTAACAACACCAATCAATCATACTACCCTACCAAGCTGCCTTCTACTGAGGCAGATTACACAGGGTAATACCACACCTTGTCTAGCAGGATGCCAGCATTTCCTCTCAATGGGCGGGATGCTGACCCTGACTGGAGCTGCGGAGAAGGGGAGTTCACGGTAAGTACCAACTTTCCCGTTCTCCCGCAGCTCCAGTCAGGGTCAGCAAAGACATCTGGGATGTGCCAAAGCAGTACCCACTGACACAATCGGGAGGGATTAAATGGCAGCATCCTGCACCACGCTCCCAAGGACTCGTCTGGCAAAGACCACGTTCCGGACAGCAAAGGTGTCAATCTTATAGAATTTGATGAATGTATTTGGAGTGCTCCAGGTGGCAGCCTTACACACTGACTCCAACGAAGGACAGGCCTTGAAGGCCGCTGATGTCGCAGCCCCTCGAAGGGAGTGCGCCATAATCCCCTCTGGCGGGGTAACCCCCCGCGCCCTGTAAGCCGAGGTGATAGCATCTCGCAACCACCTGGAAATTGTAGACGGGGATGCTCTTGAGCCCTGTTTTGGCAATCGAAAGTGAACAAACAGGGCCTCCGTTTTACGAAATGGAGCAGTCCTAGCAATGTAAAATTTAAGCGCCCTGCACGCATCCAGGGTGTGCCATTGTTTCTCCCTGGCGTGTTGTGGGTTCGGGCAAAACGAAGGAAGCGTTAACTCCTCCGATCTATGAAAAAGTGAATTAACTTTTGGTAAAAAGGATGGGTCCAACCTAAGAGTGGCCCTGTCCCCTGAAAATGTGCATAACTCCTTGGCAACCGACAAGGCAGCCAATTCCGAAACCCGCCTGGCCGAAACAATTCCAATTAGGAAAACTGTCTTGATTGTCAAATCCCTAAGAGAACAAGTAGCCAGTGATTCAAACGGAGCCCTGGTGAGGGCCTTGAGGACTAAAGGTAGGTCCCATGATGGGACTCTATGCACCACGGGAGGATTTAATAGAGAAACCCCCCTTAAAAACTTTTTTACATGGGGATGTGAGGATAGACTCCTCCCTCTGGGAAACCCCAAAATGGAAGCAATAGCCGAAACCTGTCGCTTCAGCGTTGCTGTACTCAACCCTTTATCAAGTCCCTCCTGCAAAAACTCCAACAGGTGTCTCACCCTGGGCTTTAGTGGGTCTAACCCCTTACCTGTACTCCATCTGAGGAAGGTCTTCCAAGTCGAGTTATACACTCGATTTGTCGACCCCCTCCGGTCCGACAGCAGTGTCCTCAAAACTGCGTCAGAATAGCCTAAACTGGCCAAGGCCTGCCGCTCAACCGCCAGGCAGTCAATTGCAGGAAGGCGGGGTCCGGATGCCGAAGAGGTCCCTGCAGCAAGAGGTCCGCTCTGTCCGGAAGACGAAGAGGAGGCTGTCGCGACATCTCCTTCAGGTCTGAAAACCACGGTCTGCGTGGCCAATGGGGCGCTATCAGCACCACCTCCGCCTCTTCCTGTCTGATCTTGATCAGGACTCTCTGTAGCAGCTGGAACGGCGGAAATGCGTAGAGGAGGGCCCTGGGCCACTTCTGCTGTAGGGCGTCTATGCCTCTGGCGCCCGGAGATCTTCCTCTTGCAAAGAACTCCGGAAGTTGATGGTTCAGGTGAGATGCGAACAAGTCCATCTGCATTATTCCGAACCTTGTCTCTAGCAGCCTGAAGACCTCCGGCTGGAGCTGCCACTCCGCCTGATGTATCTGTTGCCGACTTAACCAATCGGCCTCTATGTTGTCGACCCCTGGCACGTGTTCTGCTCGAATGGAGTTTATGTTTGCCTCTGCCCAGAGGAACAGAGCTCGAGCTTCTTTGTGCAAGGCTGGAATCCGCGTTCCGCCCTGACGATTCACATATGCACGAGCTGTCATATTGTCTGTGTATAGAAGCACGTGCTTGCCCCTCAGGCTGGGAGCAAACCTCTGTAGTGCCAGGAAAATCGCCCGCAGTTCCAGGAAATTGATGCTTCGGGCTGTCTCCGCCGGGGACCACAGTCCCTGCGCCAATTGTCCCTTGGAATGCGCTCCCCAACCCAGGAGACTCGCATCCGTGAAGACCGACACCCGATCTAAGATCTGTATCGGACTGCCCTGGGACAGTCTGTTGGGGAGAATCCACCAGCGCAGATCCTCCCTTGCTGTGTGGCTCAACTTGATCCTCCTGCTGATGCCCCTCATTATGCAGTCCTGGAAGGGCAGCAGGAGATGCTGCAGGCCCCTGGACCGGAAGCGTGCCCAAGGGATCACATCCTGGCAGGATGTCAGCATTCCAAGCAGCTTGGCCAACTGTAGAACATCGATGGACCGAAGTCCCAGTGTTTCCGTCACCAGGGCATGGATCTTGGTCTGTCTCTCTCGAGATAAAGTGATCGAGAAGCTCACCGTGTCTATGGTGACCCCGAGGTGGGAGATCACCTGAGTTGGTATCAACTGACTCTTCTCCTCGTTTATCACGAAGCCGTGATCCCGAAGACACTTGATGGTCATCTGCAGATGTAGCGCCCCCTGCTGGGGGTCCCTGGCCCGCAATAACAAATCGTCCAGATACGGGTACAGGGCCACCCCTCTGAGGCGTAGGTGCGCCACTAGCACGACCAGTACCTTCGTGAAAACTCGAGGTGCTGAGGACAGTCCGAATGGAAGACTCTTGTACTGCCAGTGGCAGCCGTCGTAACAAAAGCGAAGCAGACGACGATGTGTGTCCCGGATGGGAATATGCAAATAAGCATCCTGTAAATCCAGGGATGCTAACTGGTCCGCCCTCTTGAGCGCCAGCAGGATGGACCTGAGGGTTTCCATCTTGAATTTGTGCTGCTGCATGAACCGATTGAGCCACTTTATGTTGAGGATAATGCGCGTGTCCCCGGACTTCTTGGGGATCGCGAAGATGTGGGAATACACCCCTTTGCCTCTGTCGGTGGTTGGCACCGCCTCGATAGCGCCAATATCGCACAGGTGCTGTAGCGCTGTCAGGATCTTTAGGTGTTTGTCCGGGCAGGAGAGTCTGTAAACCTGGACAAATCTGTCTCTTGGCAAGGTACACAGCTCGAGAGCGTACCCTCTGCGTACAGTCTCCCTGACCCAGCGGTCCGATGTGGTCTGGTCCCAAAGATCTGCAAATGCCTGCAGTCTGCCGCCGATCAGAGTGTCCCTTCTGGCGTCATGCTGAATGGGGCTTGGGCCCCTTGGACGAGGAGGGCTGCTGATTGCCCTGACCACGGGATCGAAAGGAGGATTTGCGCTGCCACGGCCTCCGGGATCCCTTGAAGAAACCTGTCGAGGAACTGGAGGTGCCTGCTGAGGCAGAGTTACCAAACTGGGACCGATGGCCTCGAAAGGACTGGGACGATGACCTGGGAGAGGCTCTGGGCTTTTCTCGTGAAGGCAGGACCTTCTTCTTGCCCTTAGTCTCTACAAGGAGCGGCAGTAACGCCTCCCCAAACAACTTCTGTCCTTTAAATGGGAGGCCGATGACCTTGGCTTGCGAGGTGGCATCCACGTCCCAGCGTCTGAGCCAAGTGTTGCGCCTGACCGCCACTGAGGCTGCCATGGCACGGGCGGAGAGCTGGACCGTATCCGCGGTGGCATCAGAGGCGAAAGCCGAAGCGAGCTCGATCTTCTTGAGATCCTTCCTCACTTCCTCTGGCACATCGAAGTCGCGCAGCAGGTCTCTGGTCCATAGGAAGGCCGCTCTGGCGAACATGGAACCCGCAACTGACGCTCTCAGCGCCCCTGCCGCAGCATCAAACGCCCTCCGAACAGCCAACTCGATGCGGCGGTCCACAGGATCCTTAGGTAGACCCTCAGAGTCCACTGGCAGGATGGAGGAAGAGCCCAGCTCGGCCACAGGCGCATCCACGACTGGTGTCTTGAAGCGCTGCATCTCAGAGGGAAACAAAGCATACAGCTTAAGAGAAGGTCTGTTAGCCTCCCTAGTTCTAGCCGGGCTCTCCCACTCTTTATCTATAAGAGCTTTAAAGTGCTCCTGCAGAGGGAACCCTCTCGGTGCCTCTTGCTGAGCTGGAAAAGCCACGGGGTCCCCCCACGTTCCAGCCGTGGAAGAGGTGGAGGGCTCCTGGCCATCCTGTAAACGCAACACCCTCAAGACTTTTGGGAGCATTCGAGGAAACATCTCAGTCTTAAACAGTCTGGAGGAATGACTCTCAGTCTCTGCCTCCTCCTCTGAAATCTCCCCGTCATCCACACACTCCGTCCCAGTTTCATCACTAGAGTCGTGCATACGAGGCCTCTGTGCCGAGGGAACAAAGTCCTGGCTGTCCTGACTGAAAGACCTGGGCCTCTTTTGGCTTGAGGGGGTGCCTCGCTGCGAGCCTCTGTCCTGGGCAGAGCTAGGAAAGCCCGAAGGTCCTGGTGACTCTGCCGGATCCTCATCCAATGCCCTGTCGGCAGGGGTGGGTGGGACAGACATATCATTGTCCACGTTCTGGGGGGGGATCTGTGGCAAGAGCAACTGTCTCCCCCCCAGGGCTGTATCCAGTTGAGAGGCAATAAGCTGCTGTATCCGTGCCTCGATGTCCCCCCAAGATATGGGCCCCGATACATCACCGCGTTCCAGTGTCTCGTCGGGTGCCTCCGCAGGGCTTGCCATGATACAGCCGAAGATGTAGAGGTCTGCAGCAGCAGCAGCAGCAGGGCCCAATATGGCTACCGTCCTCGAGCCCAACAGAGGGGGGAGGGTCGGAGCCGGATCGGGCGCGAAGCCCTGATCAAACTGCTGTCCCCAAACTGGAACCAAGGGACAAGCAGTGGCCTCCGCTGGTCCTGGGCGAGGTCCTAAGCTCTCCTGAGGAGCCCCAAGGGGGCAGGCAGGGGCTAGAGGATGCTGGGCGCTCCGCGCGCCAAAACCCCGATCCAAGATGGCCGCCGCTAAGGCACCTCGCGGCCCGCGCTTCTGCGGGCCTCGGGGTGAAGATCTGGGGTAGCCTGGAGTCGCGCTAGGCTGGCCGGCTCCCCAATAGCCCTGAAAGGGCTCTTGTAGTCTTCTCCTCCTCGCTCCTAATCACGACGAAAACCGAATTTTTTTTTTTTTTTTTTTTAAAGGAGCTCCGGAGGAATGCGACCTGCTTGCTCGAAAGGCAAGGCCAGACTGGGGCGGATCCAGGAAGCCCCTCCCATCTCTACAAGTCTTAATCTGACCTGCCTATTGGAGAGGGAGGAGCTACCCAGATGTCTTTGCTGACCCTGACTGGAGCTGCGGGAGAACTGTACAACTAAATTGCACATAAAACATCCCCATTACAAAAAGCAGCAGCAAAACAATTAAGGCTGCAATCCTATAACCCTTTCCAGGGAGCAGGCTCCATTGACCACAATGGGACTTACTTCTGAGTAGACATGCACAGGATTGTGCCAATCCTAATACCCAGACTAATCAGACTAATACCCAGGAAAAGCACAAAAACAAAATCATTATATAGCACAAGGATTAAAAGCTTGCTGAGAAAAATAGAAGCCAATCTTATCCAACTCTCCAGCACCAATGCAGCCACAACATAACCCCAGGGTAAGGGAACAAATGTTCCCTTACCTTGAGGATGCCTCTGTGACTACCATCTCCCCGTCACCGAAGGAAGCTGCACATGCCGCACTGGCATGGCTGCAGTGGTGCTTGACATTTGAATAGGATTGGGTCCTAGCTAATCTTGCTTTACAAGGCAAGGTCTTCTGCATAATGGGTACAGTCACAGGAAAAGCTCTCACAAACACCTTTGGCAACTATATTTCAGAAGAAATCCTGTAGTCACTGGCAGGCTCAAGATTGGGCTAAGAGCGCAATCCTATAGTGTGCTGGATTGGCAAGGCCAGCTGGCCCGTGCCAAATCCAACGCAGTATTGGAGAGGCTGGGCACATTCACAGCCTTACCATGGGGGAGGCTTCAGTCTCCCCTATGCGCTCCTCAGATCTGTGCCTGCTAAACAGATCTGCCCCTGCCCTGCTAAATAGATCTGTGCCTGCCAAGCAGCCTCCCAATCCCAAACCCACCCACGTCCCACCCCCAACCTCCATCCCCCCTGTCAATCCCATGTCCGGACGGACACGCAGTCTCCCTCGCACCAGCCGGCTTCAGCTGACGCGAGGGAGGCTCGGCGCAGGCTCAACGGGACCGGCACTGCAGGCAGTGCCAGTCCCATTGCTCTAGTGCCGACACGGAGGTGCCGATTGGCGCCCCCGCGTCGGCACTAATGCCATTGCGTCGAAGCTATGACGTAGCATCGACACGGCAGGCAGAGTAGGATTGTTCTGCCCGTCTTTCCTGCACCCAACTGTGAATTAGAGACTGAATTAGTACAAGAGCAGTTGGGTTTTTTCAAGGTTAAAAGTATTGAATAGAACAGTGTTATTCAAACTGTGGGTCGGGACCCACTTGATGGGTTGCAACCTGATGCCAGGTGGGTCACGAAAAGGTGGGAGCAGGCATCTTGGAAACTACAGACGGAGGGGTTTTTTTATTTTGTTTTTTAGTTCAATGATTTACATAATATTTTGTCCTCATCTTGCTTTCTGTCAGGCATATTTCATGGTTGTACAATTGCTGCAATCCAAGAATGCTAATTTGCATTTCAGGAGTGTCATTTTATTACGTTACAGTGATAGCACTTCCTGTTTGATTATGTCACTTCCTGCCTCAACATCACTTCCAGGTTAATGAAATCACTTCCAGTGGGTCCCACCACAAGTGCCATTCTAAAAAGTGGGTCCTGGTCTAAAATGTTTGAATACCACTGGAATAGAACATCATATCTGACTTTCTAATCTTACAACAGATCTGACTGTACTTGTAACTTAACTGCAACAAACACACTCGTCAACACATAAAGTCTGACAGAAGGATGGGAGGGAAGCAAGGGAACCTGAGTCCACATGTGTGTGCACATAGAAAATGTGAAAAGCCTTTTTTCACTGTCTCTGAAAAACGTAAAATTGTATTTTACTTGGAAGAGAAGCCAGGTAATATGGGCTTCCCTAATAAACGGCGACAACTGGCATTTGTATCTCTTAGGCTGCAATCCTATATATACTTTCCTGGGAGTAAGCCCCACTGAACACAATTAGATTTATTTCTGAGTATACATGCAAAGGATTGGGCTCTCACTCTGAATTTAACTTATGTCACCTAGTGCTTCCCTAAGAGGATTTACTCTCTAAAAAGTGTATACCGGTATATAGGAAGTCTAAACTAGTTTTTTAAAAAAAATTAAAAAAGAAAGCTTACAACAATTGTTGATACTAATTTGAGGTTTTAGCAGTTACCAGAATCTACCACCTACTTTTACAGGGAAATAACAGTATTCGTATGGTGCATGGTATGAGTAAGGTGGCAGAGGGCAGGGTAGGGAAAAAAATCTGAGATTACCTCAAGGTGGTCAAAATATATATAATTTTCACATATTCATATAATGCCCCTCAAACACTATATAATGTGTGTTTGTAAAATCTAATATGATGAATAAGGGTTTTTTGCATATGCTCCCAGAACACAAGTTTCCTCATGCCCTTTCCTACACATCTAACACTGCAGACATAAGAACAAATGGTGATTTCTTCCTTCTTACACCCACACACTGCAAGGAAGGAGAGATGGTTAGCACAATGCTTTAGTAGTCATGTGTACCACTGCAGAGATGATTCTCATGTATTACCACAGTTTGCTGTGTACAGCTATTAATAGGCAAGCAGAGATAGCTAATTTAATGACTGGGCAGTGTTAACTGACATTTACTAACTAATTCAACACATATACAAAAACAGACAATTAGCTAGATTCTGGCTCTGTTAAAACAAACAATGAAACTGAGACTACTGAAGCAGATTTTTTTTACCAATTAATGCAAAAACATTAGAAGCAGAAAGCTGTACTGTATATATGACTGTAAATGATGTAACTACAGGTTATCAGAACTGTTAATCTTATTGCTTTTTCCTTAATTGTACTTTTAAAATTTAAGATGCTAGCAACTGCCAAATTATAAGTGAGCTTTACAAAGAGTGTCCAAATGGCTGAAATGAAAGCCAAACATCAGATGTTGTTATGTTTTAAACCAAAATAACAAATCCAGCCCACAGCTGAAGATGTTGTTTCATCTACTTGAAGGAATCAAGTACTGCATTACCATTAGGGGATATGTAATGAAAGTTACATTAATTAATTAATTAATTAATTAATTAATTAATTAATTAATTAATT
>JAJKFI010000015.1:329327-367550 GCA_029204185.1 Lerista edwardsae
ATTAATTAATTAATTAATTAATTAATTAATTAATTAATTAATTAATTAGAAACACACCCCATATTTCCAAAAACCTAAAGCGCAGCAACATTATTTATTATTATTATTATTATTATTATTATTATTCCTCTCTCCTCCTAAGAGGACCAGAGGCAGCTTACAACAAATACAGACGATTGCAATAATTAAAATACTAAACACAAAAATACAAGGGCAGCTGTGAATATTAGGAATTTATGTTGTTAATAATTTCTATCAATTCCATCTACAGACAAAGAGGTAGCATAACTGAAAGTGAATACAGATGACTATTCACCAAAGTAGGCATACATTCACATAAGGATCATCTGCCCTCAAGGCAAGACTTGCATCATCCATCCATAGCCAAACATAATTACAGTACAGGGAATCTAGGGGATAAAATTCGCATCAACATGTAGGTTAGTTGCTCTCCACATAATCAACCCACACTGTACTATGCTACAACTGTCACTCTATATTCATGCTGTGTTGAATACGATACAAATAAGTTAAACATTGAAAGATCTGGTCTACTGGTATAGGAAAATGTACAAGATGCCAGTTCTATGCAGAAACCTCACCAACCATCATAAAACACCAGCACCATTCTGGGAACTTCTCCAACCAGCATAGGAAAAAGGACAGCCAGCTACAACAGAATTAGGGAGGCAACCAGTGACAGAAACAGCCGTGAACCTGTGAGTCTCAACTCAGATAGTGATGAATTTTAGCTAAAGTTGGATCTAAAAAAAAATCCAAGGTCATAAGGAAGTCGCCTTTTAAAACAACACTAAACTTGGCAGCTGGAAAAACCTGAAATAACATCACGATGTTTAGATCAATACAGGACTGCAGTTTGGGAAAAGAACAGTTTCCTGCTTCTACATCATCTCTTATGCAATGATACGCTGATGAACTCATTGCTGCTGTGGGTCACTTCAATACTAGTTTTATCTCAAAATATGGGATAACATCTTGGCCAAAATATGTAAATAATCCTTGAGGGGGGAAAAGGATCATTTAGTAATATCAGGATGGCTGAACTGTGTACAGTACATTTATTCACACTAGGAAAAAACCTTAATAATTCAAACAAATACATGGCAAAACGTTATCAATCAATCACTATCAATCACTAGTATTTATATACCGCTTTTCAACACAAAGTTCACAAAGCGGTTTACAGGCAAATAATAACATTAAAGTTAAATGGCTCCCTGTCCCAAAAGGGCTCACAATCTAAAAGAATGGAGAACACCACCAGCAACAGCCACGAGAAATACACTGTGCTGGGGTGAAGAGGGACAATTGCCCCCGGCGAGCAGGCAATACTTGCATCTTAACACCACACAAACAAAACTTTTGATTATGTAATTCATAACGCAATTACTTTGTAAGAATGGAGTTGCATTCCTTCAGAGAGAATAGCAATGTAAGATGTACCCATACTATTTATTTAACTATTACCAAGAAAAAATAGAAACAGAACCTTACTTTTTCATCATCATCTGTGAAAGGAGCACCTCCAGGAGTTTTATTTATCGCTTGGGCTACACCAATAACCTCACCCTCACTGTTTCTTATGGGCATGCACAGCAGCGACTTCGTCTTGTATCCTGTCAGTTTGTCAATCTCATCGTTAAAGCGGCGGTCCTATTAAGGCAGATAAGGAAAATACGAACAATAAAAACCTTACGTACCTCTTATAATATACTTAAAATATGCTTCTTTGCATTCAACATACTGCAACATATTTATCAGACATTTCACACATGAAGTTCATTACTCTGGCACTGCTTCTCTTTATTTACCTGGCCACCTCAAAATCCTAAATATGAAAATATATTTCAAATATACACTTCATTGTTACTAGCATCATCATATTTTGCACTTTCATGATCTCATGTATATTGTGCGGATATAAATTTGTATTACTTTATAATTTCTTCATGCTAATACTTCTGGCTTTCTATCTTTTTTTTCATTGTTCACATTGGTAGCAGATTGTAATAATAATACTTATCATTTTTATAGTATTGACAACCCAGTCCTAACCAGTGATGTCATGCGGGGGAACGCGCCGGAACGGCCGTTCCTGAACCTGATCTGGCCTAGCTCCACCCACTCGCCGCCATTCGTTGCGCTGCGAGGGGCTCTTGGCCTTGGAGGGGGCACCTGCTCGCCGGGGGGGGGATGGGTGGGGGGCACACCAGGTGCCTGAGCGAGCAGTGGTGGGGCGCATCCACCAAGGGCAGCCCGCGCAGCGGGCGGGAAGGCGGCGGAACCAAAGGGACGGGCTGCTAATCAAAGGTGAGTCCTGGTCAGCGTTCCGGTTCTTTGGTCAGCGTTCCGGTTCTTCGATCATTTAGATACCACCACTGGTCCTAACCTGTGCTGGAACAGGCAGGCCAGCAGGCCTATGCTATATCCAGCGCATGTTAGACAGCACTTGGAGGCCACCTCAGGGTAAGCCCCAGCAACCCCAAAAGGGCTACTCAGAGCTGCACCAGAGAAATTGCTGGTGCAACTCCAAGCCGCCCGTGCAAAGTAGACCAGGATGGGGGTTAGGATCCGGCATAAGTGCCAGATCCTATCTCCACCCCCTCCCCAGGCCAGCTCATCCATGGGTCCACCCTCACTCTGCCCTCTCCCCACCCTGATCTGCTTCCACCCTCCCCAACCTCCTACGCCAGCCGGCCTGGGCCAGCATTACCTGTCACTGGATCCTGGTACAGGTAAGCTGCTGTATATCCTTGCACCAGCTTAGCCTGCTCTGGAGTGGTGCAAGGCTAACACAAGGGACATGCGCCGGCCTAAATCCACTTTAGGATTGTGTTCTCAATGTGCAAAGGAATTAGAGTATACATTTTTATTCTTGCACACAAACACTGTAAGGCGCAGACTATTATTATTACAATATGGCAGTTGAGGCTGAGAGAAGATGGTTTGGTTAAGGTCTCTGCTATGAATTCTCACAGATGGCAAGATTTCACCTAGGCTAGGGAATTCCTGATTCATAGCTCAAATCTCTTACAATGCATGTTTAAAAGAAGTTAAGTCCAATTCTGTTCAATGGGGCTCACACCCATGCAACTGGATACAGCGTGAACCATTACAGTACATCAGCGTTCGAACTTTTCAAAAACAAAAATTATAATGTAAGTCAGAAGCAGCAGGAAGAATGACGTGTGGATATAATTGTACAGCTTTATTCTAATCCTGTCCTCCTTACCTAAGAGGTGATCAGGTCACTGACCATGTCAAGGTCAAGGGTGGAAGGGAAGGAACAAGAATAAGTTCACTGCACTCAGAGTCTATGAGACATGACTGTCAGAGTCTCAATGTCTAATTACAGCTGCAAGTGGAAGCCACTCACCCAGAAGCCACTCTCAGCATTGGTTTACTAAGGTACACTAAGGGCGCAATCCTAACCTGGAATTAGGCCAGCACAGTTAGGCTACCAAAGTCTGGCCGGCACAAGAGACAACGTAAAGTATGTTTGGACCACTCTCAGAGTCAGAGAGGCCAGCACACAGACGTGCGCCATCCTCCCTGGCTCAGAGAGTGGTCTGACCGCATTTTATGGTTGCCCTTGTGCCTGCCAAACTTTGCTGGCCTAACTGTGCCGGCCTAACCCCAGGTTAGGAATGTGCTCTAAGTGTAGTTACTCCATGTGTAGGGGTAGGTTTTTGTTGTTGTTGAAAACCGCTTTTTGGGTGTTAACAACCACCTTGTGGCAGTTAAAATATCTGAATAAAAACACAAAACACCACATTTTGGTGTTTAAGATATTTTCCAGAAATTAAAATGGACTACTTTTCCAATTAGAAATAATACTGTGGCTGCATCTGCTGATACTATATCACCTGTATCATCTACCTAGTAAATGACTTAGCATTTTAAAGCATTTAAAATTAATAAAAATGAGAACTTGGAATGAAAATGTAGAATAAAAACACGTATCACGGCAGTTTGCTATTTTAATCAAGAAATATTGGAAAAAATATCACCAAAAAAACACACCCCTATGCATGTGTATACTGTGGGTGCTGGTTGCTGGACTTCTGCTACATCTGTGAGTAATAAAGATGTTTCCAAATGTGGATTGACAAACATGGGCTGAGTTGGTAGCATTTTTCTATTCTCTGGGTTTAAAAAACGAGGAGTTCCAATCTCATCCAGCACAAAGCAAGATGGAAATTATTTCTCACCTTCCCTCTTCTTTATAGGGGAAGTAAAAATCTAGGCAGCCCAGTTCTAATGAATAGCCCAATCCTATACTGGCTAGACCTGTGCCAGCAACATAGCTGGGTCCATGTTGGTATATCAGGCCTAGGAAGGGGGATAGGATAGCGTGCACTGGTGCCACTGATCCTGCCCCGTTCTGTCCACCTGTCCCCATCACTGCCCCACCCCTGCACTGCTTGGTGGGAACTTATATGCTGTCTGTACTGGTGCCAGCAAGACAATGTGGGCCTTCCCACCAGTGGGCCTGGAACCTGCGCCGTTGCTTTATGCATATTTATGACAGGCTGCACTGGTAGAGTGCATGCTCTGCTGGCATAAAAAGGGGATAGGGTTGAGCCATAAATCTGTCACTCTTCTATGTAAAGGGATGAGATATCAGTGTCCCATTGTTTCCAACAGAAGATGAAAGCAAAATCACTCTTCCCATCTGCTCTATATGCTATATTACGCTGGGGGGGAGGGGAGAAGTGGAGTGAATCCTTTCCATTTGGTTGAGTATTCAGCAGGACAGATGCTAAAACCCTAACACATACATACACAGATATTTTATAATGGATATCTTCCTGTAATTACAATGGGTACCATAAATGTAATATATGAAGAATAATAAACAATACCCATTGAAATAAAATAAAATGTTTCTAAAATAAAATGAAATCCTAAAAAGTCAAATTTATTGTATGATCAAAACAGAAATGGATTTTGAAACACAAAGTCTCAAGATCTTGTCTTATTCTAATGGCTTGGTGGTGTTTTGTTCACTTAGAGCACAATCCTAACTTGGAGAAGTGTTACAAATACGTAAAGTGCGTTTGGACCACTCTCTTAGTCAGGGAGGCCAGTGCACATTCCTGACTGAGTGTGGTCTAAATGCACTTTGTGGCACATTTGCAACACTCCTGGGCCAGCACAAGTGATTTGTGCCAACCTAACTCCAGGTTAGGATTGCACCTTTAATGTAAGTCAGGAACATGTGCACACACTTGATTGCCATTGGCCTCATTCCATCCCATACTTCAAAAGAAAGTCTAAGGCATTCAACATTTCTCTCTAAGCTGGATCAATTTCTGCCTCTATAGTAGCCTCTAATTGAATTCCACATCCCTAGGGGGGGGAAAAAAACTCCAGTAGAGGTTTGCTTATGGAAAATAAAAGAACAATGTTACCTAATCAAAATTTCTTTTCTTTACAGGAAATATAAAAGGGATCCCAGAGGAACTTAAGAATCAAAAACCGAACCAAAGGGAATATAAGAACATAAGAAGAGCCCTGCTGGATCAGGCCAAAGGCCCATCTAGCCCAGCTTCCTGTATCTCGCAGTGGCCCACCAGGTGCCCCAGGGAGGCACGAGACAACAAGATGCTTGTATCCTGTTGCCACTCCCTTCCACCGGGTACTCTGATGTAGCCTTCTACTAACATAAGGAGGTTGCACAACCCATCATTGCCTATAGCCCACAATGGACTTTTCTTCCAGAAATCCGTCCAATCCCCTCTTAAAGGCATCTAGACCAGATGCCATCACCACCTCCTGTGGCAAAGAGTTCCACAGATTAACTACCCGCTGGGTAAAAAAGTACTTCCTTTTATCTGTTTTAACTCTCCCAACACTCAGTTTTAGCGGATGCCCCCTGGTTCTGGTGTTTTGAGAGAGGGAAAAGAACATCCTTCTATCGACTCTATCCCTTCCGTGCATTATTTTGTATGTCTCAATCATTTCCCCTCTCAGGTGCCTTTTTTCTAGGCTGAAGAGCCCCAAACACTGCAGTCTTTCTTCATAAGGGAGGTGCCCCAGCCCCGTAATCATTTTCGTCGCTCTCTTCTGCACCTTTTCCAGCTCCAGTATGTCCTTTTTGAGGTGCGGCAATTGTACACAATATTCTAGGTGTGGCCTTACCATCGATTTGTACAATGGCATGATAATATTGGCTGTTTTATTCTCAACCTTTTTTAATTACCTTTTTTTAATATAGTATTTCTCTTTCTCTCTGCTATATCATATTTGCTAGTGATACAGAATAGAGACTCTTTTAAAAGAGTATTTTCTCATTGGAACAACTAGATTTGCAAGACCCTTATTAAAACCCTTTTCTACCAATGATGTGTTAGAGCATTACTGGTAGAAAAAAAAACACCCTAGCAAAACCTTTCTGAGCAGGGATGGCCCAACGTGATCCGTTGTCTGCTGACATATATTGTCCCTGACCCATCATTGGTACCACCACCATGCACAAACAATCCAACCCCTTACCTTTTCAACTCATTCCTTTCTGAGCAATATTTTTGCTCAAAACCTGATGGGACATGATGGGACTTTCCATTGTGACCTGCACTTCCTTTTTCAAAGGGAATTGAACAAGGAAGAAACAAAGTGAGTGAGTGTACAGAGAACCAAAGCACCACCACCAGGGGGGTGCAGGAGCAAACATCCAAGGACAGACGCTTCGGCTCGCGACCGGATCTTGTGCGCTGCTTGACTGTGCCTGTGCATAGGGCTCCAGTCCTAGTCCAGCGGCTCCCTCCTCAAGGAATAGATGCAGGTGGTGATCTGCCGCCTCTTCAGCCGTGGGAGGGCACTGAAAAGACGTCCCCCCTTCGATCATCCCTGACCATGGAACACAAATGGGTAGTTCACTTCCTGACCCTCAGCGGCTTGCTTGACTTGCCAAGGCAGCAAATGTTCCAAAGGGAGCTTCCTTACAAGTGGGTGGGCTGGCATTTGCAGGTGCTAAAGAGTAACTAATCCGGATTAACGGATGGGTGCCTAGCCAAGACCCTCAACGTAGTACTGAACTGTTCAACGTCTTAGGTGGGCCATAAATACATGCAGTCTTTGTGGGCATGAGGAGATGCAGTTCCCATCCCACTCACCTTGCTCCTCTTTCATGTGTACATTTTGTTTTGTTAAAAGGGACTGTTTAAACTAAAGGAAGGTGAATGGGTAGGGAAGTAGATTGTTGTGGCTGACTTTACCATGTACCCTCAGGTTCCACCTGGGATGACTGTAACAGATACGGTACTCTGACACAGACAGTCTCACAAGGAGTACATTACCCTCACCAACTGGGTCAACTTTTAAAGAGGTGCCTTCTTATATGTTGCAAGAGGGGGCACCTGTCCTTTAGCACCTGTCCTTTAGCACGGCATAGTATCATCTCCAGTGGCTGTTGCTGGTGTCTCTTCTGTATTTTTTTTAATTGGGAGCCCTTTGGGGACAGGGAACCATTTGGTTTATTTTACTATGGGGCAGCCCAATCCTAACTTGGGCGGGAGCAAGCAGGCCACCTGGCCTGTGCTGCAATCTAACCAAGGTAGGAGGCAGCTGTAGCTCGCAGGGGGGCAAGGGGACATTCATCCCCTCACCCCGCAGTAAGCTCCAGGCAGCCCAATGGGGCTGCTCAGACTTGCGAAACAGCAGGTGCAAGTCTGCCACCCACAGCAGTGAGTGTGTGTAGGATTGCAGACTACACATGAGTTGTTCTTTATTTTACACTGATATCCCACCTTTTCTCCATGATAGAAGTCAGTGTTCCCAGAAGTCTCCTATCTAGGCACAGACCAAAATCAGATCTTCTTAGCTTCAGCAGAACTGCTGTATCATGTGCCATAGAACCACACTTACTTTATTTGTAAGACATCATAAAATTGTAAATAAAATAGCTATATTTTAGTCAAGCCTCCCTACTAGTTTTACAATATAGATTCCTTTATACCTTATAGGTATAACAATGTATCCAACCACTTTTTATGATAATGTGGGTTTTAAAAATAAAATTATTCCTCTTCTTTTTTGAAATAATGGTAGCTTCTTGGATATTTGTAAAAAACAAACAAAAAATCATTGTAAGTTACCAGACAATAAAGAACACAGTCACCTCTGTTCTAGTTTATAGTTCTCTAAGACCAATCCTGCTTGCATTCCAGCAATGCATCATGCTTTTCAGCCATCCCAAAACATAATGGGCCACAGAACACATCCTGGCTGCCATCGCAAATGGTGAGCAGTGGTGGTCAGGCAACAGTGGATGCCGTGGGATCCCCAGCAAGCTGGCACGAATGGCAGGTGGGGAGAGCAGAACCTGGCAGGGAGTGGAAGGAATGGAGGGGGGAACGGGACAGGGATGGGGTTGCTCTGAGAGCAGGAAGGGGAGGTTACTAGTGGCAGCAGTTCTGCCAATATCCTATCTCTCTTTCTGGCTTCGTTCCACATACCCGGGTCCACTAGGACTTGCACCAGCAATCACTGGTCAGAGTAGAAACATTGGGCAAGGGGGAAAATGTTCTCTTACTTTAAGGAAGCCTCTGAGACTCGAAAGTCCCAAAGAATGCAACATGCTGGTGCAGCTGCAACAGCACCAGGAAAGTTGCACTGATTTGAGCCATGTGTTCCATTTCACTGAAAGGTAATACTTTATACCAGTTTGGATTCATATTTCTAAATGGTTGTGATTTTTGCAATCTGCATACCATGGTTTGGGATGTATATTTGGCTGGGTTCGCCTTTTGGATGCATGTGCACTCTCCCTCCCTCTTCCCTCTCCCCCTTTTCTCTCTCTCTCTCTCTCTCACACACCACTTTGTAATTATATTACAAGTTCTTATATATTGGGTCTTATTTGCGCCTCAAGAGGATACTTAAAGTTATTTATTTCGACCAAGACAGCTACATTGTGAGCCCAGGCAAAGCAAGTCTTCCCTTGAGTTACTTATGCTAAAGCGTAAAAGCTTTTTTCTGAAACATGTCTAAGATAAATGATTTTTAATAACGCTACCCAGGGCCTGACTCTGCATGGTGCTGAGAGCTTCCTACAACATGCTGAGTGTACTCTTAAACCAATCTCTATCAGTGCGCGCATAGGATCTGTGTTCAGTACTAGGTAGAATTATGCTTACAAAGTAGCTGATCTTCCTACAAAACGCAGGTAATTGAGTGAATCACAGCATAATTAACCCAGAGTAGGTTTCATGCAGTCATTAAATGAATAGGAAATCAAAGACCATTTTATCATATCACCATCATTTCCTTATTCAGTTACCAACGAGAAGTCAATTTTTATCAGAAGTTCTAAAAAAAAGTGATTATTCATTTTGGTGCTTGTCTAATACAAAGCATGAAAGAAAGGAGCAACCAAGCAAGACAGAGTAGAAAGGAATTACTAAAATGACTAGGCACTTTTCATTCTATTATGTCAGTTCCTGAAGGAACTGTGAAAGCAGTGAGCCTCTGAGAAGGATCCTATTCTCTTTGGTACATGATTACAGAGTAGGCACAGTGTGTGTGCAGAAACATTTGCCACTGGGTAACTTCTTGATCAGTGGTTTCCAAACTGAAGACCGCTATACCGTTGAAAATCGTCCCCGGTGTGAATGGTGTCTGCTGTTCTGGCTGGGACTATCATGAAGTCCCTGATTACAGCCCCTAGGAGTCTTCGCAGCCAGCGTGCCTCATGCATAGCATTCTGCGCAGGCGCAGCTTGCCACAAAGACCCCTAAGGGCATTCCCCCAAGCAGAATGGCAGGCACCATTCACTTGGGGGAAGGATCCAGGTGGGATTGGATGCAGCCCACTTGCCATAGTTTAGAACCCCTTGGTCTAGATTACTGTTTTCCAGTCTGTGGGCCACAGGTGGTGGTCCATGAGATCTTGAGAAATGGTCAACGAGGACTCAGAAAAAAAGGATGCCTTTGATTACTTCCAGCATCTCAACGAGTGAGTACTCCCCCATGAACCATCAGAGGGGGCAGGAAACAGAGTGCCTGCAGCTGGCACTGGTGTTGGATGTGGGGGTCCATTCTCTGCTCTCTCTGATAGTTCGTGGGGGAGTGCTCACTTGGAAGATGCTTCCCCACGGACCACCAGAGAGGGCAGTGAACAGACTGCTCGTAGCTGCAGCTGGCAAAAAAACCAGCAACCCAAAAATCTTCTCTATAAATAGAAATCTAATTTTTTTTCTATTTACAAATTTAATTGTAAATTTGATGTGCAAGGGAGTGGGGAGTTGCATGTGGTCCATGACAATTTTAATTTTTGCCTCAGTGGTCCATGAAGTCCTAAAAGTTGGGAACCACTGCTCTAGTGTGTGCTGCGACTCTGGTTTAGTTATTCTGATCAAGCATCAAGTGAAGAAACAGCAGGGGTAACTCCAGAATTTGAGAAGCCCACCTTCAGCTTGGCCATTACCTGGCATTCAAAGCTGAAGTTCTGCTTCTGACCTTCTTTGATGGTCCACAGGCAGCAGGGCTGGCCGTTCCATTCAGTGATTTGGAACAACTGCAGGAAGCAGCAAAGGTGGAAGGATGGCGAAATGACAAGTCCCCAGTCCATTGCTCTGCGGCCCACTCCAATCAACCACTCCAGAGGGTGCTCCAATCCTCTCCAGGTCTTCCAAAAATTAATCAAAAGAAGATTGCAGCAGCAGCACGGCTGGAGGAAAAAGGTGGAAGGAAAAAGAACCATCGTAGCTCCAGATTGTTTTTCCTACGAAGCGCCAAGGAGACAGGGAAAGAACCCACCCAGAACCCACCCACTTTCTATTCCCTGTATATCAATTACCTAGAACTCAGCATTCAGTCTCCTCTAGGCCACTTCTGTTTTGAAGGAATTACAGTAGTACACATCACTCCTATTCATTCAAAACAAAAACAGACATAGTATGGAAGAATGAAGTGACATGCTGAGCTCCAGGGTAAGTGAAAGAAAAGAGGGTGACACCTAACTCCTCCCTTCCTGATCCACAATGGTTGCTTGTGCATCTTCCCCAACCTTGTTCATCCTCCATCTGGCTTACACTATAATAAAACTGTTAAAAGGGCCATGATTTTTTTTTGTTTTTACTTCAGAATAGTTATCAAGGTGGGACTGAAGCCCATTTTGAGGTGAACACTAATTCCCATGAGAATAAACTGTCTGGAGCCTTGTGACAAATACAAACACTACCCTGTTTCGGTGTCACAGCCAAATCAATGATGGTCAGGCCTTCACAAACAAGTTTCAAGCCCATGAACTCTCCTCCTTCTTTCTCCTTCTTCTTCCTCTGGCAGGCTTCAGTTTCCAGTTTCATTGTGGTAATGAAATATGGCTATGTATTAACTGAGTAAACTTAATGCAAACTATTGTTCACCTCCAAATCAAAATTGGAATCCACAGTTTAGAATATGCTTCCAATTCTGAGGTTTTCAGTAAAGATAGCTTGTCTGGTTGTCAAGACTGCCTCATGGAAATCCATAGTAAGAGACCAAAAGGAAGAGAGGGAATAAAGGGTAGTAAAAGGAGGAAGGAGCACATGACCCAAAGCTTATTCACAACCGCCAAGACACAAGTTGGTTGTGATGTTTGGACCAAGCCAATGCAATGCCTGAAGAAAAAGAACTCTCCCTTAGCATAGGATGATTTTGTGCTATTCAGTATACTGGGATTTATCTGAGGGAAGGCTGTTAAATGTAATAGGCTTGGCCCCAGGGCGGCAAATTAGTCAACGTCCAGTGCATAGGCTGCAGTACACTGTTAACTGTAAGAACACAAATACTTCTGCTAGCAAGTGATTAGCTGTTCATAGCTCATGGCATACCTTTATGTGTTCTGTACTTGAAAAAAAAAGTTATGGCTCAATATTCTACCTGAAATGAAAAATGATTCTTTGTGTGTGCTTTTTCAAAATTTAAGAAATACGTCAAAAAGAAAAGCTTAACTTCATATAATCTTATACAGTTAGTTGCCATTATCCACTAGGGTTAGGTTCCTGGAAATCCTTGAACAGTGAATTTGCAGAGAATGAACCATTGATCCTATGGGACCAATGGGGTTAGGTTCAAAGGGTATCTTATCTGCCATCAGAAGAATCCAGCAGAGACCCTCAGGAAGCCAGCAGAGTGCAGCAGGAAACTGCCAAAAGGTATCTGAATGCTGCAAAGAACTTCTAGAGACTGCAGGGATCTTCAGAATAGCAGCTGTGTATTGGAAAAGGCAGGAGATACCCCGAGGTATCAGCAATGGCCCCTTGTCCCAGATAAGCCAAGGATTACAGGGTTAACCCTCAAGTTCTTTGCAAGCCTGGGGAGCACAGCTGTAGGACTGCTCTAGCTCTGAAGGGAGGTTAGCACAGGTGCAGATGGATGTGGCTGATGAATTAAAGCCTGCCCACTAATTGGCTGGCCTCAGTATAAAGCGGGAGGCAGGCGCTAGAGAAAAGGCACCTGGGAAGGTGCTGGATAGGTAGTGGAGCATGGTACCCTGGGAAGGTGTTAGAGGAGGGTACCTGGGAAGGTGCTGGACCGGAGCACCAGGTAGGTGCTGGACGGACAGATTGCTGGACTGATGGAATGCTGGCTGGACTGCCTGCCTGAAGGACTGCTGGATGGACTGTGACTGAAGGACAGGAGAAGGGAAGATTATTATGGGGAATAACCATTGGGAATTGTTGTATGGCTGCCACGCCTCTGGAGCCACCAAGTGAAGGAAGCAGTTGTGGCTTGGGCAAGCTGACTGCCTATTGTTTAATTGTGGGGTTTGTTGGTGCTAGACCTAGGGTAGTTTGGAGCTAAGCCAGTGATGAGGGCAGTCTGGAGGAGGCTGACCAGCCGATGATCCCAAGCAAAGCTGCTGGAAGAGAGGAGGCCCAGTGGGTGAATGAACTCCCTCCCTCTTGCCTATCTCTGAGGCCACTCTGTGGGGAAACTAGTTAGCCTAGTGGGGGCATTAGGGCCCTTGGGGTGGCCCGGCAGGGAATTTGGCAGAACAATTGGTACCAGGAGTGGGGTGCAGACCCAGTGCACTAGAGGTTCTGCAATAGGGTCTAGTCAGAGATTAGGCAGAATGGAATTCTGGTGGATATGGGAGGTGATAGGACTCACCATGAAGGAAGCAAGCACCTCCACCATACTTTGGAATGTATGGTCCACTGTAGGCATGGCTTGGGCTATATTCTGGATAATACTGTATGTGGGGAGGGCCATTAAGCAGGTTATCCTTTTCCTGTGGAAGCTTGGTGTGTTTGGTGGGGAGTATGCTGAACTAAAAGCCTTGAGGGAGGAAAATACCAGGATGCAAAAGGTGATTCTTACCCTCAGGGAAGAGAATCTGGCATATGCTGAGGCTCTAGCAAATGCTGAAAGGAATACTAAGGTGGCAGAAAGCCTTAATGAGGTGCTAGCAGGGCAACTGGCTGACTTGAAGTACAAGTCTCAGCCAGAGTTAAAGGGACAGAGCAGAGGGGAGCGAGGGGCTGAGAAAATGGTGGCATCTGATGGAGGGGTGGGGATTAAGGCTGGTGGCCCTGGAATAATCAACATCCCTTCTAGTATCCTCCATAACCCTAATATCCCCAAAAAGATCATTCATGCCCTTCAGGCTGGCAGACTGGGAAGAAAAGTATTTGTGGCCAATCTGCATTACAAAGTTGGCTGGAAGAAGCTGAAGGAGGTGTGCAGCATGGCTGGTGTGGTTGTTTGTGCAGACATTCTCAAAGACAAGGATGATAAAAGTCGAGGGATGGGCACGGTGATTTTTGAGCAAGCAATTGAAGCTGTTCAAGCCATCTCCATGTTTAATGGGCATTTGCTGTTTAATAGAGCAATGCCTGTGAGGATGGATAAATGGGTCTTACCAGACGGAAACCTCTTCCCTCCAGAGAGGACCCAGCAGCTTCCTCATGGACTTGAGGGCAGCAGCTTAGGGCTGGGACCGGGGGAGGGGGGTATCTACTCATGCAAAGGGCCTGGGAAAGAGTAACCTGGGACCCAGAGGAATGGGCATGGAGAGGTTGGGCCGTTTCCCTACTGGAATGGGGCTTGGCAGGATGAGTGAAATGGATCACGGAGGGAGATTTAAAGGAGACTTCCCACGAAATCAAATGGGCATACCTCATTGGTTTGGAGATGCCCTAGAAATCTGGTAGTAGAGCCAGCATACCTGCCATTTATAGGATGGGACTGGACTGTATTGAATCTGTAGCAACCAATAAGGAGAGGACAGGGCCACATGTTGGATAGCAAGGTTTGCTTAGATATGGACAGGAGGACAGTGGACAAGGAGGCCCATGGCTGATACCAAGGGGTGGAATGTATTGAGGTGGAACAACCTGCGATTAGGATAGATCCCTTAAACATTTTAAAGGGGTTAGCACTAGTTGAAGATGCCATTCCAAAGGTTCCTGCAGACTTTGGAAAGTCTCTCCATAGTGGATAATGAGGAAAGAGGAACAGCTAACAAAGTAAGTAGCAATTCTGCCCCTAGCAGTCAAGCAAGTTCGCAGATAGCGAGTTTGCATATAAAAGGACTGACTGTATATACACCTCCAACTCCAGTTCCCCTTTAGTATTTTAGTCAGTGGATGGATGTAGAATAACATGGATTGTAAAATAAACTACCTAATGTACTATTATAAGGGAAGTTGTGCATGCTAAAAAAAGAAAAACAAAATCTTGGTTGAAACAAATCACATAGGACCCAAACCTATCCAACTTTCCAGCACTGATGCAGCCACAATGGAGCCCCAAAGTAAGAGAACAAATGTTCCCTTACCTTGAGGAGGCCCTGGTGACTGCCTGCCCACTTCAGGATGCAGCGCATGGCTGCATCAGTGCTGGAAAGTTGGATAGGATCGGGCCCTAAGTATCCCCCCTTGAGGCACAAAAAAATCCAGTATGCAAGAATGTGTAACATAATTACAAAAAGATGTGCGGTGCGGGGGTTAAAGCAAAAGACCCAGCCAAAGCATCCTAAATTGAGGCATGCTCATTGCCCAAATCACCATTCAGTAATATTAATCCAAATTTGTATGAATTACCTTTGAGAACATTACAGAGGTTAAGGTTGAAACAGGAGTGCCTTACTCCCACATTATTTGACAACTATGGCCATGAGAAGTGTTGGTTGAAATTGGCTTAGTAAAAACTTAGTAAAAACCTACAAAGAAAAGCCTATATATGCCCCCCCCATTCCTACTTTGTTGTGTATATTACAAAACACACGTCACATCTGCCAGTTTTTCAAAATCCAAAATCGAGCTCAAGAGATCTCATTACTGTCTAGCTGCTCTGCTTTAGTAAAGTTTGCAGTTTCTCACTTTTTTTTCAAAAGGTCTCATTTTATCAAGCAGATTTTGTAAGACATGTATCCTCCTCCCAACAATGTTTACTTGGTAGTTAAGTCCCACTGCGTTCAACTGGATTTATTCCTAACTAAGCGTGTACAAATAGCAGCTTTAAAATCTAGAACCTGAGCTTCTCAGACCAAAGCACTTTGCAACACTACTTGGCTTCCTCTTGATCCTTTTGCATGGAGCATTTCCAAGAAAAATAAATCCACCTGTCCAAATGCTAGCTTGCATGGCTGGATGAAGTAAACTGGTGATGGGGGTAGCAAGAATGTCTAAGGGGGGAAAGAGAGTCCTATTTCCATTGCTTGCCGTGGCCTGGACCAAAGCAACACTGTCCTTCTACGTTATGTTTGCCATTTCATGGAGAAATATTACACAACTGTAAAGAGAAAAAGGGCAAAATGCACTTATCACAGAGAATAAAAGTAAAGCAATATTTAAAATGATGGGGAAATCATTTTAAGAACAATTATGCTCAGTTCCACAGCTGAGGGGGAGTTACAGGGACCACATGACCACATCTCCTAGGGGCCAGGCCACCTGCCCCTCCCCACTCATAACCTTTTGTAGCGTGGCCAAAGTGGAGCTGGCCACTTAGCGGAAGTGGCCAGCTTAGCTCCAGTTGCACCAAGAAAGGCACCAGAAATCATTGCAGCCAATCAGCTGTGCTAAGGAAGGCAGAACCCTTAGCCAACCCTTCCTTGGCTAACTGGCCAAGAGGCACTTTTTCAAGTGGTACTACTTTTATATTTAGCAGGGGGAGAGCAATTGTCCACCTTCAGCCCTGCACAGTGTCTTTTCTAGTGGCTGTTGCTGGTGGTTTTCTGCATTTTTTTTCAATTGTGAGCCCTTTGGGATAGGGAACCATTTAACTTTATTATTACTATTTGCCTGTAAACTACTTTGTGTTGAAAAGCAGTATATAAATTCTATTGATTGGTTGGTTGATTGATCCCACCCCAGAACCTTCCTCTGTGCAGTGCGGCGGGAGCAGAGTTGGCTGTTCCAAGGAAGCAGCCAGCTCCACTCTGACCACATCAAGAAAGGTTCCAAGGATGGGTTCAGCCTACCCCCAGAGCAGTGGCGTCACTAGAGTTCACGTCACCCGGTGCAGAATGTCAGCACGTCACCCGCCCCCATGATGGATCTCCTCCTCCCACACCATACAGAATAAATTACAATAAATTACAATATATGCACAACCTAAATGCAGTGTTATCAATAGGGTTGGTGTTACCCCCATCAACTTTATTTATTTTAACTATAGAACAGGTTACCTAACAAATTAGTAACCAACAAAATACCTATGGCCAATTTGATGACACTCACACAAGGGTTCTAGTATTAGCTCTGATACATGGAAATGAGAACTGACTCATAATGATTTTTTAAAAATCATGATTTTTACATTAAAAAGTTGTATTTTCAGTTTTTGTTTTCAGGCCATAGCTTTTTGATACATATGACACTTAAGCTTTTTTCATTGAATTCCTCGTGAAATTCCGCATCCAACAGTATGTAACATGATGGTGTTAGTCCGTAAAACCGCGATTTAAAAAAATTACAATTTTTACATTGTTTTATTTTTGATTTTTAGTTTTTGGTCATAACTTTTGATAGAATGAAGATATGACACTCTGTTTTCTTACTGAATTCCTCATGAAATTCTGCATCCAACGGTATATAGTATGATGGTATTATCTTTTAAAACCACAATTTTAGCCATTTTGGTCCCTGGTGGTGTCACACACATCCCCCGTGTGCATCACCTGGTGCGGCCCATCTCTCCCCCCCCCCCACAGCGACACCACTTTCCCAGAGTCCTCCTTGACAGGGTTGACTGGCAGCACCAGAACTAATGCCAGTACATCATCAGGTCACCGCAATTGCTTCTGGGGCAGGACACAGTTTGCAGGTGGACCAGTGTAGACCAGTGCAGCACATCAGTTGGCCACACCACTGGTTATGTTTTCCTTATTCGTTGCCTGTGTTTGTAATGAGACTGTTACTTAGACCTGCAATATTGTGGTCCTCAATTTCTCGAATTATAGTTGCACTTAAGCTAATTTATCTACAATCATACTGGAAATACGATTTCATCTGATGTAAAATGGAGGCACTCTAACTCCTATGTTCCGGTTTTGATGAATAATAAAACTTATCAAATCAACATTGCCTTCATGAATTGAAAGAGCAAAACAGAAAAAAACAAATATAAAACATAAAAATTCATAAAAAGTGAATTACTTTATTCAATAAATACAGAATTAATTTCTCAAAAATATGATAAAAGAGGGAATTCTCATTTCAAGTGATGCTTGTGAACAATTTAAACCAAGGCCAGCTTTTAGAGTTTGAGGAGCCAGAGAAAAGCCATTCACTTGAATGTGTTTCTGCTTTCCAGAAGTTTATTTTCAAGGTTCCCACTCTGTTCTTGTTGTTAACCAAAGGAAGAACTGGGCTTCTGCTCATACCAGTTTTGAAATGTTGTACACCAAAACACATTAGCTCAACATAGTTACGAAACCAAAAATGCACTGCAAGCTAATGCACTCTCTCATTCCTACTCATGCACAGACTTCCTCCTCCATTCCAGTGTGCTATAACTAGAGATTATCGTGACATCCAAATTGGAGTCAAATCAGGATTTATTTCTTTACTTATTATGTACTGTATCTATAGACTGTCTCTCTGTCAAGGCACTCAAGGCTGTTTGCAAATTAAAATACTAAAACAAAAGAAATGATAAGGGATGAGATTCTAGAGTATATTGACAAATTAAAGATAACAAATCACCAGCTCGAGATGGCATCCACCCAAGAGTTTTTAAGGAACCCAAATATGAAATTGCTTATCTGCTAACAAAAATACAGGTGAGGCCTTTTTATCCATAAAAGTTCCATTCGCAGAACCCTTGTGGATAAAAAAAAAAAATCCATGGGTAATTAAACCTGCTGATTTCCCCCCACCCACCCTCCAAACTCAAATAGCGCACTGCTCCAGTCAGGTCCGGAGGGCTTTCTGAGGCCATGTGTATCTGCATGCAGCCTCAGAATGGCCGTTTCGGCCAAATAACAGAACTTCCAGTTTTTCTGCAAAATTGGAAGTTACTTTTCTAATGCCTTGTAAGGCATTTCAAGGCCTGGGGAAGCCTTCCAAGGCTTCCACAGATCTCGTAATGCTTTATATGGCATTAGACATAATTTCCGATTTTGCCAGAAGCAGACACATGCAGCCCCGGCAGGCCTTAGAAGAGCCTCTGGTTGCCCTTGGAGGCTTCAGGTTAAACCAAATTTGGCTCAATGAGGGTCCAGGGGACCCATGTTCAGCGAAATCTGCAAATTAAAAATCTGCAGATAATTAGGCTCAAGCTATATTTAACTCTACCTTTCAATCAGCCTCCATGCTAGAAAATTTAAAGGTAGCCAAACTAACACCAGTGGTAAAATGGAATCAGGGGAGGATCCAGGAAATTACAGGCTGTTCAACTTAATGTTTGTTCCAGGTGAACTGGTGAAAAGCATGTGGATAGCCCAATGCTAAACTGCGACGGCCTGTGCTGCATCCAAAACAGCTTAGGAGGTGGATGGAAGGCACCTTGGGCTAAGTGGATATTTTTCCTCTTACCCCAAGGAAAGCCATAGCTACACCTATAGGGTTTCTTGGATCTGTGCCAGCTTTTTAGCTGGCATAAGTCCAGGAAGCCTGTGTAGGGCTACCCAAACCGGGAATGGGAGTGAGGATACGGTGGTGGAGGCCTCCTCCAATCCCACCCCCTCCCTGGACTGATACTCCCCCCCCGTTCCACCCTCTCCCCACCCAAAAGTGTCTCTTCCCCACCTCCAAATTGCCATCATGCCACCCTCTCCCACCCTTGCACTGCCCAGTGCACATTTACCTATGCTAGCCAGCATGGGGATCGGATCCTGCGCCGCTAATCCAACATGGGCCTCTGTACCAATCCAGCCAACTCTACAATACGCTCAATGACACTTTTATTTATGACACTCTGAGCCAGGACAGTCACTGCAGCTCAACAGCACTTTAGGATTGCACTGTAAATTATTTAGCATATAAAAGAATAAAACTTGCTTGAGAGTATTCTTTCTGCAAAGGGATATCCTGGCATACTAACCTTCTAGAGATGGTCAATGAAGTCCAGAGTTAATACACATAAGAATACACGTGGGGCAAAAAATTCCGACTTCAGATATACACTGATGGGTCTGAGCTGTCAAGTAATGAACCAGGAATGAGATCTTGGTAGAAAGTGCAATGTAAACAACCCAATGGCATGTGTTTAAGATTGGAAAATAGGTGGGGAGGTTTCAAAAGAAGATGATTCTTCCCTCTCCCCCTTGCAAACTCAGACCTGCTTCAGAGTAGGTTACCAGCTATAGCAGCAGCTCCAAAATAGTCAGCAATAGTGCACTGTGTATTCTGCTGTATGGCCAGTTACAATGGAACTCTTTTCCACTATTGTAACTAGCCTAATAGGGCTCGGCTATAAGAGTATCATCATGTCCCCATTATGTCTATGGAGTGGTCACACTTGAAACACTGTGTAGAGTTCTGATCACCATATATCAAAAATACTGTGGAGCTGGAAAGGGTTCACAAGCCGGCAACGAAAGTGATCAGAGGACTGAATTACTTTCCTTATGAGGAAAGATTATAAGGCTTGGGGCTTTTTAGCTTGACAAAAAGACACTTACGGGAGGCTATATTTGAGTCTTAAATTATGCATGATGTGGGGAGAGTGGATAGAGAGAAGGTTTTCTCCCTGTCTTACAAAGCTGGAAGCAGGGAACATCCAATGAAAATGATTGGTGGAAGATTCAGGGCCCAATCCTATCCAACTTTCCAACACTGATGCAGCTGTGCCAACAGAGCACATCCTACAGTGCAGGGACAGTCACAGAGGCCTCCTCAAAGCAAGGGAACATTTGCTCCTTTATCTTGGGGATGCATTGCAGCTGCATCAGTGCTGAAAAGTTGGTTAGGACTGTGCTGTCAAGATGGATGAGTTTGCACACCATGGATTGGCACTAACTAATTTGGATATCACAGCAAACCTATGACTATAGTTAACTTTTGAAGGAAGTGGGGAAGTCCCAGTGAGAGAGTTGAGGGGAAACAAAAAGAGAGCAAAACTACAGCTTCTTCCTGATCTGTTAAACCAGTGGTTCCCAAACTGTGTACTGTGGCACCCAAGGGCACTTTTGCAAACTCACAGCGGCACTGCAGGAAGTCCCCACCAACCTTTTCTTACAGACTCTCTTGTGTACCACCATCATGAATCATGCAAAGTACCGTGTGATTCAATATGGTGGCACCCAGTTGACCTGTGGTGCCGTGGTCACAGGGCACCATGGTTGCAGTATGTTTGGGAACCACTGTCTTAAACCATGGTTTGGAAGCCAGGAAAATCTGACATCTCAGCTGAACCACTGTGAGCTTCAAACTAGTATGTGTTTACAATTTATGTCTTTCAATACAGGTAACTGAACTAGGGTCAGCATCAGGGCAGACTGATCCATTAAGACAACCAAAGCGGTCACGTGGCAGATTAGTGGAGCAGATTCCACCTGCCCACTTGATTCCACAGTTCCTGCTCCTCCTCCCATTCACTGGAAAAGTGTCTCCAATGCTTTATCCTTCCACTCTCCTCCTTCCCCACATACACACACACCTCCTTTTCCACTCTGACCCCTCTTCATTTTCCAATCCATAGAGTAGAAGGAGCAGGATCTGGTATATCACCAAATAAGAAGGATCATGTCAGCATTTGGCATACCACCTCAGTGCCAAGGAGTCTTGCCAACCCTGGTTAGCATGATGCTGAAATACCTGAGAGGTCTGTACCTTTTGTTCAAACATTTAAAATGTAGCAAGACAGCTACATTGTATGCTCTCAGACCATGCCGTGGAATTGTATTGGAAAAGACAGGAGATACCCTGAGGAGATAGAGAGTGGTATCAGCAATGGCCTCTTGTCCCAGATTGGCCAGGGATTACAGGGTTAACCCCCAAGGTCTCTGCAAGCCTCAGGAGCGCAGCTGCAGGCTGATAAGGCCCCTGGCTAGGAAGAGGTTAGCACAGGTGCAGATGGGTATGGCTGATGGTAAAGCCTGCCTAGCAACAGACACTGATTGGCTGGCCTAAGTATAAAGTTGGAGGCAGGAGCTAGAGGGAGGCATCTTGGTAGGTGCTGGATGGATGGATTGTTCTGATGGAGGGCTGGCTGGACTGCCTGCCTGAAGGAAGGACTGGCTAAGGTAAGCTTATTGTGGGGAATAACTGTGGGGAACAGTTGTATGGCTGCCACGCCCCTGGAGCCACCAAGTGGAGGAGGCAGTTGTGGCTTAGGCAAGCTGACTGCCTGTTGGCTGGTGGTAGGGTTTGTTGGTACTAGACTTAAGGTAGTTTGGAGCTAAGCCAGTGATGAGGGCAGACTGGAAGAGGCTGGCCAGCCGGTGATCCGAAGCAAAGCTGCTGGAAGAGAGGAGGTCCAGTGGGTGACTGAACCCCCGCCCCCTTGCCTATCTCGGAGGTTGCTCTGGAGGGGAAACTAGTTAGCCTAGTGTGGGCATCAGGGCCCTTGGGGAGGCCCAGCAGGGAATTTGGCAGAACAGGAATACACTTATTATCAGTGCTACAATTAAAAATACAGGTAGATCCTCATATCCGGACATCCAAAATCCAGACTATCCTGAATCCAGGAATTTTTGTCCAATTTTTTTTTTCAAACTTTCTGTAGCATGAACACTAGAAGGTCTTGTATTCATTCCCATGTGCAGGCTATAAGTTCTATTCTCTGCTCTGTGGTGTGTGTCATTGTGGAAAAATGTTGAAGAGGCCAGCAGACACCCAAATGGGTCACAGTGAAAAGAGGAAGAAGAAGCATTTCTCATTATATTTATGCTATTATTCTGAAATCCAGGCAAATCCAGAAACCTTCCCGTCTCAAGCAGTCTGATAAGGGATACTCAACCTGTATTATATATTATTTCTGTATTATTTGTTTTAGGGCACAGTCCTAACCTGAAGTTAGGCCAGCAAGGTTTGGTTGGTACAACGGACGCTGTAAAGTATGTGTGGACCACTTTTTGAGTCAGAGAGTCCAATACACAGACATGCACCATCCTTCCTGACTCCGAGAGTTGTCCAAATGTGCTTTACGGCACCCCTTGTGCTGGCCAAATTTTACTGGCCTAACTCCAGGTTAGGATTGCGCTCTTATACTATTTAGTATTTAGACTTTACCCTATCCCGTTGGCTCAGGGTTACTTGCAAGATTTTCATCTGAGTTATATCTTGGCATGTAATATTTATAAATGTATTCCTAAATTATTGGTCCTTTCTGCTTTCAATCCACTGCTGAATGAAGTTCATTTACCATGGTTTATCTTTTCTATCTATCTCTATCTGGATACCAGTGACATATGCTGGGAAATAAACCAAAGCATGCATTAAGGAAAATGTGAAATTTTTGGCTTAACTTGTGGACTGAGAAACTGCAACACCATCACTTCTATCTAAAACAATAACAGAAGTGTGCAAGCTAGCTAGTAGATGTGAGGGCTGGTCTACTCAAGGTATTGAAATCTTCAGTGCCTTAAGGTGAATAGACAGAGACCTTTTCGCCACTACCCATCATCAGAAATAGAAGATGATGCTATTTCCAGTGATGGAGATGTGAGAGGATGCAAAGCAAATTCCATTGTAAAAATAACTTCTGCTGCTCTCTATATAGTTGCATCACTAAAGGAGGCAACACGTACCAAAACAGCCTACAGATCAAAGCCCAACTCCTCAGGGAGGGCAGGTAACAGAAATTACATTTTCAAAGCAAAAATAAGGACAAATTAGGGACAGTGATTTACCAGGGGCATGTACCTGAAAATTAAGACTATTTAAATAGAGGTAGTTGAAGTACGTGTAATTTGCTTTGGTTTTAATGAAAACTTGCATTTTAAATAGTCCAATGCGGGGACAGAGACAGAAACAGACAGATGCAAAGTCCAATTTTATCTATATTTCCTCTGAAGCAAGTTCCACTTACTTCCCGGAAGTGTGCATAAGATCAGGGCCTTACTTTCCCAATAAATAAAGCTCAAGTGCTCAGTGGTGTTTTAACTACTTCCAATAAAATGCCTGCCCCTTTTAAACTTGGCTACAAGACTTAGCTTTCTGCCTCCTGATTACTAAGCAGCAGCATTTTCTGACTGCCACTGTAATAACATCTTAGAGTGAAAGCACCTTTAGGCAGGAAACCATGGCCTCCCACTTTTATGCAATTTCTTTGAATGCTTTCTGTTTAAAGTGGTATATAAATAATCTGAGTAAGTAACAGTATAGCACTTTCTATACAGAGGTGGCTGGAACCAGGATCTGCAGCTCCTGTAACATTCAGGATCCCCTTTAGTTTATAGGGAGCTTCCACATTACTCTAAGGCTGACATCTTATGCACATTAAAAGGTAGGAAGGCCAATTGAAATCAGGGAGGGGATCATGTTCCCTTACTTCCAAGTAAACATACATAGGATTGCACTGCTTGTACTACACGGCACTTTTTGGAACAGTGTGCGTGAAATAGCAATGCCCAATAGCTACAGGTGGAAAAATAGTACTTTAAGGAAGGGGGAATCATTAACAATTCTAAATAGAGCTATATAATGCCCTCAGTAGTTAAATGAAAGCATGGGTTGCTATACATTGTCCAGAACTGGACGGAACTGAATGTAAAAGTCACATGAGAGGAAAGTGGGCTGCCAGTTGCTGACAGACATTAATTAACCCCAAAATAAGGCATGGGAATACACCTTACAACAATGTAAACTACACAAAAGAAGTGTGTGTGTGTGTGTGTGTGTAAGTAAAAAAGAAGAATGAATGTTTGTAAGACCTGCTTATTAAAATAACAATCTTTTCTTCATTTCATTCTTTATAAATATAAGTAGTGCAATATATTCTGTCACCTCTGAAGAGTTTTAATCCAACTGTTCATAATGTTTCAAATTACCCGTGTGTTTGTGTGATGCCTACCCTCCTAAATAGTTACCTCTCTGTGCTCAAGGAACAGTTGGGTCCTACTGGAATAGGTCCAACACCATCAGCTGTTATCTGCTTACTAAGAGTGATTGGATAAAATGTGCCTTCAAATCACTGCTCTTGCCTCTCAGGACCTGCTTTTAACAGCTCTTTCATAATGGAAGAAGCACAGCACTTAGTCCTCTAATAATGAATAACGATTGCCTAGTACAATAAAATACATTTCCTATGTGTCCCTGATTTTCTTTTATGTTGATGGCCTCAAAAGTTAAGAAACTCATAGTTAGGAAATGAATAAATATAGTTAATTTAAAGAGCATCAAGGATGTGGGAATCTATCCAATTGCTGTGTGGTTATAGCAAAAATCAAGGCTATAGTCCATGCACATTCTAGTCCTAACAGAGCCACCACATTATCATGAATGTGCATAATTAGCCAAGTAGGGCACAGTCAACTTCACACTACTATTAACATGAGGCAGAAATTTAAACCTGGTCTACCCAGGCAATAGAACCACAGAGATAGAAAAATGTTTGTTTCAGTGGGAAAAATCCTGGATTTTTACTGTGACTGTGCACAGGGGCCAGTCCACAACTGTCTGACATGTGAGACAGCCATGCCAAAAGCTGCCCTTCCTTACTCAATGCTGTGTCAGCCTCTATTCCTCCCACTCTCCAAGGTTCCAGCTCAGGATTCTCCTCCCCACATTTCCTTTTTTCTCCCTCTTCCAATCCAGGGAGCAGTAAAAGAAAGAGAAGGAATGGAGGCAAGTAGACAGACAAAGATAGGACACACACACACACACACAATTTGCTAACAGACGCAACTGCTTCAGTTGGTGTCATGGAGGGTCAATCTAACCTTGACTGGGCACTGCCTCTCTCATCCCACACTCTGTCAATAAACAAAAGTTGGTGTCTCCAACACTAATAGAAAATTTCATGTTTTCTTCTTAATTCAGGTGTTTCATTGTGGTCTATCAGCTTTTCAAGTAGGGTTTCTTGCATGTTTACCCGGGGAAAGCATCTATTCCTTTTTGTTCTGACAAAGCACATTTTCCATGGTCATTTGCTGGCATATCTCTTTTGTTTTTGTTCAAATCCTACCAGTTTTCTACTTACCAGGAGATCTTTATGTAGCATTCAAAAAAATGTAAACTTCCACCTACAGTTTAAAGTGGTTCAGTCTATTCCACCCTCTCATGATTATACTACATAATTCCCATTTTATTCTGTGTATGCATAGATCTGACCTGGCCTTGCTGATAATATTGTGGATAACCAATGTGGAACGAACGAACACACACACAGCTTTCTTGACTGCTTCAGTGACTTTCACCTGGCTTTAAAGTAGCTTGTGTACACAAGTGACTAAAGACTGATATTTAATGGACAGTCTTATCACACAGCCCAGCTGTCAGGGTGATGTCAGAAAGTAGCAAACTAGCATCAATTCCCTGGCTTGCACAGTAAAGCTAATAATGTGGAATTCGGTTTCATTTTGAAACTGGCTGAAATGCTGTCACCTATAGTAGAGATCACAATCAGCAAGATGCAGGGTCAAATCCTATCCACTGAGCACTATAAATTAGCCTCCAATATGCCAATTCAAAGACCAGAGATGTGCGAGGGGCAATGGTGGCTGAGGCTATGTGACTTGATGGCAGTCCCACCAAATACAAATGTTTAAAATATTATGGGGGAGAAAGCCACTGGAAGAGAGAAAGATGGAGCCAATGGAGTCGCTAGAGGGGATTGGGGCCAAAACTGTATCACTACTGGCCAAAACTGTGAAAAACTTGGAATTTTCAAATAATACCATCAAGTTAAATATAATTCAATGCAAACTTTAATACAGACTGCAACAAAACAAACTGCATTAAAATGCCAGCATCCTATCAAGATTGTGCAAAAATAACCAGACAAAGAAAACACAACTGCCTTCTGTAACAAAAAGTGGTTTTCTTTAACCAAACTGACCAATGAAATCTGACCAATGTTCTAAGAGCCAATGAGGTGTTGTTATGACATGGTAGGGAACTAATAAGGTGTTCATATGGGTCAGCTCTCATTTCCATGAATCAGAGCTAATGCTAAAACTCTTATTTAGTTATATGAGTATCGTCAAGTTGGCCACTGGTATTTTATTGGTTATTGACTTGCTGGGCAGCCTGTACTGTTATATATTAAAATAAATAAACCCTAGTAATGCCACTGCATTTAGGTTGTACATAGGGTAAAGGTTTCCCCATGACCGAATAGTCTAGTCGTGACCGACTGTAGGGGGCGGTGTTCATCTCTGTTCCTAAGCCGAAGAGCCGGCGTTTGTCCGAGGACAAGCTTCCGTGGTCATGTGGCCGGCATGACTATATGCCATAGCACACGGAACGCCGTTCCCTTCCCACCGAAGTGGTCCCTATTTATCTACTTGCATTTTTAGGTGCTTTCGAACTGCTAGGTTGGCAGGATCTGGGACAAGCAATGGGAGCTCACTCCATCGCGCGGTCTTGAACTCCCAACCTTAAGAACATAAGAAGAGCCCTGCTGGATCAGGCCAAAGGCCCATCTAGTCCAGCTTCCTGTATCTCACAGCGGCCCACCAGGTGCCCCAGGGAGGCACGAGACAACAAGATGCTTGCATCCTGTTGCCACTCCCTTGCACCCGGTACTCTGAAGCAGCCTACTACTAATGTAAGGAGGTTGCACAATCCATCACGGCCTATAGCCCACTATGGACTAAGAGAGGGAAAAGAACATCCCTTTATCGACTCTATCCCTTCCGTGCATTATTTTGTATGTCTCGATCATGTCCCCCCTCAGGCGCCTTTTTTCTAGGCTGAAGAGCCCCAAACGCTGCAGTTTTTCTTCATAAGGGAGGTGCCCCAGCCCCGTAATCGTTTTCGTCACTCTCTTCTGCACCTTTTCCAGCTCCACTATGTCCTTTTTGAGGTGTGGCGACCAGAACTGTACACAATATTCCAGATGTGGCCTTACCATCGATTTGTACAATGGCATGATAATATCGGCTGTTTTATTCTCAACCCCTTTTCTAATTACCCCAAGCCTGGAATTGGCCTTCTTAATTGCTGCCGCACACTGGGTCGATACCTTCATTGAATTGTCTCCACTAGCACTCCAAGATCTCTCTCTTGAGCTATCACAGACAGCTCAGAACCCATTAGCCTATAGGTGAAGTTTTGGTTTTTTGCCCCAATGTGCATCACTTTATACTTGTCTACGTTGAAATGCATCTGCCATGTTGCTGCCCATTCCCCCAACCTGGAGAGATCATTTTGGAGCTCTTCACAATCCCTTCTTGTTTTCACCACCCAGAAAAGTTTTGTGTCATCCACAAATCTGGCCACCTCGCTGCTTATCCCTGTCTCCAGGTCATTTATGAACAAGTTGAAAAGCACCAGCCCCAAGACAGATCCCTGGGGCACTCCGCTTTTCACCTCTCTCCATTGTGAAAATTGACCCCCATTCTCTGTTTCCTGGCCCTCAACCAATTCTGAATCCATAAGAGGACATGACCTCTTATTCCCTGACTGTGAAGTTTCTTCGGCAGCCTTTGGTGGGGGACTGTGTCAAACACCTTCTGAAAATCCAAGTATATGATATGCACAAGTTCACCCACATCCACGTGCCTGTTGACCTTTTCAAAGAATTCCAAAAGGTTCGTGAGGCAAGACATACCCTTACAGAAGTCATGCTGACTTTCCTTCAGCAACACTTCTTCCTCTACGTGTTTTAGGATTTTGTCTTTGATGAGGCTTTCCACCATCTTACCTGGAACAGATGTTAGGCTGATCGCTCTGTAGTTTCCAGGGTTCCCCCTTCTCCCTTTTTTAAAGATTGGCGTGACATTGGCTATCCTCCAATCCTCTGGCACCATGGCCGTTTGAAGGGACAAGTTGCATACTCGAGGTCAGCAACTTCATTCTTTACTTCCTTAATAACTCTTGGGTGTATACCATCTGGGCCTGGTGACTTATTTAAATGTAATTTATCAATTTGATCTAAAACATCTTCTCTACCATTATCTGATTTAATTCCTTAGTTAGGAAGGGCTGTTTGGGCTGCAGTACCTACCCAAGTTCTTCTGCTGTGAAGACAGATGCAAAGAATTCATTTAATTTCTCTGCAATCTTCAAGCTCCCTTTTATCTCCTCTTTCCCTCCCTCACCATCCAGCGGGCCAACCGCAGATTTCCTGCTTCTAACACATTTGAAGAAGCTTTTATTATTCCCCTTTATGTTGCTAGACATGCGTTCCTCAAACTCTTTCTTGGCCTCCCGTATCACCTTTTTACTTGTCTTTCGCCAGAGTTTATGTTGTTTTTTATTCTCCGCACTGGGGCAAGTCTTCCATTTACGGAAAGACGCTTCCTTGCTCTTTACAGCTTCTCTAACTTTGTTTGTCAGCCATGCAGGCACCCTCCTGGACCTTGTCGAGCCCTTCTTTCTTTGCGGTATACACTTCCACTGGGCCTCTACTATTGTTATTTTAAACAGTCTCCATGCAGCCTGGAGAGACTGGACTCTTTTTACCTTCCCTTTCAATTTCTAACTAGCCTCCTCATCTGAGGGAAATCTACCCTTCAAAAGTCAAGGGTTCTTGTGTCAGATTTGCTCTGCACTCTTTCCTGGACATGAATGGCAAAACCAATCGCAGCATGGTCACTGTTCCCCAATAGCTCAGTAACACTTACATCCCTAACTAGGTCCCAAGTACCACACAATATTAAATCCAGAGTCACCTGTCCTCTGGTGGGCTCCATGACTAGCTGCTCTAAGGCGCAGTCATTCAACTCATCAATGAATCCGGTCTCTCTTTCTTGACCAGAGCAGCAGTTGACCCAGTCGATATGAGGACAATTGAAGTCCCCCATGATTACAATCCTGTCTCTCTTGGTCACCGCCCTGATTTGTTTCCTCATTTCAAGGTCCCCTTCAATTTTTTGATCCGGAAGATGATAGCACCCCCCCCACTATTACATCACTCTTATGGCCTGGTAGTTTAACCCACAGTGACTCTATGGTGGAGTCCAGCCCACCTTCAGTTTCTACTCTGCTGGATTCTATCCCTTGTTTGATATAGATGGCCACCGCACTGCCAACACGCCCTTCTCTGTCCCTCCTATAGAATTTATAGCCTGGAATTTATAACCAGTATCCCACTGGTTCTCTGCATTCCACCAGGTTTCCGTTATGCCTACTATATCAATGTTTTCCCTAGCCACCAAACATTCCAGTTCCCCCATCTTTGCTCGGAGACTTTGGGTATTTGCATAATAACACCTGTATACGGGGTTCCCTAAGGAGGGTCTCTTTTTTGATCCCTTTTCCCCTCCTCTCTTTCTACTGGACAAACTGTCACTTACACTCTCGTTTGAAGTTCTATTTCCTATTCCTCCGTTACTGTGTGGTACTCCTCCACTCTCCTCTTCCCGTAGGGATAAGGAGTTCCAAACCGGACGCCACTCGGCTCTTGTCGGCTTTCCCCCAGGGATCAGTTTAAAAGCTGCTCTGCCACCTTTTTAATGTTAAGCGCCAGCAGCCTAGTTCCATTCTAGTTCAAGTGAAGCCTGTCCCTCTTGTACAGGCCTGGCTTGTCCCAGAATGTCCCCCAGTGCCTAATGTCCCCCAGTGTCCCCCAGTGACCCTTCGTCCCGACACCACCGTCTCATCCACGCATTGAGACCCCTGAGCCTCGCCTGCCTAGCTGGCCCTGCGCATGGAATGGGTAGCACTTCTGAGAACGCTACCTTGGGGGTCTTGCCTTCAGCGTCCTGCCTAGCAACCTAAATTTGGCTTCTAGGACCTCCCAGCTACATTTCCCGATGTTGTCAGTGCCAGCATGCTCCACAATTGCTACCTCCTCCCCAGCACTCCTACCAGCTATCGAGACAAGACGTGATGTCTGCAACCTTCACACCAAGCAGGCAAGTAACCATGCGGTCCTCACATCCGTCACAGACCCCCCCCTATATTCCTAACTATGGAATCACCCACTACAAGGAGACCACGACCCCCCTCCCGCCGAGGAGCATCCTTAGTGCAACTGGATGTGGGCTCGTCACTGGAAGAAGGGGTCCTCCCTGGGGGATTGATTCCCTCTGTTCCAGGCTGACGTCCTCCAGCCCTGAGACTCCTTTCCCCAGCAGCTGAGGAGCTGCCCATCTGAGGGTGGGACGAAGCCTGCAAGTCCCCGGATGTCTCACCATGGACCCTCACTGCCTGCCTCTGCTTCTCCAGGTCCGCAACCAAGGCCTCTAGGGAGCAGGCGCATTCCCTGAGTCCCTGGAGCTCCTTGCACCGAGGACACACCCACGACTTATGCCCCAGAGGCATATAGTCATACATGTGGCACTTTGTGCAAAATACTGGATAGCCCCCACTCACCTGCTGGCTGACTGCCTCCATCTCTGTGTTTGTTTAGGTAGGAGCTGTCCTGCTTCTCAGAGAAAGGGCAGAGTCTGGGGCCCTGGCTTCCTCGCCCTGCTGCTTAACTTGCGCAGATGCGTAACTCGCTTGTTTACCAGGCACTTTGTCGCAGACGAGGCACTTTGTAACTCGCTTGTTTACCAGGCACTTTGTTGCGGATGAGGCACTTCGTCGCAGGACAGCACTCGCTGCTCGAGTGCCTTCTGGTCAGAAAGCCCAACAGCAGCGGTTTAACCCACTGTGCCACCACGTCCCTATGTAATATTGTAATTTATTTTGTATGGTCCAGTACGGGAGGAGGTCTGTGATGAAACAGTTATGTTTCATGTACCTATTTCTGTTTTATACTTTCTGTTTACTTACTTTGTTAAAGTGCATTTCCAAGGGCCTGAACTGTTACCCTAAGGATGTCCCAGCTGGGGGGAGGTAGAAGGAACAGATCACATGTCAAGATTGCCAATCAATCAATTATTTTTCCAGCTAAGGATCCTGGGACTAACAGAGTCTCTCGTTCTCTTTCCTGCTGGCTTCGCTACAAAATGGTCACAGGGAGAGCCGCTCTGTGAAGAGACAGAGGGGTTGCTGCTGGGAGAGGCCTAGCAGTGAGGAGATTGAGAAAGGATCTGAGTGGGAGCAAGACCCCGTCAGGTTTATGGTTATTTTTGTTCTGTATTTTCCTAGGCCGTGTGTTACAACCCCTTTTATCATTACAAACTGTTAAAAAAATATTTTTCATAAATCCATCTGCCTTGTTCTTGATTCCAGTGGAGAGGAGTTTAGCCCAGGAAACTCCCCTGGTAACCTGATACCTGGGCTGGTGGCAGCGGATTTAACCTACCAAGGTATTTCCCACTAAGCTGCGGGTTCAAACCAAGCGGGTGAGTAGGGGAGGGCTTGGGGGTGACGTGGGCGGGCTTGGGAGGTAGCCATATGGCCACGTCCTAAGCCCGTCAGGGAAGCTGCATGGCCCAAATTCGGGCCGCGTGGGCTCCTCGGATCTGCACCCACTCTTTAGCAGGCACAGATCCAAGGAGCACATAGGGGAGAATGGAGCATCCCCGACGGTAAGGGAGCGCATGTTCCCTTGCCGCAGGGCGGCTCCAGCCTCCACTTACCCAGCGCTGGATAGGGAGCTGGCTGGCCAGTGCTCCTACCCCAGCACTGGATAGGCCTGCACCCGTAATAAATTAACACCCTGTTGATCAGGAATCATTCAGTTGGGCTCCATTTTGCTAGGAAAAATTGCCTTGGTGTTTCAGGCATTGTTCAGAACTTAAGTATATCAAGGCTTGCTTTCACCAAGTGTTGAGCATTTTCTAACACTCCTTTGCCTTGGTAGAATTTCAGCCATTCTATGTGTCAACAGGAACACAATCCAATTCACAGCAAATCAATAGCAAGGACCTCCATTGATTTCAATGACAGTCTGAACAGGCTCCCAGGCAAGAAAGCAGGTCGATGAAAAAAACATTGACAAGTTTTCCAATCCTGTCCATTTTTCCTGTGAGACACTGAACAGTAAATACTAACTAATACTTTACTCTAAAACATGTTTGTATACTAAGACTTTTTTAATTAAACAACTAATACTTACTTACTCTAGAAGCATCATTCCTAAAATCTGACCTTTCAAGTTACAATGTAGCCTTATAATTCTTTTCTCTCACATAAACAGTAGGTCCAGATACCAGTAGGTCCCTTTTCTCCATCATTCTGACAAAGCACTGAGGATGCCTCTTCACTTAATAGTAGATCAATCACCTGTCTTCACCATTAACAGTCTTGTCAAAAAATCATCACAACTGCCATTAATTTTTAAGTAGTGTATTGTGAGCATTAACAATGATTTGAAAAAGAACATCTGCTGCTCAATTGTGTTTGCTCATTACTCAAGTGTCTTTCTAGTACCCTTTATTCTTTATATACAATTGAGCAAGAGTTCCCCTTTTGTTTTAAACAATATTCAGTTGTCTTGCATCTACCAGAAGCAAGAGAATAAATTAAGGTTGACTGAAAAGTTAACAGGCAAAAGGTCAAAGTCTTCCTTGCCACTTATAAACAAAACTGATATTTAACGTAAGAAGTGCCATGGAATGTGTGGCCATCCCAGTAACAGAATAGGCCACACAAAAGATGCTAAAATTTGTTCCTTCCCAGCAGGAAGGAACTTGCTATTACCTTTTTGAAAATACACATGCCACCATACTTCAATCCTGAAAACAATAGAAGGACAATCCTAACCTGGAGTTAGGCTGGTGCAGTTAGGCCAGCAAAGTTTGGCAAGCATAAGGGACACTGTAACGTATGTTTGGACCACTCTTGTAGTCAGAGAGGCCAGCACGCAGGCATGCACCATCCTCCCTGACTCCGAGAGTGGTCCAAACGTGCTTTACGGTGGCCTTTGTGCCAGTCAAACTTTGCTGGCCTAACTGCACCAGCCTAACTCCAGGTTAGGATTGCACCCTCACTCTACTAAGAGCACAGTCCCATCATCTTTTTACATTGGCTGGAGGATCACAGGCTACAGTTAAGTTTCCAGCACTATCTGATCCTGAAAATATGTCAGTATCAAGGACTGGCAAAGCACCAGGTTTATGCTAGTATAACAGTAGACTAGCACGACTCCCATATGGGGAGAAACAAGAGAAATTGGAATCCTCAATCCTTGGCACCATCCTCAGCAATAGTTTTAACAGTGTACTGGCGTAAGTGCTATTGTAAATCAATACATTCTCATGTAACTCATTGGAGAACCAAAAACCACTTTGCACTGACCTCCTCTTACTCTGTCTACGCAGTCATGATGGAGCCTTGGATTCTGAATAACTCTGCAGACAGTCACAGCACACCTGAATCTGCATATAATTCCCCTGCCAAGGAACACAGAACTCAGGCAATAAGGTGTGCAACATAGGTCTATATCACTCTGGCCTTGTGACATGCAAACTCGAAGCATATCAGGAACATAAGAAGAGCCCTGCTGGATCAGGCCAAAGGCCCATCTAGTCCAGTGGCCCACCAGGTGCCTCAGGGAGATGACATGATGCTTGCATCCTGTTGCCACTCTCTTGCATCTGGCATTATGAAGTAGCCAGGAGATGCTTTGGTGATGGGAACTTGGCAAACATCTCCACAAATATAGGAAGAATATATTTTACACACACACAAAAAAAATAAGAGAATATAACAAGTCTCAGACAAAATGTTTACAATTAAAATAATAACCAATCAATTAGCTATATTGGTGGTCCACTATGTAGCCCTCCCTCTGAATGATACCATACACCCTCAGGTCTGTTTGTGGCTCTTCCAAACCTTTTTCTATTGGGAGAGCCCGTCTAGGATTTGAATCTGAGATCTCATACATACCAAGCCTGTACTGCACTACGCTACAGCTCCTTGTGCAATTTTTTTCAGTCATGATAAGTCAGTGGTTCCCAACCTTTTTGGCACTCGGACTCACTGTTCAGAAGTTTGGTGCAGAACCGTACAACTATCTGCACTATGCTTTCACCCAAAAGAAGCTAAATCTTCTGGCTAGCACAGCACCAATGAGAGCAGGATATTTTGGCTAGCATGAGGCCAATCACTTGTTACCAGGAAATGCTTTTGGAAAAGAAACAGTGGCCAAAGCAATCTCCCTATACTAGATGCCTTCATCAGCAAGAAGCCTATAGTTCCTAAGGTTGAATCATAACCTGGTTCCTTTCCCTACGAGTAGCTCCTCACATCAAAGTCCACCTCTGCTATGTAAGAGAAATGACAGTAATGAAGGTCAATTACAACAGGCTCCAACTGAATGTACTGATGAAACAGTACTGTGAACCCATGTACCTTAGATGTGATTAGAACAATGTTATAATTACCTCCTACAGCTCTGTTTCATACAGCTCAGTTTTCCAGGAACACATCCACAGCACTGTAGGACATATTACTGTATACGATCATATCTGCGGCCTTGAAAAGATCACACATGATGTGATTTTCTTCTGCCTGCTCCTGTGATGGTGTGGTGAGCAAATTACTGAGTAAAGAACGACACGATTGTCTCTGAATAAGTTTGCAAAAAGTAAGTCTTGCCTTAACTTCAAGTTCTTGCGGACAACCCTTATCTAGGCTGCTTGGAATGGAAAAATGTGTAGAGCTCGGATATGTCTGGATTTTAGAATCATTACATAAATATAATTAGAAATGCTTCCTCTTGCTCTTTTCACTATTACCCATGCAGGTGTCTGCCGGCCTCTTTTACATTTTTCAGCAATGGTACACACCGTGGAGCAAAGAACAGAACCTTCAGACTATACCTGCACCATACGTGGGAATGAGCACAAGACGTTTTAGTGTTCACACTACAGAAAACAAGGCTTGGATAAAAGTGACTGAGGGGGCAGTTCTAACCTGGAGTTAGGCCAGCACAGTTTGGTCAGCACAAGGGACACCATAAAGTGCGTTTGGACCACACATGGATTCAGGGGGGATGGCGCATGTCTGTGTGCTGGCCTCTCTAACTCGCAGAGTGGTCCAAAAATATTTTACAGTGTCTCTTGTGCCAGCCAAACTGCTGGCCTAATTGTGCCGGCCTAACTCCAGGTAAGGATTGCGCCCTGAATTTCAGAATAGTCTGGATTTTGGAAGTCCACATAAGGGATAATCTATCTGTACATACTTATATGGGATAGTCCAATTGAATTCAATGGATTCAACTTACTTCTGAATAGAAAAGCATAGGCCTAGACTGGTAGAGATCCATCTGATACATTTCTCAGGCTAGGGCTTGATCCCAATAGGTTATCTGGGAGGTCAAAGTCTTGTTTCCTGCGATGGTGTAATTATACAGAACTAAACAATGAGGAATAGAAAGAAAACTTTCCTGTGAAAGTTGGAGTGGTGAACGGCAGGCCTGAACCAGGAAACTTTCTGTCATCAGAAGAGTAAGACCTCAAGGGGACATTCCTGCCCCTTTCAGCAGGCAAGTGATGCTGGGACACATCTATTGAAAGAAGCATTGACAATGCCAAAGGAAGGACTAGCATGAATTTCATCATGAAGAAACTCCCAAATTGGAGTGAGCACGTGGTTGCAAATCCCCCAAGCACTGACACTCATGGATGTGACCCATAGATGCATTTCCCCACAGAATAACTGCGCCTGAAATCCTAAACAGGTAATCAATTTTACACACACGTGCAACTGACATGAAGGGAAAAATCAGGCATAAGACTTTAGCTTTGTTTACACTGAACCTGCATTTCAGGATTATCTCTAAATCTAAAGTCTTCAACAAGTGGCCAACATTCAGAACTAGGTCATGGCCTCAGGTGGCTCATGCCATAAGAAGAGCCCAGCTGGATCAGGCCAAAGGCCCATCCAGTCCAGCTTCCTGTATCTCACAGTGGCCCACCAGGTGCCCCAGGGAGGCATGAGACAACAAGATGCTTGCAAGATGCCACATTGTTCTGAGGCAGATACTGGAGTCCATTTATGGGTGCATGGGCTCTACCCCATTGGTTTTTGATTGCATGGGCACTGCAATGATTGCATGGGGTCGTGAAGGTGACGCAATGTTACAGTAAGGGATTTGAGGTGGTTTCTTGCTTTTGACAAGTTGGAGATCACTGTGTGAACATATTTATTCAGCAGCACCACTGAGTTGAATGGGACTTATTCCTAGGCAAGCACATATAAGAGCGTAGCCGAATGGTCCAATCCTATGGGGTACTTATGGCACCGGAACTCCACAGCTGTAAGTGCCACTGCAGCATTGTAACATATAACATGCAGCAAGCACCATGCAATTCAGGGCCACTGGCACAAAACAGCTAGAGCTTACACACATAGCAATGACGGCTGGACGTTGCACTGGTGCAGGTAAAGTGGCGCCAGGGGCATTTTGAGAGTAGGAGGGGAAGAAACGGGGATCGACCAGGGTGCAGAGACAGAAGGCAGGTGGTGTTTCTAGGGTGGGAGGGGTGGATCCTATTAGTGGCAGGATGCCAACCGCATTTTCCCAGCCCAACATTCTCTCCTATCTTCTTAGATTTATGCCTGCAAAATAGCTGGTGTATGCCCAAGGATACCCAATGGCAACTAGGTGGCCTACTGGTAGGTAAGTAAATTTATATTTTACTTGGTAAAATATATATTTACTTTCCTCTCCCAAGCCACCTGGTCACACACACCAACACCACAGCATGCAGTGTGCTCTCTGTCGGCAGCGCTGCATGCTGGGGACTGACAAGGATGGAAGTGGGCAAAGTAAATGAAGGCCTGCCTTTTTAACTTATTGAAAAATTTTGCAATCTCTACAAAATGCAGGTTGCAGGTTGTGCAATCTCCTACCTCAAAATTGCTTGTATTCTCTTTTCTTTCCTTTAAAATTACCATTAATTGAAAATATTGAATAAAAACTATTTGTATATCCAATGAAGTCTTTTCTGATGTGGCAGCCTCTGCTCGCTTGACAATGATTCTTTGGGCACTCATTCTGGCCTTACTTAAGCCTCATGCAACACTATGCTGCTGCATCATGTGCTTTGTGGAGCCTTGAGACTCACATTATTCATCTCTGTGATGGGCAGATGCTTTCAAGGATGCATGAAAAATGGAATAAGAAAAATTATAATGCTGTGGCACAAATCAGTGATTGCTGTTAAGAGGAATTCAGAAGAAGATAATGGGTAATATATTGCAGAAACTGGAATTGCTTTCTTAAATAAAGGCACTGGTTTGAAATAATACATCTTTAAAAGTACGGTACATTTACAGTGATTACAAGTCCGCTAATTATAAAGTAGTTTAACAAATAAATAAAAGAAACTGAACATTTTCATGAAAATATCTGACAACCCAAATCCAATTTCTTTTAGCACTGTAAGCAGCCCTTTGGGAACCACTGTTCTAGAGCAAATGTTTTAGTACCAGGACCAATTTTTAAAAATGACACTTTATCAAGACCCACCCAGTCTTACAAGTCTTTAAAAAATGTTTCATTTTATCAGCCGCACAAGCCTCTGCTTTTATACTTTTTAACATAGTAGGAGGGACTGCCTTCTGGATTGTTTGTTGAGCTCCACATTCACTGGATCGGGACCATCCTGATGGCCTCTTGTTCCTCTTTGCCTGACCTTTTATAAGAGCCATGTTGATAAGAGCAGAGGATAGAAGGGACTTCCTTTCGGAAAGATTTTTGGGGCCTGCACTCATTGAATTTGGACCATTCTGATGGTGTTGCATTCCTCTCAGCCTGTCCTTCGATGTGGACCAAAGCACATTCAGCTGCTGCAGCCCTGAATTAGATGTGTGACTATAGGGGTGTGTGTGTGTGTGTGTGTGTGTGTGTGTGTGTGTGTGTGTGTGTG
>JAJKFI010000015.1:367560-422143 GCA_029204185.1 Lerista edwardsae
TGTGTGTGTGTGTGTGTGTGTGTGTGTGTGTGTGTGTGTGTGTGTGTCTATAATAGTGATTAGGCCAGTGGTTCTCAAATATTTGAGCACCGAGACCCACTTTTTAGCATGACAATCTATCCAGGACCCACTAGAAGTGATGTCAAGGCCAGAAGAGTCGTTATTATGACTCCAGAATCTGCAGCTTTCTGATAATGCAGCAGTAAGTTGGGTTATTTTCAGTCATTTTCCAACAGCAAAGTGAATCAGAAAGGGGAAAAAAGCCTATTTACAACCTTGACACAAGCAAAACAACTATATAGCCCTCCCTCACTCCAATATCCCATCTTCTCATATTTTCAATATGGCTGCCCTAGGTGCTTCGCAACCCATCTGAAATTGGTTCAAGACCTACTGGTGGGTTTTGACCCTCAGTTCGGGAACCACTGGATTAGGCGTCAACGGTTAAATAAGCTGCAATGGGGAGAAGCACTGCTGCCCAATCTGCCTTGTCAGTTTCACAAACCACCAAAAATCGGGTTGCGACCCACTGGTGAGTCCTGATCCACAGTTTGGGAATCACTGCCCTAGAATTTGTTTTCAGTAGCAGGACTCAGTATTCAAATACATGAAGCCATAAAAAAATAGTGCACTTAAACACAGTGCCCTTCCATTGCCACAAGGCAACCCTGCAACCACCCTCTATAGATCTGGGTAACTAACAGTTCAATCCTAAGCACCGACGTAGGGTGCTGCAAACAGGCATTTGCAGCACCCCACAAATAAACAGTGCTGGCAGAGAGGCCTGTGCTGCCCGCACTGAATCCTGAAGCCCAGCCCAGTGGAGCAGTAAGCTTTCATCAAGTGGTGCAGGGGAAGATGGAAGGATGATGGGGAGAGGGCGGAGAGGGGACAAATCAGGCCCAGGTGGGACTGGCGGCACTGGCACGCATCAAATCCTATTTCCCCCTCCCGGGCTTGAAAGCCTCACATGGGGCTTCTCAGACTTGTGCCAGCGTTTTTGCTGGCACAGATCCAAGTAGCCCCATTGGGCAGGCTGGGACTCAACATGAGGTAATGGAACACATGACTTCAAAAAACCTCTGAGGAAACTTCCAGCCAGCCCAATCCTAGCGCTGTGTGGCCCTGCTGAGCCTGCACTGGACGGGATTGGGCTGCCCAAAGTTCAGGGAGTCAAGTTTGTTTGATTTTAGAAATTAAGCACTGCTGCTCCTTCCAACTCATCTGGAACTTCCCTTTGAAGCCACAGCTTATTGTACAATTTATTCTGGTGCAGGAGCAGAATAGAATTTAATCCTCAGGATTGAGAAGAAGAGAAAAAGCTGTGAACTGATTGTGGGCTTGGTCTGAAAGAAAGAAATGCCGATAATTATCACATCTTTCCTTGCAGAGTGAATTCTTGGTCAATCCTGAGCCCTGTTCCCCACACTTAAAACATAATGGCTTTGACTTCTAGTCCTTAAAATCTGAAAAATCCTTAGTGACAGATGAGCCTCGCTCATGTGGGGAACATATGGCTGGGTCCTCCAGCTCAGACTCCACATCAGTGACCTTACTGCACAGGATGAGGAGCCAGTTCCTCAGGGCTGTACTTGCAAGGGATGAATGTTATACCAAACAGTGTTAATCAATATTACATCTTGCCCTGGATCTTAGTCATGAGTATTTCACAGCCCATCTGTTCCCTCTGCCTCCAAATGCAATTTCATAAATCAAGGACTCCAAATTGTCACTGACTTTCTCAAAAAAAAAATTTTTCATATTCTTTTATCTATTAAAATTGTACTTAGGATCTGTACTATTTCTCCATACTTAGGATGGTATTATTTGCCATATGCAAGTGATCTAATATTCTGTCTAATAACAGACCAATCCAAGGTTGGACTGTTGGGGACACGGCTTTACTACAGCAGAAGAGGCAGCAGCAATCCAATCCCACCAATGGACCCCACTGCGCCAGCCAGAAAGTTTAAGGCGGTGACAGAGTAGGGATGGGCGAGAACAAAATGAAACTAAGCGGGAAGAGGGCAAGGAAGCTGCAAGAGTGGACAATGTTGCGCACTGGATCCTATCCCCCCTTTCAACATCCTACTGACCCTTTCTTCTCTTTACATTTGAGCTAGCTAAAGTCCAAGGGGACTCACTGCAGGGCAAGAGGCTTATGGAGAGGTAAGGGGAAATAATAATAAAGAATCCCGAACTGCTGGATGGACAGGGAACACTGCAAACTCTTGCAGCAGCACTCCCAAAATGGCCACCAGCTGAGGACTCTGCACTCCATTGGCAGCCATTGGCAGCCATTTTGAGACAGCAGAACTCTGTTCATGATTGCAAAACCGGAAGTGGGTCACAATAGCTATTTATATACATTCTAAGGCTTTGGCAGCCCTGCAGAGACACCCACGGGCTCCCCACACATCCCAGGAGGCCTGCACTGCCCCCACCTCAGGTAAGTCTAAAGCCCTTTGGTTGCAGCAGCGGCACAATCACTGAGCACCGTCACTGGCATCGGTGCAGAGCCACTCCCCTTAAGGGGCAATGCCCTGCTCCTGTTTCCCCTGAAGGGTCACAACCCACCAGTTTGGGAATCACTGTCTTAAACAATCATGGCCATGCAGGCCATTACCGCTGGAGCTGGAACGGCGCCAGGGTGACAGCAGTCATGCGCATCCCAGAGGGTTATGCAATGAGCAATGAGTTGGTGAGCAATGTGTCCGTCACTCGCAAGCAATGCAGCCATTCTGGGGGGAACAGGAGGGCGTTCCGGGGTGGGGGAGGGGTAGAGAGGGGGTGAGACCAGCAGCAATTCTTCTGCTGATCCAGCGGTGCCAAAAGGGCGAGTGCTGCATCCTGCGGTTGAGGGGGGGGAACAGCCATAGCTCATCCTCAAGATAATATAAGGGAACATTTGTTCCTTGGGACTGCACTGCAGCTGCATCAGTGCTAAAAAGCTGGATAGGACTGAACCTTGAATTAGTTAAAAAGAAGTTGAAAGGGAGAACCAAATCTTTTCAATATGTTTGGAGGTTTTTCAGAAACTGAAATAGAACGTACAGTATATAACAAATAAGCAAACGTTTATAAGGAAAAGTAAATACAAGTTAGGAAAAAGTATATACAAGAAAATGCTACATGGTTAATGAACAGTCAAGGATACTACAAAAGCAAAAAAAAGGTTTCTTTTCAAATGAGAACAAAAGGGAGAAAAAATGTTGGCAAAACAAATGTCAGCGGACAATAAGGCAATACAAATATAAAAGAATCTAAGGAACATAGTGCCAAAAAAGGTGGACAATGATCATTTCTTTAAATACATCAGAAGCAGGAAACTACAAAGAGAAATTGTTATACCATTCAGCAGAAAGTCGTGAAAGGACAACTGAAGGACAGGGACACTGAACAAATTATTTGCATAGGTCTTCACTGAGGACGAAAACTGCACTTACAGCCTAAGCACATCTTCTCAGAAGTAAGTTCCATTACAATCATTTGGGTTTTCTCCCAAGTAAGTATGGATAGGATTGAAGCCTCCAACCACTTAGGGGAGATGGTATGGTGAACAGGGGGAGGAAGGAGCCCTAGTGCCTCCCTGCCTCTAAGCCAGGGACAAAATGGGAGGACTCTGTTACCATCATGAGGACAAAGTCAGGCAGATTAAAAGTGTCCTCAGAACCCTCTCCCAGTTATGCAGAGAATTCCCCCAAAATTCTAAACTATACCATGCAGACAAGAATACAGGAGGACTGGGCAAGGCCAGATATGTGGGTTGGATAAGAGAAACAGGAAAGAATAACACAAGCAGGCTTGGAAAATAGCTTGGAGATTGGCAAAAACACAAGTTGATGATTATAGGCTAAACTAAATTCCCTAACACATCTAAATGTCACTGTACCATAACTGTACAGATTCCAGGATTAGTTTGAGGGGTACATTATATCTCTGATCCCTAAGAAGGCAAGTGAGAACTTGGCTCTTTTAGACAACACTTCTGATTGTGGGCAAGCCACCACATATACATTCTTATGTTTGATCTTAAGCAACCAAGGTTTGATTATGTAATTGCACCATCCAACTGTATATTTTGCAACTGCCTATGTATCCCTACCTGCCCTCTGATGTGGTCTGGCAGTCTTGGATAATGCACATCAATCCCCTCCCCCAACCTTGCTAAATCTATTGATCTAGAGAAAACCAGATGAAGGAATAGACGATACAATGCTGGCCATGCTGTCTTTCTGCAATGGAGCTGATTTCAAAATATCTCAGCCTCTTTCCTATTGCACCTTTACAGAAAAAATATGGAAAAGAAAGGGATAAGTGAAGAGCAATCAAAGGGTATGGGAAGAACCAAATCAAACAGAGATGACAGGCGACTATGTCCTGGACTAACTGCCAAAATAAAAATTAACTTGCTGGGACTGGACGGCAATCATCCAAGAGTTCTCAAGGAACAAATATGTGAAACTGTTGATCTAACAAAAATATGCAACATCACTAAAACTGGCCTCTTTACCAGAGCCAATGCAACACCATTGGGTTTTGTTTGTTTTTTAATGGAGACAAGGAGTTACAAGACCCAGGACAGTCAAAGGTCCTGGGTAAATATAGTGAAAAGAATTATTAAAACCAGAAGTTTTAAATATGCAGAATAACAAATCAGGGAGCCCAACCCTGACCTACCTGGCTGCCGTTGGCACAGCAGTAACCAAACTGTATCCAGCAGCAGTCAGGCAGCCACCGGAGGCTCCTCGAGAGAAGGGGATGCTCATCCTCTTCCCCCAGGGAAAGCCTCGCCACCCACACTGGGGCTCCTCGACTCACCACCAGCTATTTCTGCCCACCCGTGTTGGGGCCAGGGGCTAACTTAGCACCACCCCAGCACAAGCGGTGCAGTGTCACGGATGTGCTTTACTGCACGTTCGCAACACTTTTAGCCAGTGGTACATTCATACCACCAGTGATAAGGGCCTTAGGATTCAGCCATCAGGTTGCAATCCTACACACACTTAGGGCCAAATCCTATCCAATTTTCCAGCCCTGATACAGCCATCCCAATGGGGTCTGTGTTGCGTTCTGTAGTGCAGGGGACGTCATGGAGGCCTCCTCAAGGTAAGGGAACATTTGTTCACTTCTCTCAGGGCTGCATTGCAGCTGCATCAGCACCAGAAAGTTGGATAGGATTGGGCCCTTATCTGGGAGATAGTGCCATTGAACTCAAAGGGGCTGTCAATAAATACATAGAGTGTCAGTAAAAATATAGATGGAGGTGATCTCCACAAAAATTTGACAAAGTCCCTCAGAAGAAGCTCCTGAAGGGACTGAAGAGTCATGGAATAATAGGACAAGTTGTCTTATGAATTGGTTTCATGTCACAATAACCAGAGCCTGACCAAGAAGGCATTTCTTAGAAGAGGAGGCATTTCTTAGAAGAGGAGACTGAGCTACACTCCAGCTTATACCTACAACAACGAAGGTAATGGGTGTGGGGGGCAGAGAAAAGGTCCCTCCTTATCTATGGTTTCCATTATCCACAGAGGGGGGAGAATGTATCCCCCACATCATATTGAAACTGGTAATTCTAGCTACCAGCGTGGACAGCTCCCCTGCTAGCTTCAGGCTTGCCTTGAAACCTGATCAGAGTCTTGCTGGACAGCTCCCTGCTTTCTCAGCAGACACAGAATCTCAAGACAATTAGTAACTGGTTAAACAACAGGAAGCAGACCAATCCTATCCACTACCACTCCACAGCATGCAGCCATGTCAACAGAGTACACATTGCACACTATGGAAAGAGGCGGACAGAAAGCCAATGAGAGCAAGGCCACATGGTTGGCAAATAGGTCTCGTCAGACCTATGTCAGCTATGTCTGCATCCATGGTGCAAGTCTGAGGCAAGAATGTTAGATACACTGGATAAGCCATGACGTCACAGACTTGAAGCCATGGGTATATCTCAGATCATTGCCGCGAAGGAGGATTGCCACCGCGGCGTCACGAATAAAAATCTCCCTGCCCGTGTGGTAAAGTTAATCTCAACGTCTTTAAGCATGCCTGCGTGTTCTGCATACGGGTGCACGAATCGCTGTACGAAAAATGGGATCACTTTGCACAGGTACTTAAAATCATTGTGATTCGTTGCTACCGAAAAATATTACTTCATAAAGTATGCAGCCCTTCACAAACTGAAGTAGATATGAAGAAATAAGATAAAAATAAAAAAAATTCCCCCCTCCTTTTTCCCCCCTTCCCGTTTACACATTTTTTTTCCCGCCTTCCATTTTCTACTGTAATATTTTTGAAATTCCGAACATTAACAGAATTTGTTTTATGGGGGGGGGTGAGTGTAGAAGTTTAAAAAAATACTCTTAATAGCCTAGAAGTGAAAAAGAACTACTCTCCTATTGACAACTACTTGTGTTATACATTGAGAGATTTTAATGTAATTTTCCTACATATTTATCTAATTTTTGCCCACCCTCCCTTTTTTTTTCTTTTCTTCCCGTTCACACTTTATTTCTGCTTGTGTAGATTTCAAAAAATAAGTCTGTCAAAGCAGTGCAATCCGAGTTTGAATAGACAGCAAGTGGCATTTCGTCCGGTATGTTCAGTAATATAATTCTGCGGAATTAAACCTTGGAATTGCATATTGAATCATAATTAGGTTACCAATGATGTTTCTCCACAATCACACGTTGTTATTTTGGTAAGTTTTTACTTCAAGAGTAAACTATTAAGTCCTAAACATCATGCGAAAACCCATTTGAAATGCTTGGAATCAGCATTGTTTTGGGTATATTTACGTCACCGCTAACCCCGCCCACTAGCTTCACTTCGTTCGCATTCAGATAACAACCAGGGCCGGGGGTTGGTCTGAGGAGAATAAGGGGGCATGTTGGGGAGTGAAAGAGGAGACAGCATCCCATTAAAGTTTCTGCCACCAGGATCCAGCCCCTCTCTCCTGTGTTTCCTCAACCTCTCCACCTCATACCTCCCCCCAACTGCCCATGCCATCAACCTATCTGCTCTATCACCAGGTTCAGGCAGCCCTGGTATGTGCAGGGAGCCGCTACCTGTTTCCACCAATATCTCCATCATGCACAATGGCAGCAAAATATTTGTGCCATTACTGAGCCTTTTACAACAGCAGACTGGAAAATGCGCTGTCATACAAGGCTCATAGGATTGGGCCATAGGTGGGCAGTTCTCAAAACGGAATAAAGTGAGTAGTAGGGCCCCAAACAGGAATTCATTCTGGTTTTATCCCCTCCTTCTCCAAGGAGCTCAGGGTGGTAGTCATTCCACTCCACTACCATTTTATCATAACAACATAGGCTGGTTAGGCTGATAGTGCCTGGCCCATAGTCACTAGGTAGGTTTTATGGCTGAGTGGGGATTTGGACTCCAACCTCTACAGTCTTAGGCCAATGCTCCAGCCATTACACTATATGGGCTGTCCTGGGGATCCCACAAGTAGAGAATTATGGCAGGAGTCTTCTTTTTGCTCCAGTACTGCTCCAGTAAAAAGTAGAAAAAGAAAGGAAGCACCAAGCAGGCAGCAAAAGGTGATTTGGAGCACACCCACTTCCCCTTACTTAAACAGGATGCAACTTCCCTACTCCATGATGCTGAGTTCATTTCAAAGAGAAGTGCTGCAGAGCAGGGCGGTTGCATGCCACACTGAGGGCGCAATCATAAACTGAGTTAGGCTGGCATAAGCTAAGCCAGCAAAGTTTGGCTAGCACAAGAGACACTGTAAAGTATGTTTGGACCACTGTTGGAGTCAGAGAGACCAGCACACAGATGTGAGCCATCCTCCCTGACTCCAAGAGTGGTCCAAACACACTTTATGGTGGCCCTTGTGCTGGCCAAACTTTGCTGGCCTAACTTGTGCCGGCCTCACTCCAGGTTAGGATTGTGCTCTCAGTGTAAATAAAGAGACACAGGATGGGGCATGCCTACATTTGCCCACCCAGCCTCTCCTATGATCCTCATATGGAGAGTTGTGTGCACAAGCACATACAGAAGCAGCATTTAGGGTGGGATTCAAGTAGCGCAGGGGCACTCAACATTCTCTGGGATAATACCAAATTATTCAGGACGTCAAAAACACAAAATGAGTACAAAGGATAATACATTTCTACTGTAAAAGAGTATCTCCACAAATTATACATGAGATTCAGTCTAGGCAAATAAAACACCACCACACTGGCACAAAAGTCCTAATGTGTGATGGATAAACAGAAATGAAAATGTCAACTCAGAGTATGAAAAATCAAGATCCACACTTCCAAGCCATTAGGAAAGAGATAGGAAACAAAAGGGACGTGGTGGCGCAGCATGTTAAATCGCTGCTGCTGGGCTTTCTGACCAGAAGGTTGGGAGTTCAAGACTGCGCAATGGAGTGAGCTCCCGTTGCTTGTCCCAGCTCCTGCCAACCTAGCAGTTCGAAAGCACCTAAATGCAAGTAGATAAACAGGGACCATTTTGGTGGGAAGGTAACGATGTTCCGTGCGCTACGGCGTAGAGTCATGCCGGCCACATGACCACGGAAGCTTGTCCTCAGACAAAAATGCCGGCTCTATAGGCTACAGTCGGTCCCGACTCTACAGTCGGTCACGACTAGACCATTCGGTCGTGGGGAAACCTTTACCTTTTAGGAAACAAAATGGCCAGTATTATAATGCTATTTTGCAAATCTATGGTGCAGTCACATCTGGAATAAATATACAGTTCTGGCTGCTCCATCTCAGAAGAATGCCTTACAACCAGAAAAGTGTGTAAAGGCAACCAAAATTACTAGAGGATTGGAACTCCTTCCCTACAAGGAAAGGTTGAATTATTAGCAACTTTTTAGTTTAGAGAAGAGACGATTGGGAGAATGGGGGATTTATATGTGCTGTAGTGCAAACAGTGGACTACAGTATTCCCTCCATGGCCTGTATGTGGGCTTCTTGAAACCTTCTAAATCAGAAGGGATCTTCTTATGACCCACTCCTGCAGACTGTCTCAGTGAACTATCAAGGTGGTTCTCTAATGCTTAGGAAGAGAAGATAGCGGGGGGGGGGGAGTTGAAATGCCCATTAAAAAAATTTTTTTAAGAAAATAAACAACACTTCCTATATTCATATTTCTATACTTAGGCCATAAGACAGAATGTAAAATTCACTTCAGTATACTCAAATACTACATACAACTTTACTACTTTAAAAAAAATGACCACTATTTCCTGGCATGCCTTACACATATTTTCAAAGATCTGACCTCAGTGGCTTGCATCTATTGTATTCACTAACTCCATTTCAGAAAGTGGAGAACTAAGGCAGAGAGACCTGCAGAGAGAAATCCAACCCAAGTCCCACAATTTGCCAAGCAGTCACCTAAACAGCATTGGCAGTCTACATACTGTCAATGTGTATTCAAACTAAGGCATAAAAACAACACCAGTGTTCAGCCTTACTCAACCACATCATACACAAGTTCACACCATTTAACTTTAGTTAATAAAATTATTACAACCCAGTTCCCAAGTCACAATAACGAACGAATGCTTCTTACATTATTTTTTAATAGTCATTAGCAGAAATACTCAAATACAAAATATATGTAGAGAGTATGGACAGAATGCATGTGTATAGAAATCTGCTTTCCAGTTTTTGGCCTTTCTTATACCCTTGTCTGTATTCATTTTAAAGGAATAGGAAGAATCCCTTTGAAAGAATACTTGTAAGAGTTTTCACATATGTATTTCCTTTAAAATGCATGCACTGCATGTATAGTCAGTAATCAAGCAGCTGAGTGAGCCCGAGTATAAAACTTAACACCAAAAGTGGCTCTAATATGGATCACCAGCCTCACAAGGGCACATTCACGAACCACTGTGCGTGTAGCTGGGTGCTTTTTTTTCAACCTTTGTTCAAGGTTTTGTTCAATCTTGAATAAGTTACCATTTATCTTGAACAAATTCATTTATGACGAGCCCAAGCCTCGATGTACCATTACAAATCTGTCTTGTGTGGACAAATTGTGACATGCATAATTGTGATCCAGGCTTTTAAGGACAAGCATTGGAGTGCTGCAAGCATATGGCCATCTAGGCACCTCATTTGTGCCAGTGCCCATCTAGGCACCTCATTTGTGCCAGTGCCCAAGAACCGTTTCTATCCCTGCACCAAGCTAGTGCATTAAGAATTTAGATCAAAAGAGATTTTGGAAATATTTTGCCAGCACAGGTGACAAATGACATTTCTCTATTGCATTGGTATCCCATTCTCTATCTGAAGAGATCAGAGACCCCATTTCATCACAACTGTGATAGGTTAGATAGCGCAAGTCAGGATAGAAACTTGCTTAAGGCAATCCATTGAGCTTTGCAAGAGAGCAGGGATCTAAGCCAAGATCAAATGTCCCAAAGTCCAAAAACTACTGAATTGCACAGACTGTATACATGGGAAACAGCTGATATAGACTGGGGTGGGGTGGGCAGAATGGTGGTTGATCCACAGAATGGTCATGTGAATAAACCAAGACAAAACACAAGCAACTCAGAGTCACGTGCTGGTAACCAAAAACATAACCTGCCCATAACAGTGTAGTGTGGGAAATTCCCTTTTAACCTTCAACCAACATGCTTAAAGCCCAGCAGTACCAGAGAGGTGGCTAACACTTGGTTTAACCAAATGCTTATAGGGTACAGGTGTCTGCCTTTATTTCAGGTTTGTAAACCACTACTGTGTCTGAAATCCCTAGGCTTGCATGGAAGCATGACAGAAAACTTGCATTCTTTAACCACCTTCATCATCATTATGACAAGCTTCTTAAAGGGATCTTCCTTTGACAGTTAAAAACACCATGTCAAAATGTTTTGAGTGAGAACGTTTATATCCCACCTTTCCTCCAAAACAGAATTCAAGGCCTTATTCACAGGGTCCTCCCATCCAGGCAGGAACCAGATCAAGGTCTGCAAGGCTGTGGAGGCACCATGGGCTTTCAGGGGCCTTGGAATAGTAAAGCTATCTTGAATGGGCAGCTGAACTAAATGCTGCTGAACTACTCTCCTTTAGGAACTGAATTGCTTTGCTTTTACCACCCGATTGTACAGCTCTGGTTTAACTTTATGACTGTTATTAAATGTATGCCGCCTTGGGAGCCAACGGGCTGAAAAAAATGTGCGGTAGAAAAAAAGGAGGGAAAATCCCGTGAGCGATCTTGCAAACTGGCTGTTGTCTTTTGGCCCAGTTCCTACCTGGTAGGCATCAGGGATGTTGACCGTCTCGCCGTGCTCAGCCACGTAGCCAATGATGCCTTTGCCCCAGGGCACTTGCACCTCGTTGGCGTTCTCCGTGCCGTAGCAGGGCACCAAGGGGGTGCCGGCGTGCACGTCGAAGACTTTGGAGACGAGGCTCTTCTTGCCGCCCGCGGCACCCTCCACCAGAAAGAGGGAGCCCCTGTCGGCGTCCACCATCAGGCAGACGAAGATGAGGATCTTGTAGCTGAGGGCGGTGATGTCCAGGTCGTTGGAGATGTCCTTGACGAGCTCCAGGAAGAACTGCCGCTCGTTGTGCTCCTTCAGGTGGCGCTTGTAGTCCAGGGCGGTGGGCGGGTACTGGGGCAGGTTGACCCGGGACTCCAGCAGGGCGCTGAGGATGTGCGCCGTGGTGGGCGGCAGGGAGCTGGCCTTCCGCAGCAGGGCCCTTCTGCGGGCGCTGCTCAGCGGCTCCTTGGCCCGGGCGTGCACGTGCTCGTCGTAGGTCAGGTTCACGTGGAAGGCCTTGGAGCGCGCGAAACTTTTCCGCAGCTCTTTCTGCGACGCCCGGCGCTGCAGCCCGCCGGCGGCCGCCTCGGCAGGGCCGGGTGGGCCACCCCACTTGAAGGAGGCGGAGGAGCCCCTGCTCAGCGGCGAGGTGCCGTTGCTGGCGCTGGCCGGCCTCTCCTCGGCCCCGCCGCCAGCTCGGGGGGCAGCCGCGGCTTTGCTGAGCGGGGAGCTTCTCCGCTTCAGCCATTTCTCCACCAGCTCCGGGTGCCTGTCGAGGAAACTTTCCACTGCAGCAGAGTCCAAGCTGGTGGCGGCCGAGGCGACCGACATAGCGCTGCTGCCGCCGCCGCGCGCGCGCTCCCGGGCAAACTTTGAGCGCCGCCAAGCTGAGCTCCTAGCAGGATAAAGCCCTCATCTCCGCCGCGGCACTTGTTCCCACTACTCGGAGCGAGCAGCGTCCCGCGAAGAGACCATGGCGCGCTGGAAGTCCCTCGCCACGTGGTCCCTCAGAGGCTGCCTTGGGCTTCCCGCCTCTCTTGGAGCAAAGGGATGCACCAGCGGCACCCGCGAAGCGGAGCCATCCGCCGCCGAGCCCCGGCCAAGCCCGCCCTCCGCTTCTTCCTTGCACTTGCTCTCTTCCGTCCTCCCCACGGACTCCCGGCCTGCCTTCCTGCTCCTGGTCCGGCCCCACGCTGCGCCCCCGACCCAGGCGGCTCCCGCGGGCTTCTCCCGTCCTCTCCCTCCCGGGAACTCCAGCGGGGCAGGCACCGTTTCTCTGGAAATGCACGTCAGGCGCTCGGCTCAACTGCTGCTCCTGCTGGCGGCGGCTCCTGCGTAACCCAGCCGGCGGACCACTGAGGAGGCAGGGAGGGGAGGGAGGACGAGTGAGCCGAGGGAGGGGAGGAGGCGGCGGCGGCGGCGCGAAAACCGGTGGCAGAGAGAGGCGGCGGCAACAGCAGCAGCAGCCTCTCTTGCTGGAGGCGATCTCGTCGACGGGTGATCCTCGCTGGAGTGCGAGCTGCCAAATGAATGAAGGGGGCTGCTTGGGGGTGGGCAGATGATGTGCGTGGCTGTACGGTGTACATCTGGTTTCTCTCCCCCCTCCCCTTCGCAAAGCTTGAGCATAACTAGTAGACGGGGGAAGTTACACCACTATGTTATTGCTTAATGGCTTGCGAAAGGAAATCTCAGCGCATTCCAGGTCTTCCATTAAGAAATGCAAACTTCTTATATTAAGCTATTGAGTGTCATGGGACGTTCTGTATATTTAGACTCGCAGTGTGTGCGTGAGAAAGAAAAGCATGTTGAAGACTATCTGCCTGTGTGTGTGTGTACGTGCGTGCAACATTAGTGACCACGTGCCCTTTTGTTTGAGAATGTGATATATCTGTCTCCGTCCCCATTTTTTTATATACTCGGGTTCTTTTCCTAAGACGACCAATTACTCTGAATAAAGTCCTGATAATTTTCATGAACATACTTCTTTTTATTTTGAGATTTGAGGCTGCACTCAATTATCTGGAATCAGTTCCTTTGAAAACAGGGGGACTTACTTTTCTGTAAACATGCATAGGATTGCTCTGCATGAGACTTTGATGTACGCCCGGATCCTAATCATGTGTGAAGAGAGTAGACCCTGCTAATTTGAATGAGGTGTTCTTAAGGCTGCAGTCCTAACCATACTTTTGGAGTAAACACATTGAGGAACAGTTCTGCTTGGGGTGGGGAGTAATAGGCATATAGGTGAATGTTTGTGTGAACTGGGTGTTTGGCAATCGGAATGTGGTGTGAACTGGTTGTTTGCTATTTGTGAATGAATAACATTGCTCCATGGAAATAAAATTCCTCTTGCAGCCCTATCCTGTGCATATTTACTCGGAAGTGAATCCCAATAAATTCATCGGGATTTATTTTATTTGTTTAATATAACGCTATTTTATCAATAGCAATCTGGGTAATTGAATGGCACAGCGAATCTGGGGTATTGCCTTCCTGTACTCACAAAGCGGTGGTTGTGATATGGAACTAGAGAGACGGGCGCTTTTAGCAGGCTTGCTGACGTTTACACCGAGAGCTTCCACCTGAAGCTCCTCGGCACGTGGTCACCTTTCCACGGAAATGTGCGGGTTTTGAAGGTCCGATTAAAAGATGTGGGAACAGTAAACACACGCGGCTTCTGTGCCTCGTCCTCCTCCTGCAGAATCAGCCGCCAGACCAAATCCGACCGCATCCACCCAGATGGACTGACGTGAGCTAAATTTACGCACACGTGGAGCAGCACATTTCACGGCTAAATCGGTGCCTACGCAAAAATGCTAGGGAACCTCAAGTCATGGAGCCCTGCACGTGAAACACGTCTTCTGTGCAGGGGCTTGAATGAAAGCGGCTTCAAAAATTCATGAATGAGACGTCGCCAAGCAGTCCTTCTCAATGGACGCCTCGCACGCAGCCGCCTTTCAGCACCCGAGGGGCTGGACTTCAAACGAATCCCAAAGTGGGGTGGGGGGTGGGTTTGAAAGCTTCATTGAAGCGAGGGTTCATCCCCGCGTCCCACTTTGCAGTTCCAGGACTCAGGCGTGGAACAGATGGTTCCACCACGAAAGAAGCAGAGTCTTTGAACATGTGCAGAGTTCCTTTGCCTTCTCTCAGGGGTTAGGGGTAAAGGACTCCCCCGGGCAGAAGGGATCGTTTGAGAAAGACTGGAGCCGCCGAAAGCGAGCACAACCTGAGCAAATTAAGGAGGCGTGGGGGTCCGGTCCGCAACGAATGCGTTGGACAGTGTGCCTCAAAGAAGGGGGCGCTTATCTAAGGCAGACACGTGGAACTGGACTACGGTGGTGGTGGAAACGGGGCTGAGTTATCTAGCCCCCGCTGTCATAAAATGATTTGCCCTCCTTACTGCAGTCACTCTAGGTAGGTAGGAGGAGCCGGTCCAAGTCTAACGATCAGATAGCAGAAACCTTGACAGAAACAGTAATTGAAACAGACAAAGGAACAGGCTGTCTCCGAAGACTCTGACCTAAATTTCCGTCCTAGATTATAACGTTGAATTTAGCAAAAGTAAAAATAAAATAAAACCACCAGCTCCTCCGCGCTGCTCTGTTTGCCGTTTGGCTGCAGCTTTCACTTTGATCTCTCCTTTGAGCTGGATGGTATGCGCCTGCCCTGTCGGTCTGTCTGTCTGTCTTGCTCAACAGAATTCCCTTCTTCTCGCTCGCTCGCTCGCTCCCTCTCTGCAAAATGAGGGGCTCGGTACGTACCCGCTGGTGGCTCTTCATTGAGAAATAGCGCATCGCGAACTGCAGAAACTTGCCGGGGCGGGGGGCGGCGGAGAGAGACTGAGAGGAAGCCTTCCATGTGAGCATGCGCAGCGTTGGAGCGGGCTGATGGGGTTTATACACACGCAGAGAGAGAGAGAGAGAGAGAGAGCTTGCGGAGGAGGCTCTGTTCCACAGTGACGTGGAGCCCCTGGGGAGGGGACAAGCTCATCCCTCTCCCTCCACTGTCACGCACACGCCGGCGGCCCCCTCCCCACGAGCTCCAGCCTAGACTCGGTTGAGAAAATGTTTTGCGAGCATGGGGGACCGGAGCGGAGATTTGCAGCTACCAGATAGTAGCTGGAGCCGCCGCCCAAGGCCGAGACGGGGTCTCTCGTCTGGCACCGCTGTAGAGACAGAGGCCATAGGACCGCGCGATCAGCAGCCTGCAGAAGGGCGCAGGGTCAGTCCCGGGCATCATCTCTAGCTAAGAGGATCTCAGAGAGCAGGACTAGCAAAGGCTTCCGAGACCTTCGAGAGACTCCGCCCGGGAAGGGATCGAAAGGGGGGGCTGACTCAGATCAGGGCATCTCGAGGTACAAACTCTCAAGGGGAGGCGGGATTCGCGGAGTACGGGAGAAGCCCCTCTCCTTATAGCGCAGAGGCACACGCAAAGGGAATCCGTGGACTTGCTGGTTTTCTCCGTAGAGTTTTGAACATTACGAGGATTCCACTTTTCTACCTTACCGTCCCCACCCCCGCACAAACGCAGCGTTACTCTTTGCTGTGAACACAGCTGCCCGTGGAAGAAGGATGAGGTGGTGCTGTGGTCCAGGACAGAGGGATGAAAAAGGTTCTGGGGCAGAGATTAAGAGCCCAATCCTAGGCATGTCTACTCAAGAGTAGGTCCCAATATAGTCAATGGGGCTTATAGTGGCTGGGATTGCAGCCTGAGTCTCCAGGACGCTTCTCCCCACAACTGCCCTGCTGGTCGTGAAAAAAAAAGCGGGGGGAGGGGGTTGAGTGGGAGCAACAATGGTACAGCGCAGCCCGATCCTATGCACATTTATTCGCCACTCTTCCTCTCCGATCAGTATCCAAAGGATCGCAGCCCTGGGCAGCCGTCCTTGGAAAGAAGCGCCTCCACTGAAATGGGTTTGAATTGATTTCCTTCCAAGTCAATGCGTTAGCAATTGGGGGCTGCCATGGGGGAGGGGACGCCAGCAGAGCCGCGCTGCATCGTCCCCGGAGTGGGATTCCCCAGAGCCTTTCCCTGATGGATTTACAGAGGCGCTAGGCACTCTCTCTGGCTGTCGCCAAGCAGAGCCACGCCTTCTGCTCCGGCGGCGGCTGAAGCGTCTGGCCCGGCGGCGCCTCTCCCTGTAGCCCCCGCCGTCGGACTCCTTCGCCCACTCCAGTCCCTTGGCTCTCCCCGCCAAAGCCCCCGGGGCGCCCTGCTCGCCTCCTCCCCGCTGCGGGATCCTTCAGGATCCCAGCTGCGGTTCAGACCCTCGGAGGGGCATCCAGGCGAGGCAGTTTTCTCTCGGCTGCCTTTCACTGACCTCCACGTACAAGAAAAAGAGGTTGCCGAGCTGGTTCATTTTGGGGGGGGGGGTGGAAACGCCACAAGAGGGTCACCTTGGTCAGAAAAGGTCACCGACGTGAGTTGGCAGAAGCTCTCCAGGCCCCCAGACTTCTTCACCTTGGTGTTCAATAAAAGAGGTCCGGGGGTGGGGGAGAAAAAGACGGATATCACGGAAAAGACACAAGAATGACTCTTCCTCCACTAGTAAGCAGAAAAATATACACCCACCCGCAGGCTAGCTTTGCTCTGCCTTCATGTACAAGGTAGCTTACAGGAGCCCAAGCTGGAAAGTGATGGTCAAAAGACCAAATCATTGTTGACAGCACACAGAGCAGGGTCTCTGAATTCATCTCCAGCAAGAAAATAAAAGGTCTGAACGGCAGCCTTGGACGGTGAAGGGGTGTGGCGGGGAGAGAGAACGTCACTGTATATAAGGAGATGTGGACAGGTGACCACGCTGGAGAAAGCCTAGTGTATACTAGTCTCATGGCCTGGCTTCAATTATTGCATCTCACCCAGAAAGGACACCCTCAGAGACCAGCTAGTTGCATTATGTCACCTCTTATTCCCCTTATGCATCTTCCATGCTCACATTCCCAGTTCTGTAACATGTAAGAGGATACAGGAGATAATGATCTTGACAGTTTACCCTAAGCCAGGCAGAATCATAGGTCAGGCCAGTTTAGAGTATTAATACTTTTCCAGGGCATCAGGTACCACTGTTTTTAATCAGATTTTTTTCCTGTTATACTAACAATCTCTCACTCTTTAAACAAAAGGTCTCATTCATGTACTGACTGTTCATGTTTCTAAATGTACCCATTGTCTCCACTCTGGTATAGCTCTGTAAAGCAGCAGGTCCCCAAGAGATGTAAGATGCGTTTCAACATAGACAAGTGTAAAGTGATGCACATTGGGGCAAAAAACCAAAACTTCACCTATAGGCTAATGGGTTCTGAGCTGTCTGTGACAGCTCAGGAGAGAGATCTTGGGGTGCTGGTGGACAATTCAATGAAGGTATTGACGCAGTTTGCGGCAGCAATGAAGAAGGCCAATTCCATGCTTGGGGTAATTAAAAAGGGGTTGAGAATAAAACAGCCAATATCATCATGCCATTGTACAAATCGATGGTAAGGCCACACCTGGAATATTGTGTACGGTTCTGGTCACTGCACCTCAAAAAGGACATAGTGGAGCTGGAAAAGGTGCAGAAGAGAGCGACAAAAATTATTACGGGGCTGGGGCACCTCCCTTATGAGGAAAGACTGCAGTATTTGGGGCTCTTCAGCCTAGAAAAAAGGCGCCTGAGGGGGGACATGATTGAGACATACAAAATAATGCACGGAAGGGATACAGTCGATAAAGGGATGTTCTTTTCCCTCTCTCAAAACACCAGAACCAGGGGGCATCCGCTAAAACTGAGTGTTGGGAGAGTTAAAACAGATAAAAGGAAGTACTTTTTTACCCAGCGGGTAATTAATCTGTGGAACTCTTTGCCACAGGAGGTGGTGACGGCATCTGGTCTAGATGCCTTTAAGAGGGGATTGGACGGATTTCTGGAAGAAAAGTCCATAGTGGGCTATAGGCCATGATGGATTGTGCAACCTCCTTACAAAGGTGGTGGGCTACGTCAGAGTACCGGGTGCAAGGGAGTGGCAACAGGATGCAAGCATACTTACTTACTCCCTGGGGCACCTGGTGGGCCGCTGTGAGATACAGGAAGCTGGACTAGATGGGCCTTTGGCCTGATCCAGCAGGGCTCTTCTTATGTTCTTAAGAAACACAGAGCTGCCAACTAACTATTGTGTGGAATCTCCAGAGTATACAGCACACTCCCTGCTTTAATCTGGTCCTAGATCTGCCATTGGGTGTTCTTTTCATTTTCAAAAGCTCTTTAATTACTGTTATTGGGACCCCATATCTTCCCCATTAAGCTCAGGGCAGTGTATATTAAGTTCTCTGATGGGCTCCCATTCAGACACTGATGGATCAGACCCACCCCACTTTCCACCACCAGAACTAGCATTCTAGTGGCATGGTGTGCTTTCACAAAGCAGCTTTCCAAAACACTGGTGGTGAGGCCAGAGCAGCTCTGTGCCCTGCAGTGGACAAGGAGCGCCCACTGATAAAGGTAGGTCAGCAGGGAAGGAGGGTGGAATGGGGGCAGTGGTGTCATCTAAATGATTTAAGAACAGGTACTCACTTTTGATTGGCACGTGTCAGGACCCGCCCACCGGAAGTGACGTCATAAGCTGGAAGTGAGGTCGTGGCAGGAAGTGACATGAAAAAAGCCCTTTTTGAGGCTTCAGACAATTTTAAACTGACCCAACAGTTGCAACAGTATTCCACAGCACCCCCAGAACACGTTAAGGAGGCCTGGCATCATGTTAAAGTGACCCAACAGTTCCAAAACCCCAGAGCAGCTCATTTTCAGTGGCAAGGCAAGGCAAGGCTCCGCTCGCTGCCTGCCTGCCTGCCGGGCTCTGAGAACGTGCAGGCAACTCAAACGTGCAGGAAATTCAAACGTTGCAGGGGGTGGAGTCGACGAGTGGGCGGGCAAATGGGCGAGGCCAGCCGTAATCCTAGGAACCGGTACTCGCGTACCCCCTGCATGACATCACTGAATGGGGGGCGTGATGGTGCCAGGAGGGAGTGGCACTTGATGCAGGTTATTTGTGCTACATGTGCCCTCTGATATAAGACGGGAAGCCCCCCCCTTCTCTCCTTGGACATGCGCCACTGGCACAGGTCTGAGGAGATGCATTGCTAGTCAAGCAGTTTACAGGGAGGTAAGGGAAAATCTCCCCCCCCCCCGCAGGATGCAGTGCAAGCCTCTGTGGCACAGCTGCATGGGGGGGGGAGGAGAGAGAAGAATAGGATTGGGATGCAACTAGCTCAAGGTTGCTTCTTCAGACTATGTCCTCAAACTGAGCAGCTACCTGGAGGAGAAATCAATGGCCAGTTTCAGACATAACACAAAACCATGATTTGTGGGAACCATAGCTAAGAACCCACAACATAGCTTGTCCTTCTCATACAACAGGCAAACTACAGTTTAGAACTCACTGCTTGTCTCCTTTTTCTTTCTGATTCACTTTGCTATTAGAAAATAGCTGAGAAATCACCCGATTTATTGCTGCATTCTTAGGAAAGCAGCAGGCTCTGGCATCACAATTACAACACTTCTGGCCATGACATCACTTCTGGTGGGTCCTGGACAAATGGTCATTCTAAAAAGTGGGTCCCGGTGCACTGCCCTATAGCCAATACCCTAATAGCAGTTAGATGCAACAGTGACCAGAATTCTCTCGCTCTCTCTCTCTATATATAAAATGGTCTTTGCCCTTGACTTTGTTCAGATTAATTGCATCCGTCAGCACTTTTTCTTTTCTTTAGCAGAGTTCTGCAGAGTGCTGACTAGCCCCCTCTTCCATTGATTATACTGAAAAGTTGGCCTGAATAAAACATTGCAACTCAAGTATATGGGTTCACTTTTCCCAAGAGCAACAATACTCTAGGGCATGACTGCACAACTGGTGACTCACTCACTGCAATTCTATGCATGTTTATTCAAGAATCCCATTATGTTCAATGGGTCTTACTCCCTATTTCAAATGTTTTTGACTGGCGGCTCCCTTGCCTTAGCGGGCCATTGGCCATGGCTCCCATTAGAGCTACAAACAGAGAGATGGGTGTAAAACCAAGAAGGGGAAGGGGGCTAGGATTCAGCATGCATAACTGCCACCAAGATTCACCCTAACCCTTGAACCACCTTCGTGGTTTGGCCCCACCCTGTCGTGCCAAATTCCTTTTCTGCAGTCTTATGTCCACAGACTAACAGCACAATCCTGGGCTGCCCACTGCACAGAAGCTACGTCATAGTGTCAGCAAAGCAATGGGACCAGCTGGCACAAGGGAGGTGCCATTGTTGAACCGGGGAGGGAGTGGGCAGGGGGAGGGCAATTCTGGGAGGGACGTGGGCAGGACATGGGAGGGGTGTGGGTGGGAGATGGCGGGCAAACCCAGTGTCAGATATTGCACTGGCCGGCTGGCCTTTCCATTCCGGTGCTGGGTAGGATTGCGCTCTAATTAGTTTCCCTTTTATCACCAAAAACCACCTTACAAGGCACCACCAAACCCCAACACCAAGGCAAAAGGCATTCAGCTTGCCTGCTAAGCCACACTGGCCCTCCTGCCTCCTCCAGTCAGTGGCTCCAGGGGCATGGCAGCCACACAGATAATTCTCTACAGCAGCCTTAGTTGCAACCAGTCACAACAACTTCAAGTACCCTTTGTCTGTCTGTCTGTCTGTCTGTCTGTCTGTCTGTCTGTCTGTCTGTCTGTCTGTCTGTCTGTCTGTCCTCTCCACAACCCTTTTCCACCTCCCTGCTCCCACAACACTGCTCTTCCCAGGAGCTACTTTTATTCCTAGGGCCCTTGCTATCTCCAATTGGCTGCAGCTGTGAACCAGTTGCAGCCAAAAGCTCTGGGGTTAACCCTGTAATTCCTGGCTGATATGGACATGGGGCCACTGCTGATACATTCCCTGTCTCCTCGGGGTGATCTTCTGCAATGTCCATAACTACCATGAACCATTTCTTTTGCCACCTTACCAGCCCTAGTCGTGCATCCAGGCAGTTCTGGCGCATGCACAGAGTCTCTGACTCTTTTGACTGGTGGCTCCATAGTGTACAATGGTGATGTGACATTTATGCCATCACAAGGGACTGTATGGCAGCAACTTGCTATATCCATTGCTGTAAGTCCCCAGTAGGATTGAGGCTTGCTGAACATAGCTTACTAGCCCTATGCTTACAGTGTGACCTGCCAGTGCTTGAAAAACCCTCCTGTTTCCAGGAATACCCTCCCCTTAGAGTTAAGAACTGCTCCCTCGTTGGCGGTATTTCGGCGGGGACTGAAGACCTTTTTGTTTTTTGTTTAAGCAGGCGTTTAGTTGCTGACAGGCTGGCTGGTCTTTGTATTTGTATTCCTTTTATAATCCATGGGATGACCGTTGTATTTTTATATTGTACTTTTATATTGTTTTAATTTACTGTTTTTAATTGGATGTTTTTTATTTCTGTTTTTAATCTGTTTTGTAATGCCGCCTTGAATGCCTTTTTAGGCAGAAAGGCGGGGTAAAAATTTAATAAATAAATAAATAAATAAATAAATAAATAAATAAATAAATTTCTGCAATCTCAGGAATGAAGCAAAAACATAAGATTTAGGGCCCAATCCAATCTAACTTTCCGACACCGATGCAGCCACAATGAGTCCTGAGGTAAGGGAACAAATATTCTCTTACCTTGCGGAGGCCTCTGTGACTGCCCCATCACCAAAGGATGCACCATATGCCCTGTAGGCATGGCTGCATCAGTGCTGGAAAGTTGGATAGGACTGGGCTCCTGGAAGATCACCATATTTGACTGACAGGCTGGTTTTGTGGGTCATAAGTTAAACAGGTCTGCTCTGAAGAAACACAGAAGTAATGCTATGCAAACCCTATAAAGAATATTTATAAAGATACAAGATGTAACTGTCCTTTTTCACCCCAGCACAGTGTCTTTTCTAGTGGCTATTGCTGATGTTCTGCATCTTTTTAGATTGTGTGAGCCCTTTGGGGACAGGAAGCCATTTAATTATTTGATTTTATCTTTAAACCTTTTTGTAAACCTTTTTTGTTGAAAAAGTCTATAAAATAAGTTTTGTTCTCTTTTATTGCCTTCTAAAATAACATCTGTATATATCAATCTATATATATAAAGAAGAGCCTGTGTGTGTGTGTATGTATGTATGTATGTATGTATGTATGTATGTCTCGCATAGGCTCCGCAACGCCTGGAGCGATCGTCACGAAACTTGGCACGCATACACCTTGCGGCCTGGCGACAAACACTGAGGGGGTTGGGCCCCCTAGCGCCCCCAGGGGTGGGGGTACGTGGGGGTCCCCACGTGAAAACAGTCAAAAACGGCCAAAATCGGCATCAAATCCACAGTTTCCGGGGTCGCCGAGATGAGTGGTGCCGCTCCCGTTGCTGTTGGAGTCTGGGTTTGGTCCCCCCTCAACGTGGGGGGCCAGAAGGGGTGCGAAACACAACGTCTGCCATGCCCTGCTGGAACGCCTGGACCGATTGGTGCCAGACTAGGCATGTGGAAGCCTAGAGGCCTGGCCACAAACACTGCGGGGGTCGGGGCCCCCTAGCGCCCCCGGGGGTGGGGGTATGCAGGGGTCCCCACGTGAAAACGGTCAAAAACGGCCAATATCGGCATCAAATCCACAGTTTCCGGGGTCGCCGAGATGAGTGGTGCTGCTCCCGATGCTGTTGGAGTCTGGGTTTGGCCCCCCCTCGACGTGGGGGGCCAGAAGGGGTGCGAAACACAACGTCCGCCATGCCCTGCTGGAACGCCTGGACCGATTGGCGCCAGACTCGGCATGCGGAAGCCTAGCGGCCTGGCCACAAACACTGCGGGGGTCGGGCCCCCTAGCGCCCCCAGGGGTGGGGGTACGCGGGGGTCCCCGCATGAAAATGGTCAAAAACGGCCGAAATCAGCATCAAATCCAGTTTCCGGGGTTGCCGGGACGAGCGGTGATGCTTCCAACACTGTCGGAGTTCGGTTCACCCCCCTCAGCATGGGATGCGAGAAGGGGTGCAATATACAATGTCCGCCATGCCCTGCTGGAACGCCTGGAGCGACGCGCACCAAACTCGGCATGCGCGTGCCTTGCGGCCTGGCGACAGACACTCCGGGGGTCAGGCCACCCTAGCGGCCCCGGGGGGTGGGGGTGCATAGGGGGCCTGAAGTGAAGACGGCCAAAAACGGGTGAAATTGGCATCGAGTCCATAGTTTCCGGAGTCGCCGAGGCAACCGGTGACGCTCCCGACGCAGTTGGAGTCCGGGTTCGGCCCCCGTCGGCGTGGGGGGGCAAGAAGGGGTAAAAAACGCATAAACTGTGGAAGATCATTTTGTTACCCGGGCAACGCCGGGTAACAAAAAGCTAGTACATATATAAAAAGGGTCACTGTTGCTGTGATAGGAGACAGAACATCTGAAAAGATCAACTTTTATTTGATTTTTCTTAACTAGTGCCCTAATGAACACAAGGTAGCATAATGATGAAATACCAATTTGGCACAAGAGTTATGCAAATTGGAATTTTTTTTGACATCTCAGAAGCTGCTGTCATGTTTCACGAGGTTGCTTTTTTCAAATATGCAATAAGGTCAGCTCTCTCTTCCTTCTTTTTAATGCCCGCAAATATCATTTTCGTCCCAGGAATGTATTTCTTAGGGTTCTCCAAGTATTCCATTAGGGTACTTTCACTCCAGACAATACCTGGAAAATGAAGAGAATAATGAAAAATATCTTTCTTGTTTTATCCTTGTTTCACTAGTAGGCATCACCTACAGCTCTGTTGTAGTCAGAGAGACTTCCAAATCTGGTGGTTCATATATATGAAAATCAGCTTCAACAGCTTAGATTCTAAAATCCAAAGGTTAAAAAGGAGGATCAGAAAGAATGTCAAATGAAATCCAGTTTTCATTACTGTTAAAGCATGTTTAATACTTAGCACATATCTAGGGCTCTATTTATTTCACATTTTAATATTCTGGTTGGGATCTGCAGGTTGGCAAGCATTTTAGCCATATCACATAAACAAAACTCTCTTACATGTCCTAGGGCACAATCCGAACCTGGCATTGTGCCAGCACAGCACTCTTGCGCCAAACCAGTGTTGTTGCAAATGTGTTGTAAGGTGCGTCTGCGCCGTGGATTGGTCACTGGGCCGGCGCAAGCAGCAGCGCCAGCTCACGGGCACCACCACACCCATCAGCTGTGCCGGTCAAGTGCCGACATAGCTCTGCCGCCGAAGGGCTGCACTGAGGGCATGCCAGAGGTGGGAGGGAGGCATAATGGGGTGGCAACGGAGGCAGCAACGGGACATGGCCATTGGGCTGTATCCAATCCTCTGTCCCCAGGCTGGGCAGCGCCGATTTGGGTTGTTCTTGGCCATGTGGACTTGTGCTTGCTCTTCTGCAGGTGCAGCCCCAAGCAGCCCCATAGGGCCTACCCCGGGGCAAGGGGAAAATATTCCCTGACCCTGCGCTAAGCTGCTGCTGCCTCCAAATGTCATTAGGATGCAGTGCAGGTGAGCCAACCTGCCTATTCCCGAGCAGGTTAGGATTGCACTGCTTGATTGTGCTGTATTTATCTGGTAATCAGAACGAGATGGCAATTTCTAATAATATAATCAGATATGGAGGTTTTATTTCACTCCTTCTAAAAAGCCCTAATCATTACCTTCCTAAATATAAAGCATTATTTTCTGAAACTATATGTCGCTATGCCTGAGAATGAACAAATCTTTAACTCAAGGTTTCACATATTTTGGCAACTTTTTCAATTGATTTTCCCTTCCAACTGGTATCAGGCTGAATAGTATGATGCTCAAGTGACCTTTTCGGAGCCTCAGTTGGCAGTTTTTGTTTGCAGACTTAACTATACAAAGAAAAGGCTCCACTGACAATCTGGGTCCTAGTCAGAAAAAGCTGCCCCTAGGATGCTACATTCAGATGGCCTTACTCTGCAGTGTTGCCATACAAAGAGCAATAATGCACTTACTGCACTGATGCTGTGGTTGAGCCACAACCCTGGGAGTGTTTACTATTGGTTCTATGAGCACTTGTGTCCACGCAGCATGTGACTGGACCATAAATCTGAGAATACATGTGTTACTGCAGTAAAATCACAAGTGTAAATGTGCCACATTTGCTTTACACCAAGAGCAACACTATGCATGTATACTCAGAAGTAAGCATCATTATAGTAAATGGGGCTCAGTCCCAGGTAAGTGTGAAGAGGACTGCAGCCTAAGTGTCCTGTATAGATATTATTTAGATAAATTAGAAGAATCTTTTTCAAAGCGCATCTCCAAGAGCCTTAGGAGTTGTACTTTCTCCATGATGTATTTCCTTCTAATAAGGATAATTAGGGAGCCATCCAAGTGGTGCCGGGCACTTCTGCATCTGTGTCGGCAGGAAGGGCATTGGATCAACGCAGGCAGCAGCATCAGGCCAGAAATGCTGCGGATGAGCGATAGTAAGCTGCCCAGCTCATCCATGCCAGTCGAGTTCAGCCAGCGTGGGGGCTTTTCAGGGCAGGGGAAGGCGTGAGGGGGGCAGAGGGAGGATGGAACAAGGCCAAGTGAGGGTGGCCCCACAGACAGGGTGACCTGGGGAGGAGCCATGATCTGGCTGCTAGGCCACTGTCCCTGGGGCCACATAGCCCTGATTCAGGCTGCTGTGGGCTGCTTGGACTTGAGCCTGCTAAACAGCAGGCTTAGATCCGAGCAGCCCCATATGTGTGGCTGGGGCTTACCCAGGGTAAGAGGACAAGCATCTCTTTGCCCCACAGTGAGCTTCAGAGGCAGCCAAACCTGTGTTGGATACAGTGCAGGCCTGCTGGCATGCCTACTCCAAGACAGGTTAAGATTGGGCTGTTATTCAAATTAAGGATACTGTCATTAAACAACTCATGCTGAGAAGATGATTTCTAGAAATGCTGCTTTTGTTAAATTGTTCCACCCATCCTACCCCTTCCCTTGGTTGTTTTTACCTTTATTCTTGTTTGCATCTGAATAGGAAAATCCAGCAGCCTGTCCTGTTTTGCGGCCAAAAAGACCGGAAAGGTTTGGGCCTGTCTTGTGCTTCCCACCCTTTTCAACTGTGTGGCATTGTGCACATTTCTGAACGAAGATCTTTTTGCCCTTTTCAACATCACCCATGGCAATCTGTGAAAAAGAAATGGACAGCAATGGAGCTGTGGTGTGTTTCCCTCTTTAGCACATCTGATTCCACACCATTATTTGTAGTATCTAACAGACAGTATCAAATAAAATAAATGTAGCGACAGGAGCATTGAACAGTACACTGTCAATCAACATGAAAAACACATAGTAGTACTATATATGTTCAGTTATTATTATTGATTTATACACTGCTATATCTCTGGCTTATACGCAGAGTACATCATGAGAAAGACTGGGCTGGATGAGTCACAAGCTGGAATCAAGATTGCTGGGAGAAATATCAACAACCTCAGATTTGCAGACGATACCACTCTAATGGCAGAAAGTGAGGAAGACCTAAAGAACCTTCTGATGAGGGTGAAAGAGGAAAGTGCCAAAATTGGCTTGAAGCTCAACATTAAAACAACTAAGATCATAGCAACCACTCCCATCACTTCCTGGCAAATAGAAGAGGAAGAAATGGAAGCAGTGACAGACTTTATTTTCCTGGGCTCCAAGATCACCGCAGATGATGACTGCAGCCACGAAATTAAAAGACGTTTACTTCTTGGGAGGAAAGCTATGGCGAACCTAGACAACCTTATAAAAAGCCGAGATATCACCCTGCCCACAAAGGTTCGCATAGTCAAAGCTATGGTTTTCCCAGCATCAATGTATGGCTGTGAGAGCTGGACCATAAGAAAGGCAGAGCGCCGAAGAATAGATGCTTTTGAATTATGGTGCTGGAGAAGACTCTTGAGAATCCCCTGGACTGCAAAGAGATCCAATCGAGCAATCAGTTGCGGATCCAGGGGGATGCAGGGATGGCAAGCCACATGGGCGCTGGGCGCCGGGGAGGCGCCATTGTGCAGACTCTGCGTGCCATTGCATGGACTCCGGGTGCTTTTTGGCCCTCCCGCCCTCCCATGCGCCTGAAATGGAGCTCTTCTGGGTGCAGGGAAGCGTGGTGGGGAAACGCACAGGTGCGGAGCGACATGCTGGGGGCGCGGTTTCGTCGCCTTGCCATGGGGCGCGCTCCCAGCCTGGACCGCCTCTGCGGGCAATCCTATAGGAAGTCAAGCCTGATTGCTCCCTGGAAGGACAAATCCTGAAGCTGAAGTTCATACTTTGACCACCTCATGAGAAGAGAGAACTCTTTAGAAAAGACCCTCATGCTGGGAATGATTGAAGGCAAAAGGAGAAGGGGGCGGCAGAGGATGAGATGGTTAGATAGTGTCACCGAAGCAATAAACATGAAATTGGGCAAACTCTGGAAGCTAGTGGAGGACAGGGAGGCCTGGCGTGCTGTGGTCCATGGGATTGCGAAGAGTCGGACACGACTTAGCGACTGAGCAACAACAACAAATATCTTTGGCTATGTGCCACCAACCAGTTTTTAAGTCATATAAAATAAATGCCACGTGCCTGCAAATTTGTTCAAAGGTGTAATTTTAGAGAGTTGGTATAGCACTGCAGCTTACAGTGCAATGTGATGTACACCTATTCCAAAATGGGTCCTACTGAGTTCAATGAGACTTACTGCTAAGTATGTTTGTACAGGATTGCAGCTTAAGAGACTCTGGAGTCAGGGCTTGGGGGTTGCATCTTGCTTCTGCTATGAACTCATAGATGGCCTTAAGCAAGGTTCAGCACTCAGCTTCTCATAGCTATGGTCAGCAGTGGAATGTGCATTTCACTGCTGGCCATTGCTGGAAAACATTTCCTGGCAGTATGCCCAGTAGCACACTGCCCCATCGCGAGAGCTCCAGCTGCCTGCAGGAGCAGATGAGCCACTATGGGAGGTGGAAGAGGGCAAGGGTGGTGTGAAACTGGGTGGGGTGGACTGAAGGAGGGGTGGACCCAGAGGCAATGTGTACGCCAGATCCTACCTACCATTTTCGCTGCCTCCCTGCCCCAATTCTCCCTGCAGACTTGCACTAGACTTGTGATTTAAATTCCCTTTCCCTGCTGAAGCCTCCCAATCCATGATTCCAACCCACCCACAGGGCGCCTATTTCTGGTATAGCTGCACCAGCAGGGTGGCAGACCAATAGGACTGGACTCTCAGTTGCAATAGGAAGATAATACTGGCATTACTGGGTTGTTATAAAATAATTACAAGAGGATAATTAAAAAACATTCTATAAAGGAACAGAGAGTGTAAAATTTAGTTACCACAACAAGAAATCTTGCTCAAGTTCAGAACCTGTCTTATGGACCATGAATGCTGATATTGCATCAGACATGAAAATAACTGCATTTAACTAATTATAGGAGCAAAAAAAAAAAAAAGTAAAAGTTTTTAAAATCAAAATTTGTCCCGTTTTTCAGTCCTAAAATATCATAATGCCTGCTTTTAACATTAGTGAATATTTGGCGTCACTTATTTCACTTGTATCTTACCAACAGTTCTTTTGTATTTAAAATTATTTTATTTCCTTTTCATGAATTCTAGCTGAGCTACTGCTCAGATTTTTGTCTTCCTGGCTTTTTCTGTTTGCTGTTCTGTATTTTAAAAAGTATTTTAAAAATGCTAAATATTACCAGGGAGGAAAAGCAAAGCCCATGGCATCAGTCACGCCAAGGCCGGGCTGGTGAGACCGCTGCGAATATATTCCTGGAGGCGGGCAGAGGCTCGCCCTCGCGGCTGCTAGCCACCCGCTCGCGGCAGGGCAGGGCTGTTGTGGCTGCCACGGATCGCTCCCACTGTCCCTTACGTTCCGGTCTCTGCAGCTGGCTATGGAAGGAAGCTGGGAAGCTGGGAGCAGGTAGGAAACAGGGAGGATAAAGGTAAGAGAAAAAGGAGGAAGAGACGTTGAGCTTGCAGGAGCTCAGACGAAGGCGACCTGCTCTGCCAGAGACAGAGCCGGACTGGGGCAATGGGGATGCCCTTCCGCAGGAAGAGGAGGAGACATCTATGAAGTCCGGCCCTGCCTCTACCAAGGGAAGGGCATACCCATGTGGTTACGAATGCCCCACCTTCCTTCCTCAGAGAAAATTAAATGCAACATATGCCAGTGCTTCTCAGCTGTGGGTCAGGACCCACTAGGTGGGTCACGAGCAAATTTCAGATGGTTCCCCATTCATTTCAATGTGTATTGTATTTTAAATATATTAGACGATGTATTAGACATGGCATGTGACTGCATTTGGGGAAATGTTACTGATCTGCACTTTTAACACGCTACTATGTACATGCTTTTAACAATAATAGTCAATGGGGCTTACTCCCAGGTAAGCAGGGATAGGATTGCAGCCCTTGGGATGTTTGGGCAATTTTTAAAAAACAAATCAGCAACTACCTGGGAGGGCTAGAAGGGTTCTTCTTTATTTTAAATAACTTTAAAACTTATACTTATTATAAACTTTTAATTTACTTACTTGATTGTTTTGATTTTATCTTGTCATATGGGGAGTATTAAAAATTTTCCTGCTTGATGTTGTCATTTCCTGCCATGACATCACTTCCAGATTAATGACAACACATAATCATCCTAAAAAGTGGGTCCTGGTCTAAAACATTTGAAAACCACTGACATACTGTATGCAATGAGAAAAGAAAATAATCTTTGCATATAATTTAATTATTTTACTCCAGACGAGGTAATATTGTTCTTCCGTTACTTCCCTAATTTTATTTTATTTTATCATTATTAAGAATATTTATATACTGCTTTAGTGTACAAGGTTTACATAGTACGATAAAAGCCTGATCCTATTGGGCTTATTGCAGGCGGTATGAGTGTACCACCCACATACAGATGCTGTAAAGCACCTTCACCACCAGTGGTAAGGCCTCAGGAAGGCCTTAGTGCCAGCCCTGCACTGCCCGGAGGCGGCAATGCAAACTGGCAAGCAGTGAGTGTATCGGTTGCTGGCACTGTGCACTTTCCAGGCAGGGTGGGAGGCCGTTCTTAGGTGGGGAGAGGGGTGGAGTGAGGGTGGTACCGGCAGCAACCTTTGCCACCAAATCCCGACTTCCAGGTCAGGCTGTGCAGCCTGACACAGAGACCCTCACTGTTGCACCGGCAAAATAGCCGGCGCAGCGGCCAAGAGACCCATCACTGATGCTGCACCTTTCCTCCAAGGAGCCTCTGGCACCTGCCCAGTGCCGGTAGCGTGCAGTGGTAGCCAGTGGTGGGATTCAAATAAATTAACAACCGGTTCTATGTCCTTCAGGGCGGCCTTCAGGGCTATCCGCTGCCTTTCTTCCCTCTCCCAACCTAAAATTAGCAACCGGTTCTGCAGAATAGGTGAGAACTGGCTGAATTTCACCACTGGTGGTAGCCACTTAGTTACCGTCGCTTATACGGGTAAACGGACAACTCAGATGGGCTGCCATCAATAAATGTTTCCCTGTTCCCAGGCTCACATTCTTATAAAAAAAAATATAGAACAGACCCCAGCAACAGCCACTGGAAAATTTGCCTTGTTGGGTTGAACAGGGTCACTTACTCTCCCGCTGCTAAATATAAGAGGACAAGCTTAGCAAGAGGACAAGTTAGCAAGAGTAACTATGTACCATGCTACAGGTTGTATCCAAAAGTTCCTGTTTTCTTAAGTTCCTTCTTCTGAAGGAAGAAACCTCCAAGTAAAACCCATGATATGAAAAATAACAAAACCAATCAAAATAATAACGGGAGAATAAAACTCCATGTTTTCGTGGAGATCATCAGTGAAATCCTAAAGAGATGAAACACCAGAACAGTAGAAGATGCAGCACACACCAGACATGGTAAGTTCCATGCTGGGTGCAGGGGTCGCAAAGGGGTGAGGAACGGGCAGATTGGTCCCAAAAGGGGCAAGTTCTGTGGCAGCCAGGCACACCGGATCCTATCCCCTATCCGCCAACACAGACTTGCACCAGCTGCTGAGCTCGCGCAGGTATGAGTTGCCCCATTGCCCATGCTGGATGAATGTCTCCTTACCCTTTAATTCAAAGGCAGAGGTCATTAACAGTTTTGTTAAGGCAGATTTTAAACCTCTGTCCAGTTCTCAAGAACTCGTGAAAATATTTGAATAGTCCAACTCACGCTATCCCAAGTTAGAAGTCCTACTGTTTTGATACAATGAAAGTCTTTTTCAGGTTGCAGCCTCTATTATTTTTATTACTGGAATATCACCAAAGACAAATGCGTCACACTTAACATAATCAAAGAACAACGGCAGAGAGTTTCAATATTGATAATGATATTCCCAGGTAGTAAAGCTATTACTCAAATCGGTGTACTGTAATAGCTGATCTTAAACAGGGTTTTTAAAAAGCCATTACGATCAGGGCAACAAATGTAAAGTAGCATGCTTTAAAATTTACCCTTTAATTCTGTACACAGAGGTATAACAGAAAGAAACAAATTGGTGCACTTCCTTCTGCTATATCACAACCAAACTAACTGGCATTTGATAGCTACACCCTGAGCTATGAGTGAGAATATAAAATGTTACTTTTCAATGTATTTTAAAGCACAATCCTAAACCTGGAGTTAGGTCGGCACAGTTAGGCCAGCAAAGTTTTGCCAGCACAAGGGCCACCGTAAAGCATGTTTGGACCACTCTTGAACTTGGGGAGGATGGTGCACATCTGTGTGCTGGCCTCTCTGACTTCAAGCGTGGTCCAGACATACTTTATGGTGTCCTTTGTGCCAGCCAAACTTTGCTGGCCTAACTGTGCTGGCCTAACTCCAGTTTAGGATTGCACTCTTATTCATATTATTTAATTATATAAATAGGCAATGATTAGAAATGAGAAAAATGTAAGTACCGTGAAGGATAGTGTTAGGAAGTTGCAACAGTGATAACTTATTTGGCAGACAAAGGCAGAATTAACTGGATGAAATTACCGTAAGAGTAATGTCTTTAGTTCAAACACAGTTACTTGGAAATTATCCACAATTGATTTGAATTGGATATATTCGCATTTGAAGCAAATATGTAATTTTATTATGAGAGAGGATAAAAGAGTTGGTACCTGAATATGCTTTTTCCCCCTTCCTGCCCCATTCCTTTTCTATCATACCCCTTACACTGTCAGTCATTATCGCAAAGTATAAGCTCAGCTGCCTTGAGAGGTTTAGAAAGGTGGCACTAAAATACAATTTAAAAATAAATAAAACAATAAATAAAATATGAACACCCCTTGGAAACTGCAAAAAGGTAAGACGCAATCTGACTTCAGCTGAGCTCTAAAAATAGATATGAATTATATATGTTTTTGTGATGCCTTGTTTTCTTAATTTTATTCCACACATGCAAGTACAGTTGAAAAGGAGACAAGCAAACAAACGGCTAGATCTGTGACATTCCTGTTCACAACACTGTCAAAGGTACCTAGCGCTGCCAGTTGTTGCCACTTGTATAACACATTCAGTGAGGCTTTTCTGAATTCTTCAGACCCAAGGAGTCAAAAGCATCTCACCTCTCATTGCTCAGTTTTTCAAGCAAAAACTGAAAATATAGCTTCCTGAACTCACGTAAGTTCTAAAGTGGCTTCCTGAAGTTCTAATGTGCAAAACACAATTACTCTGCTTAGGACAGGTTGACAATGAACATCTGTTCAAACCTGACAAAGTGTGAAATCCTTCTGCTGTTCATGTGCACCCCTGTTAACTTTTAACCTTTATTTTACAAGTACTTTTTTGGCAAGTACCACTGCCTCTAGGGATGGCTGCTGTGTGAAGATTGGATAACCCATGACATAGTCATTCCTGAAGCAAAAGAAAGGCTTTTCCATTTATGACTGTCTCCTACTCTCAACTCTGCAACTTCTCATCCCCCAACCTGCACCTCTTCTGAAGGTGGATTCATCATGTTGGGTGGATGGGTGGGGTCCGGACAGATCCTCAAACTTCACCTGACATCTCCACTTCTGATGAAGTTGGGTCAAACAGGGCAGTGCCACGTGATCCCACTGGCACAGCTTCACACACAGTACAATCATGGCCTGTGCTAGCATTATATGATTAGACAGTTGCCATGGGTGCAGAGGGGCACAATTTTATACAGATTGAGGGCCAAATCCTCAATCCATTTTCCAGCCCTGATGTAGCTGTCTCAACTGGGTGTGTGCTGCATTCTGCTGTAGTGGGGAAGTCATGGAGGCCTCCTCAAGGTAAGGAAACATTTGTTCCCTTACCTTGGGGCTGCATTGCAGCTGCATCCACACCAGAAAGTTGGATAGGATTGGGCCTTACTCAGCAATAGGATCTACAAATAAACAAGGGGAACGCTGGGTGGGACGTAGGCGGGACTTCCGCTTGAGTGGCAGCCCGTCCGTAGTGTTCCGTGGCTGCCCTGGCCTCGGGGGGGGGGCTCCTGCTCACCACGGGGGACAGGTGAGGGTCGCGCCGGGTGCCTGGGCGAGCAGTGGGGGGGCGCACTAACCGGGGGCAGCCCCCCCGAGGCCAGGACAGCTGCGGAACGCTATGGACAGGCAGCCAATCACGCGGAAGCCCCGTGTAAGTCCCGCCCAGCGTTCCCCTTGTTCATTTGTAGATCCCATCGCTGGCCTTACTCCTGTAAGAAATGCAACTGAACATTTACACACACACACACACACACACACACCACAACAGTGCTATGGAATATAATTAAAGTATTTGGGGGGAGGGTGCAAGTGGCCTTGCCTAGGGCTCAAAATAGCATGGCACCAGCCCTGTGTAGCAGCAGTCATTCAGTGAAGTACCACCAGCACCACTGTGAAGTACTCATACTACTGGTAAAAAAGCACCGTATAGACAGAATATACACCAATTCTCATGATTGTGCATGCTTCTTATATGCAGACATATACAATACAACAGTGGTTCTCAAACTTATTAGCATTGGGACCCACTTTTTAGAATGACAATCTGTCCAGGATCTACTGGAAGTGATGTCATGCCCAGAAATGACATCTTAGTGATGCCAGAGCCTGCTGCTTTCCTGATAATGCAGCAACAAATTGTGTTATTTCTCAGTCATTTTCCAATAGCAAAGTGAATCAGAAAGAAAAAAGCCTATTCACAACCTTGACACAAGCAAAACAGCCACACAGCCCTCCCCCTTTCCAGCATCCCATCTTCCCATATTTTCAATACAGCTGCTCTGTGTGCTTCGCGGCCCACCTGAAATTGGCTTAGTTTGGGAACTACTGCTGTAGTGGATTTTACAAATCATGAAGATCTGACCTTTTGGATTTTTCTCATGTGGAAGAAGATCTCAACTGATTGTCCCATGAAAATCCTCAAACAATAGGCTATATATTTGCTATATAGGAAACTGTAATGTACAGAGAGACACAAGCTCTATGTTGAATTCACCTTGATGAGAAGGTGAACTGTAGAGTGTGGATATAGCTGTCTAAATGTTAAGGGGCAAAATGTGAGAGGGAAGATATACAAGTAAAGTTGAGTATCCTTTATCCAGACTGCTTGGGATGGGAAGGTGTTTGGCTTTTGGATTTGTCTCAATTTCAGAACAATTGCATAAATATAATGAGAAATGCTTCTTCTTGCTCTTTTCACTGTGACCCATTTGGGTTGCTGCTGGTATCTTCGACATTTTTCCAACAATGGCACACACCACAGAGCAGAGAATAGAACTTATAACCTTCTGATGAGTACAAGGCCTTCTTTCTACAGAAATTTTTTTTTTTAAGTCTTGGACAAAGATGTCAGAATTTCAGAATAGTGTGGATTTCAGATATCAGGAAAAGGGATACTCTAGGTGTACTAATATGTTTTTAATTAAAGGAAAACTCAAGAGAAGTAAATTTTAGAAAAAGCACGGATATTTCAGCTTGAAACACTGACAGCCAAAAAGATGAAGGGACTCCATGAAGTGGAAGCATAGAGAAAGCCATGGTAGGATAGATAGGAGTGGCTGCTCTGGAATTATGGAGAGAATTTCAGTCTAGGTACCTACAGGAAGCAGTGGAAGCCTTTTTAATTTGGTAGCCACTGGCCAGGGAGAAAAGGTGGAAACATTCAAGATGGGGGTTCAACCACTATCTGTTTTTATTGTTGTTATTTTTTAACAGCAATTTATTTAATGCTATTTATTTACTGTTTATTTAATGTGTACTGCTGTTATTTTTATTACTGTTGATTTACATATATTGCTGCTTAGCTCACGTTCAGTCTTTAGAGGAAAGGAAAAAGATACAAACAATGACAAAAATGATATTGAGAACTAGACGTTTTACAAGATTATTATTATTATTATTATTATTATTATTATTATTATTATTAATAGCAGCAGCAGCAGCAATTCCCACCATGGAATCTAAATAATCTCCTCCTATTGCCTACCTTGAGTCCAAGCTAGAACAAGGCACTTTCCTACGTCTGCCTGGCTAGCCCCGAGCCCCCCCGTTCACCGAATAACCCAGAGGGGCACCTGCCGCACTCCGAGCACGCATTTAGCGCAAATGCCACCAAAGCAAAGGGCTTTGCGTCACAATAGCGTCGTCCAATCACTGCTCAACATGCCGCGACATTTTGACCGCTGGTTGGCGCGCTCTAGTCACGGGGGCGGGCTAACGAGGGAGATCTTCCAAAACGATGAAGGAAGGCAAAGTTGCCTGAGATGCTCCGAAAAACGAGTCCACGCCACGCGCGTCCAACAGCCGGCGGGGAACGGAGCAAATCTATTGGTTCGCGCGGTAGCCAATAGTGACTTTCCCCGTACAATCCTCCCGCCCTCTCAGTTTATTTTGGGCCGGCTTTCTGGGACAGAATTTTTCGTGTACGCTTTTGCATCTATCAGTTTCTTTTCATCGCAAGGGGGCGCTAGGATACATCTTGTACGTAGAGGTTACGAGCAAGGGGCGGAGGCAAATACATCGCTCACCAAGCACAGCTACGCTAACATTTTCTCTGCTGACGTCCCTGGGCAAACCTCACTTCCGCCCCGCAGAGAGGAACGAACCCTGAAGTTTCATCTCCACCCTTACTTCGTATCTCTATGACTGAACGCCCGGCTCAACCAGGGCTCAACCGATGCGAAGAAATAGACATGGAGGTAGACAAAAAGGTTAGATTGACAGGATGGGACATCCCTGTACAATTAATAGCAGCCGAATGAAGCCAGGGGCGGGCTCAGCAGCCATGTTGTTACGCTCAAAACAATCCTTATTCCAAGCATTTCAGATTGCTTTGCGTGTAGTGTTTAGCACTTAATAATTTACTCCTGAAGTAAAAACTCACGAAAATAACAACGTGTGATCGTGTAGAAACATCATTGGTAACCTAATTATGAGTTAATATGCAATTCCAAGGTTTAATTCCGCGTAATTATATTACTGAACATACCGGATGAAATGCCACTTGCTGTCTATTTAAACTCGGATTGCACTGTTTTGACAGACTTATTTTTTGAAATCTACACAAGCAGGAATAAAGTGTGAACGGGAAGGAAAGAAAAAAAGGGGAGGGTGGGCAAAAATCAGATAAATATAGAGGAAAATTACATTAAAATCTCTTCATGACACAAGGAGTTGTCAATATGAGAGTAATTCTTTTTTACTTCTAGACTATTAAGAGTATTTTTTTAAACTTCTACACTAACGGCCCCCCCATAAAACAAATTCTGTTAATGCGGGAAAAAACGCGTAAACGGGAAGGGGGGAAAAAGGAGGGGGGAAATATTACATACCGATGTAATGTGAATACATGAACCTTTCCGTGGAAATTAAATCCCATTTTTTGTAAAGCGATTCTCACACCCGTATGCAGAACACGCAGGCATGATTAAAAAAGTTGATATTAACTTTTACACACGTGCAGGAAGATTTTTATTCGTGAATTCGCGGCAATCCTCAGTGGTGGGAAAGATCTGAGTCTGCCATATTTGTGTGCCCCGGAAGCTTCAAGAAAATGACGTCATGCCGACTCCAGTCATTTAACCTACTTGGGCGCCTAGAGTTAGGCGGCAGCCCAGCACGTGGTGGGCGTTTAAAGAGAAGCCGGAAATGGGGGTCGCGAACAACGCTAGCTGCCTTTGCTTAAACTGCATCTGTCTGCGGACGGGAGGTGTGGGAGGGGCACGCTTGCCCGCCATTGGGCGATGCCTGGCCAGTTGGTGACTTGATTGAAAGACAGAATGCACAGGGGGAGTTTTCCCTGCCGTCTTGTCCTCATGTCTTACAAAGACAGAAAGGGAACAGTCACAAAAAGGAGATGGTGTAAAAGCTGGAACAGAGACGCTGGAGAGATATATTTTAGACCTCAAGTCATTAAAACAGTTTGCTTTTATTAACCTCTTCCCAGCTGGAACCCACCTGGAAGAGGACAGAAAAGCTGGAGCAGCCAATTCCTAACGCAGTTTCATCAAAATGTAGAAGCATAGAGATACAGTATATGAAAATAATACTGCCTTGTTCACGAGAAGTAACAGTTCCACTCTATTCTGCACTAGTGAGACCACACTTATACTGCATCTCAGTTCCGGACACCATATTTTAAGGAGGACATTGATACGCTGAAACAGGATCAGAGGATGCCAGTAAAGAAGAACTAGCTTTGCATGTTTAGCCTGGAGAAAACTAAGGAGAGACCATGGAGGTAGAATCACTGGAGTCCGCATCTCTGTCGAATTAATAGGAGCCAAGTGAGGCCAGGGGGTGGGCTTAGCAGCCATGTTGGCTGACTCAAAACAATCCTTATTCCAAGCATTTCAGATTGCTTTTCTGGTACTGTTTAGGACTGAATAGTTTACTCCTGAAATAAAAACTTACGAAAATAAAAAACGTGTGATCGTGTAGAAACATTACTGGTAACCTTATTATGAGTTAATATGCACTTACAAGGTTTAATTCCGCATAATTATATTACTGAACATACTGGACGAAATGCTACTTGCTGTCTATTTAAACTCGGATTGCACTGTTTTGACAGGCTTATTTTTTGAAATTTACACAAGCAAAAATAAAACGGCCATGCCCCATAAAAAGAATGTCTGTTAATGTCCAGAATTTCATAAGTATTACAGTAGGAAAATTACATTAAAATCTCTTCATGACACAAGTAGTTGTCAATATGAGAGGAATTTTTTTTTACTTCTAGACTAAGAAGAGTATTTTTGAAAACTTCTACACTCACCCCCCCCCCAAAAAACAAATTCTGTTAATGTCCAGAAGTTCGAAAATATTACTGTAGAAAATGGAAGGCGGGGAAAAAAGTGTAAATGGGAAGGGGGAAAAAAGGAGGGGGAAATTTTTTTTTTTTAACCATCTAGACCAGGGGTAGGGAACCTACGGCTCGGGAGCCATATGTGGCTCTTTTGAGGATTGCATCTGGCTCTCGTAGCTACAGGCAGCTACAGGCATTATTATTTTTTTGCATTTTTTTTACCCCTTTTTTGCATTTTTTTTACCCCGGTGGCCATTTTTTTCTGGCTCCGCCCACTCATTGCACTGACGTCGGCCATCTTCGGACTCTTATGGAAATACATTTTAAAATATGTGGCTTTCATGGCTCTCTCAGCCAAAAAGGTTCCCGACCCCTGATCTAGACCATTAACAGTGGGTGTCAGAAAATGGTGAAGAAGACTGCTAGGAACAACAAAAAATTACACAGCTTCAAAAATAATGCACTCACTGAACAGTAGTTTTATTGAACCGATGTAATGTGAATACATGAGTCTTTCCATGGAAATTAAATCCCATTTTTTGTACAGCGATTCGCACACCCGTATGCAGAACACTCAGGCATGATTAAAGAGGTTGATATTAACTTTTACACACGTGCAGGGAGATTTTTATTCATGAATTCGCGGCAATCCTCCTCCTTGGCGGGAATGATCTGAGTCAGCCATATTTGTTGACCCATGGCTTCAAGAAAATGATGGCATGTCATCTCCTGTCATCTAACCTTTTTGGTGTAAGCACTGGAACAGTCTGCCTACTTCACTGTCCAATCCTAACCCACGCTGAAATCGGGAGGCCAGCAGCCCTGCCCATCTCCAATGTGAGATTGGGGCTGAATGCAGCACAATCCAGGGCAGCCTTCCCAATAGGGCTCCTTGGATCTGTGCCAGGGAAATCACTGATGCAAGTCCGAGAGGCCCAGGGAAGGTGGGGTTTGGATCTGGCCTATGTTGGCCTGTCCGGTCTCACCTCAGTCCCCCATCTGGCTTGCCCATGGGTTTACACTTCCCCCAGCCCAGTCTGCCTCCGTGATACTCTCCCCCCAGCCTCCCCAACCACCGCCCCGCACTGGCCTCCCTCAGCTGGCCTTATCTCAGTTCAGGTCTGAGAAGTGGTGCAGGAAGGCTAGCATATAATGTTAAGGAAAACATCTGTGTGTAAGCTGTCATCCTAATACACGCATACTGAAGGAAGTTGTTTTCACTGAAACGAAAACCCTGACTTGCTTCAGGGTAAATAGGTTTATGATTGACATAAAATAACTAATATAAATGGTGATACCATTATAATTTGCCTATGGACAATCAAATATCTTTCAATTGGGCTTCATGAGAAGAGGATGAATAAATATCTGTTGAGAATGTGAAAGAGGAATTTTGTCTGGATTAAATTACCCATTAAATAAAAGCAATATATAGCTCTTCTGTCCTTGAGGTGTCATGTTATCCTCATTCCTACACAGTAGCTATCCTGTACAAGTTAATTTAGTGGTGAGAAAATTTCCCTCAGTTTCTCAGGAGCTCTGGGGATTATGGTTGCTAATTTTTTTTAAAGGTACCTGGAAAGGGCCTGGGAACAAGGGCCATTTCCAGAGGTGTGGTGAGGGACCTATAGTTAGCCCCCTCCCCAGACCAACCATGTCCTTTGCTTTTCTGGCTCTTGGCCTAGAATCAGAAAAGGAGCTTGTTTTGTTTCTTTTTTGTATTACTTGGTACACATTGATTGTGGCTATTACATCATCCTCTTATTTGTTACTGTTTGTATACAATCTAAAATAACCTCACATTTTCAAACAGCTATGCATACAAAACTTAATATTTCTAAATCTTTGGTCTCTTTTGTGTAATATCTACTACCTGGGTATATGTCTCTTTATAACTCTTCTTAAATTTTCCATTTTGAATCTATCTATTTATTAAAAAATTGTATCTTCGTTACATCTCCATCCTTCAGTCTTTCAGTCAATACATCCATCTCAACAATATCATATATTTTCTCTGTTAACTGATCTATATTAGGAATCTCTTCATTTTTCCAGTTTGGAGCATACAATAATCTTGCTGCAGTATTAACATGTGTTATAATATACTGCATCCCCTTATCTTGTATACTGCTCATCATATTTAACAGAAATAATTCTGGTCTAAAATCTATTTTGTCAAAAACTAAAATTCCACGCAAAACATTTGGTACCATCTTCCAAAATTTCCCCACTTTTGCACACGTCCACCACATATGATAGAAGGTCCCCTCTTTGTCTTTACATTTCCAACATTTATTCGAACACCCTGGATACATTTTGGCTAGTCTGTCTGGGGCTAGATACCATCTATAAAACATCTTATAGAGATTCTCTTTTAGATTGGTCGCTTTTGTCAGTTTTACATTAGTTATCCAAATCTTTTCCCAGTCATCCAACTTTACCCCGCACCCTGCAATAAAGACACGAGACCAGAGCTTGGAGTTAACAGGGCCACTTTATTAACTATTTACAATTTATTAATGCAGCAGAGCATTTCCTAAAGTGTGCAGGATCTTGGGGAAACGGTCTTAGGCGTCTGCCTCCCCGAGGTGATCTGGATTACCACAACGGGCGTTCCGTCTGACTCCCGACCCCAGCTCATCGATTGCCAAGCTGGGTCCATCATCGTCGATCCACAGGCAGAGGCAGCGTGACCGCTCAGACTCACCCCGGCCGCAGCCAAAGGGTAGCTTCGCTGCATCCGATCAGGGAACAGCCCGCCAGCCTCACTGAGCCGGTTAAGCAACTTATGAGCGGCCTGGCCAATCCCCAACCATGCTGCTTCCGATGGACGCCATTTCAAGAACTTACCTACCCCCCCCCCGGCTGCACGCTACCTGCCACATGGTGGGGACAGCCTAGAGCTTGTCCCCGACCACCCCAAGAAAAACAACTAGCCAGTTGAGAATGCCCTGCTGCAGCTCTTCTAAGAAGATGTTGGTCCCAAGGGGCGAAAGGTGCACCCCGTCACCCCTGAACAGGACCGGACAACCAAAATGCATCCTAGGATGGATAATCACTGCCCCACCGAGTCGCACAACGACCCGCCCCAGGTAATCGTTCAGCTTCCACCTGGCCTGGTCAATCCTGACTGGGTACCATGCGCCCCTCCAAACCCTATGCGGCAGCAAGTTGGACCACAATATAGTAATACCGGGTACTAAGGACGCAATGTGGTGTAAATCCCTGCAGGCCTGACACCTCAACTCGATAGTCCGCATCTGGGCCAGGTCGTTACCTCCTAGATGACTCACTATTACCTGGGGTGGAGGGCAAGTCTTGAGGAACTCTATAAACAAAGGAAGGAGCTGCCCCCATCACATTCCTCTCTTGGCGACCCAATAGAAGCAGGCGTAGCTCCGCAGCCCCAGATAGGAACCAAAACCGGTGGAGAGTGCCCTCTTGAGCGCCCAGAAGACAATGGAGTGCCCAACAATAAGAATTCTAACTGGACCCAGCCTCGAACTGCCTGCCAAAAAACAAACAAAACATGAGAAAACTGCCTGCAGGCGAACTGTCTAAGACCCATCCTAGTCATGGATATGGGCCCTGAAAACGCCAGACCTCCATCGGCCGATGCGTTGAATGACCTTGGGTGGCAGCCCCAAGTGTGCTGCCACCGTGGCTGCCCCTATCCTAAATGAGTGCAGCCCAAACTCAGCCCTGGGCAAGCCCAAAGCTTCTAATGCCCTGTAAAAGATCGACCTAAACTTAAACAAGATCAGAGGGGCCCCGCCAAAATGTATGAATAAGTACCAGCCGTAGGGGGGCCTGAAATCCAGATACCGATTAATGGCATCAAAGGGGTAGATGGCCCCCTCGGGAGAACAGCGCAGTGTGACCCTCACACCTCGCCCCCTCTGATCAGTCTTAGAGCGGTGCAGGTAAATGAGCACCCTATCTTCCTGGGTCCCGATGTCCCCGATCAGTAGGGCGTGAGTGGACTGGTCCGTGGACAAGGCTGCAAGAACTTCACTAGGGCGAAATGCGCCGAAAAATAGCATGGAAGCAGCGGCCCAGTAGAGGCGTGCTTTGTAGGGGCACTCACGCTGCCTAAGCCCCTTAAGGATGCCCAATGTGTCAGGCCTCCTGTTGTCTGGGACCACGGGGGACTCCCTGCAAAAACCTTCCAGCATCTTGCGGATCCTGAAGTCGGCGTCGACGTCAGGCCACCTGTGGGCTTTGGCCCAAAAGGATAAGGCTGCCATATAAATGGTTAAAGATCTGGGGGCTAACCCCCGCTCCTGGAGGTGGAGGAGAAACTGAATGACCAGCTCCGTGGGCACTGGTTTCGACACAGGCAGGGCGGCTGCCTCCCTAAATTCCATGAATTCACAGACCTTTTTGGAGTAACTGTTCTGTGTGGCTGGGGCTAGGGCCGACCAAATGGCCCACTGGGCCCTAAGGAACCAAGCTTCCACATTCCTCCGGCATGGGATCGGGGTCCTTCCTGGCCGCAGGTGCCAATATCCGAAATCGCTCCTCCTGAAATCGAGAGAGAGCATCAGCAATGCCATTCTGCAGCTCAGGAATATGTTTGGCAACAAAAAGTACGTTGATGCACAAACACTGAAGTACAAAGGCCCGAACTGACCCCATAACCCTTTGTGATCTGGAGGTTTGCTTGTTGATGATGGCGACCACAGCTTGGTTGTCGCACCAAAAGCGCACCGTGCTATTCCGAAAGTGATCAACCCAAATGTGGACTGCTACCACAATTGGAAAAAACTCCAGAAAGGTGAGGTCGGCGGTCACGCCCAAGGCGGCCCAAAAGCCGAGAAAACTCAGCAAGAAAAACGGAGCCACAGCAGCCAGGAAGGCCACCGTGGCCAGCGAGTTCAAACCACCCCGAGCTCAGAACGTGGCGCAAGAGCACAGCGGGGCGTAACGGGTGCATCGGGAGGCAAGAGGCCCACAATGAGGCCTACCGGCACCTGAGCGCACCAAAGCCCCCCAACCACCAACCTCCCTGACGCCAGTCCAGAGCTCGAATGAGCTGTGGGCGGGGCGAGTGCTGATAATATCAGCACTTGGCCCGCCCCCCCAGGCCACGTCATTTGTGCAGGCCTCCTCGAGCTCCAGCCTCGTGCCGGGAGTGGGGGTGGGGCAATGGGCGGCGACGCGTGATTTGCGTGTCGCCGTTCTTATATCCAAAATTTCTGGCCCATTGAATCATTACTTCCTTTACCGTTTCGTCTTCCATCTTCATTCTTAATAGAAATTTGTACATCTTTTTGATATATTTCTCCTCTTCATTTAATAATAGTTTGTCAAAGTCTATCTCTTGGTCATAAATGCCTGTTGTAAGGTCTTCCTTTAATCTCAATTTAATTTGTAATTTAGTCCACCAATCCAAAATGATTCCTTTATTTTCTAATATATTATCGTCTAAAAGTTCTCCTTTTTGATCTAATAGCTCCTCATATTTAACATTTTGTTCCTCTTTTAACCAATCTGGCTTAGTCAATATTTCCAAAGGCTTGATCCATCTTGGTATTTTTAAGTAAACTTTATATCTTATTTGTTCCCAAGACCAAAGTAATGCTCTTCTCAAAGCATGTTGCTTAAAATTTCCATATTTGGCCTTATCATAGATCAAAAAAGCATGCCATCCAATTTGCATATCAAATGTTTCTATATTAAGGAGTCTTTCGTTATTTAAAGTAATCCAGTCTTTTATCAGTTGAATGTCGTTCCTTGATAATAGAGTTCCCAATCGGGTACACCAAACCCAGCTCTATGTTTTTGGTCTTGTAAAAGTTTCAGCCATATCCTTGGTTTTTTCTCATTCCATATAAATCTAGTCATCATTTTATTTAATTCCATAAAGAAATTTTTCTTCATTATAATTGGAATTGTCTGAAATAAAAGCAATATCTTAGGTAGAATGTTCATCTTTATAACTGCAGTTGTACCCATCATTGAAAGCTGGAGTTTGATCCATTTACTTATCTTGTTGTATTTCTTTTAAAAGTCTAAGATAATTATCTTCCATCAACGTACTTACTTTTTTCGTCACTGTAATGTCTAAGTATTTTGCTTTTGAATCAAGCTGGAGTCCATACTTCTTCAACTGCTCAATTTCCGTTGTTTTCATATTTTTAGTCAATAACTTCGTTTTGGCATAGTTTATTTTAAGGCCTGCTACTTCGCCATATTCGCTACTAAGCCTTAGCATCAATTGATTTAGGGAGCTACTCGGATCCTCCAAAATAAAAAGTAAATCATTGGGATATGCTTGTAGCTTGTATTCTTGATTTTTTTATTCTTAATCCTTGTATCTTTTGGTCATTTCTCACAGTATTATTTAAAGTCTCTAATGGCATAATAAATAATAATGGGGAAAGTGGGTAGCCTTGTCTGGTACCTTGTTTTATCTGTACTTTATCCATATATTCCCCATTTATTCTTATTACAGCTTCTTGTTGAGTGTATATATTTCTAATCACAGTCAAAAATTTCTCTCCAAATCCCATCTGTTCCATTTGAGCAATCATAAAATTCCAATTAACATTATCAAATGCTTTTTGAGTGTCCACAAATATTAACCCTAGTTTTTTCCCTGGGTTCATTTCATAATATTCCAAAGTATCAATTAAAATTCTTACATTATTTTTTAACTGGTATCCTGGAAGAAATCCTGTTTGGTCTTGATGTATCAATTTATTTAATATCTTTTTCAATCTTGTAGCTCGATATCAATCAACATTGAACAATTAAATGGGTCTATAATTTTTAATGTCATTCTTCAATGTTCCTGTTTTATGTATTAGTGTTATCGTGGCTTGCTTCCTTGTTTCTGGTATCTGACCTGTTTGCCATATATCAATTTCTTATAAGGAGTCAGCAATACTTCCTCCATCATTTGATAATATTCCGATGATAAACCATCTGGTCCAGGTGCTTTTTGCTTCTTCTGTTGTTGTTTTTTATTGCTGTCACTATTTCTTCCATTGTTATGTTCTGATCCAAATTTTTCCTTTGTTCTTCAATTAATATCAATTTGTTATTCTCTTTTAGATATTCTCTTTGTTTCTCTAAGTCAATTCTCTTTATAGAGTCCTTGATAATAATTTTCCACAATTAACTTCAATTCCTCTAATCGGGCTTTCTCTTCTTCATAGGAGCTTGTTTTGTTTCTTGATCAGCTGGTAACTGTTGCTGGGGCAGGCAGTTTGCTGATAATCATAATCAACACTCAGGGGAGGAAGCAGATCTGTGAATGGCACACATACAAACACTGAGAGATAAGTCTCTGCAGCTCCTCTGTTAGAAACATTGGCTCAGAAAAAGCCCTATTAGATCTAATAGGTTCAATCCTCAGTATAAATAATTTTGGAGGCAGGGCTTAGGCGTCTGCCTGAATAATACTGCTGGTTGGAGGATGAAAATAATAGACTAGATGGCAACTCAGCTTGACTCTTGCTCTTCATGTCCTTGAAATTTGCCCTTTTCCTCACTTGTAATTTTGGGTTCGTCGCTTTTCTGTGTAAACATCCAAAAGATATATTCTTTGCGGAAGATCTCTAGGCTCAGGAGTCAATTAATATAATGCAAATATAGAAGATGGCAGTCTTGGGTTGTTCCAGGAGAAAGTTGCACTGTGTCTTGAAGCTAAAAAGTCTGGTTTTGTATCCTGTCTCCTTCAGAACACATTACGGACGTTTTTTTTTCGGTGTCTGATCCTTCCAGTAAATGATTATTAACATGATGTTTTAATATAAGTATTTTGACCTTCTAAAACTATTTCTGGATGTTGTTTTCTTTCAACAGAACAGGGACCATCAGAATCCATCAGACCAACAACAAACTGACCAAATGTGAGATGGATTTGGTGTGACTGGACATGTTCTCTGAGGACTACAACAACTTTGTGTGTGTGTGTGGAGTTAATAGCCCACATTTGTGGAAATGTCTTTTATGATTGGACCTTACCTATATAATTTATTGCAAGCAATCTGTCATCTTGCGCTGCAGAAATAACAGTTGTTTACTGAAATTAAGCCGCTGAGCTGAGCTTGTTGACCAGAAGGTTGGCAGTTCGAGACTGTATGACGGAGTGAGCTCCTGTTGCTTGTCCCAGCTCCTGCCAACCTAGCAATTCAAAAACACGTAAAAATGCGAGTAGATAAATAGGTACCACTTCGGTGGGAAGGTAACGGTGTTCTGTGTACTACAGTGTACAGTTATGCCAGCCACATGACCACGGAAGCTTGTCCTAGGACAAACACCAGCTCTACAAGCTTAGAAATGGAGGTGAGCACTACAGTCGGTCACAATGAGACCATTTGGTTGTGGGGAAACCTTTACCTTTATTTATATATAACTTTGTAGATCACAAAAATAGATATTGGATCTGAATTGATCGGTTCTGTTTCTCAAGGCAAAGCATTCAGACTGATTAAAGAAAGGATTATAGATATCCATGACCAGAATCTACTAAGTCTGGCTAATAAATCTTGCTCGCCGTTGTTTCTTCAAATATCAGTTAAAACTGGTCAAATCCCGCCCTACCTATATATTTTAGACAATCCGGTGGTGCGTAGAGTGATGTCTCTTGCACGGTGCAATGCCATTCCCTCTGAAGTGCTTTGGGGTCGTTTCAGGGGTATACCACTCTCAGAAAGGTTTTGCCCGTGTAATTCGGGTTCCATCGAAACATTAGTGCACCTTCTTTTTTATTGTCCAATACATCATAGGTATAGAGACCAAATTCTGAACCCCCTCTTGCAATCTGTTGGCCTGAGGAATGATCCTGGGTGTTTAAAGTTATTATTTGCATTTAAGGACCAGGTTATTGTTAATCAATTAGCTTTGTATATAGCTCAAATTGTGAAATTTAACTCAGCTTGCATCAAATATAAGAACGTTGACACTATGTGAAACAGTGTATTAATAGTTTTATATAATTTACCTGTATTTTTCATATATATTTTTATGTATGCCAATTAAAGGTTTTTGAATTGAATTGAGTATAACTTTGTAACTTAGTATATATAATAATAGCAATATGATGCTTCATATAAACATGATATCAGTAAATACAAACCAATAAATACAAACCAATATGCATGCTTCTCTTGTGGGTGGCTACAGCCAGAACCAGCCAAATTGTGGTGGCTGCCATCTTGGGGTGGCCTCTCAGACACCTGCCTGCAGCCTGGCACCTGGGGCTGCCCTCCTGGCTACCCTCTTCTTACGCCGCTGTCTACAAGTCAGTTGAACATTCTGCAAAACTCAAGCAATAATAGTGATTTGATTACATAAAGTGTATCTGTAACCAGGTCTCCCTGCTATCCTCATCCTGTGTTCCTATCTCTTGGAACACAGTGGCTCTTTCCTCTTCTTCATTTAACATAAAGCTGCTGCAAAGAAATGGCCGTGATGAAAAAGATTGGCCTGTAAAGGATGGCCTGTAGGGATGATGACAGATTCTAAAGGGGGTCACCTCCATGTGACAGCTAAAAGTTGTGAAAATGTCCACAAAGAACAGCTACTCTGAATCAATACAACATTAGAGAAGAACCACTGTAATTGGTTTTTTAAGATACCTTGGAACTATCGCAGCCAGCAAGGTATTGGATTTGCGTGGGCTGCAAAAGCAGCATTTGTTTCTTCTGCCACCTTTACTGAAGTTTATTAGAACTTCCAATAAAGAATTGCTTCTAGGATTCTTTACTGAAATCCAGCTCAACTATTGAGTTTAGGAAGAAATAAAGTCTGCATGCAACAACAAAAAAGAGATATATCAGTTCCCATGGGTTTTTTTTTCCCCCAACGAAGTAAAAATTGAGGAAAAATTTTTTAATCACTGACTCTTACTTGTGTAACTGTTCAAGGTGCTATTTTATACATATACCAAATGACTCTTTGAGTTCAATCTCCATATACTACAACAGTGGTTCTCAAATGTTTTAACACCGGGACCCACTTCTTATTTCCCTGCCATTTTCCAATAGCAAAGTGAATCAGACAGAAAAAAGCCTATTTACCACCTTGCCACAAGAAAAAGAATCACACAGACCTTCCCCTTTCCAGCATCCCATCTTCCCATATTTTCACTATGGTTGCTCTAGGTCAGTGGAATTCAAAGTGGTGGGTCACAACCCACCATTGACAGTTTTAAAGGGCCATTTCCCCCTTAAGGCCCAGGAATAAGTGCCTGATGGCGCTGCAGCGTTCGCAGTACCACGGTTACCCTGGGGCATGGCAACATACCTGGGGCTGCATGAAGCCTTCTGGAGGGTCCTGGATGCACAGCTCCCTACATTTTGTTGGGTCAAAGAATTTGATTTGTGTGGGCTGCAAAAGCAGCATTTGTTTCTTCTGCCCCCTTTGCTGAAGTTTATTAGAACTTCCAATAAAGAATTGCTTCTAGGGCTCTTCACTGAAATACAGCTCAACTATTAAGTTTAAGAAGAAATAAAGTCTGCGTGCAACAAAAAAGAGATACATCCGTTTCCCATTGTTGGTTTTTTCCCCAACAAAGTGAAAATTTAGGGGGGAAAATTTAATCACCAACTCTTACTTGTGTAAATGTTCAAGGTGCTATTTTATACAGATACCAAATGACTCTTTGAGTTTAATCTCCATATACTAGAACTTTTTTAAGTTAAAAATTTTTAAGATAAAAAATTTCAAATGTGTTGGCACCAAGACTTACTTTTTAGAAAATCTGTCCGGAACCCACCAGAAGTGATATCATCGCCGGAAGTGCCATCTTAGTGATGCCAGAGCCTGCTGCTTTCCTGAGAATGCAGGAATAAATTGGGTTATTTCTCAGCTATTTTCCAATAGCAAAGTGAATCAGAAAGAAAAAAAGCATATTCACAACCTTGCCACAAGAAAAATCATTCCTGTTTTCATACAGCATCCCCGTTTTCCAGCATCCCATCTTCCCATATTTTCAATGTGGTTGCTCTTGGTGATTTGCAACCCAGCTGAAATTGGTTTGTGACCCACTGATGGGTCCCAACCCACAGTTTGGGAACCACTGGATTGGAATGTTGATAATCTTCACTTGGCTGATCTTGATTTATGAGCATGTGGAAGAAGCAGTGCTATCTTTCAATTTGTATTATCTGCTTCTGTAGAAAATGAAGGGAGGCACTAAGCAGCACCGTAACTGGATCTGAGAAGGCATATATGCATCACAGCCGGCTCCAGATTGAGCTCAGTATGGGAGTTCCAAACCTTGTTTTAAGTCATGTGTGATCCGTAAAATGAAAAAAAAATAAATGGCAGTTTGGTGATGGGCCTATGACTGCATTGTGACTCTTGCTTAGCTGGACGACCTCACTTGAAAAAGTACATTGACACAGAGTAAAACAATTTATAACTACATCAGAGTTAAAAATCAGCAGTATGATAATATAAGCAATTCCAGTTTTTCCAGGCCCCTTGCAGATTTGCAAAAACCTGATGTATCAGCTACATCTCTCACACACATTTTCAGTCCTATTTGCTAAAACATTCAGTTTAAGACATTTGAAACTGGCTTAACAAGGGATTGTGTGGTCTGTATCGGGCATTGTTTGTTTGATAGAATGCAAGGGTGTTTTGGTGTTGTTTTTTCTGAATCAGGATGGATACACTGTGTAGAAACTGGGGCTCTTCATTTTATCAATGCAGGGCATTCATTCATTCATTCATTCATTCATTCATCAAACAGATAACACACACCCATTCCCATGATTTTTAAACACTTGCCAATGCTTAGCTGAATATGTGAACAGCTCAACTGAAAATCATTGTGGAGGAGATATAGTAGTTCTGTCTATGGCTGGATCCTTCCCACATGCTAATCATCATGTTTTATTGAAATAATCAAATGAGAAATGTGTGTGTAAAAAGCCTATTTTTAAAATGAATGATGTAAGTCAGATATATTAGATTTGCTCATAAACATTCAATCTAAGTCTTCTACAGTATTTATTAAAACATGAAGATATGCACAGTATGTCTATAAAGAGGTGTTCTGCACTTTTTTTTAGATTGTGAGCCCTTTTGGGACAGGAAGCCATTTAACTTTATTTTTTGCCTGTAAACCACTTTGTTAACTTTTTGTTGAAAAGCGGTATATAAATACTGATTGATTGATTGATTGATTGATTCATTGATTCATTGATTGATTGATAATGTATTGACCCTCCCAAATAGAGACATTTGACAGGTACCAGGGGTTTCTACACATTGCTGCTCAGAATATGTCTGAAATATCTACACTGGTCCAAAATGGCATTCATAGTAGACAAAAGAAATGCTATGAGTTTATTAAATATAGGTTCACTTCTCATGGCAATCAACAATTTAATTGGAAGAATCCCTGCCTCCACTTAAGTGAAAAAAGATACTTGTACAGATGCCTTCACATGCTGAAACTTTTGAAAGACACTTTCCCTCCCAGAAAGAATCTGAGAAATGATCTACAATCTTTGTGAAGTGCCTTTGTTTTAAAAAGGAGTTTACCAGTACTGTACGGAAAACTCCCTTATACACCAGAAGAGGTCACTGGTACCCAGGCAGTTAATGCATAATGAATACTTCAATACTAACAATTAAGGTTTGTACAATATTTGTGAATTCAAATTCTTGTAGACAAATCATGCAATGATATGTCCATACTTTCTACACTGTGTTTTAAATTGGAGTTGAACACTGGGGCCAGAATTCGTGTTGCAAAAGCATTAAAATACATGCTGAATGAGCAAGTTTAACCCATTTTTAAATTATTATTGGGCTGGAAATAAATTCAGGTGCTGCTTTCTGATGGTGTGTGTGTGAGATCTGTTCACAAATATTATTTTGTCCTTTCTCAATTTTGCCAACTTTATCCATCTTAGGGTTATCCTAACTTCCTCCACACAGAACAGTTCTATTTTTACATTCTAGTGACGGTTTCAGAGGTTTCCTCTTTCAGCATTGTCTTGTTCTTGTTATAGAGAAAGAGGAAACTACAGCAGTTGTCTATTTTATAACGCAACCTCAAGTTTATAACTTAGTGGTGAAAAAACAAACAATGGGGCAAATGGCTAAGACAATAAATGGAGAAGACTGTCCTGGTAAATGATACAAAAGGTAGATCAAAGCAATAATCTTTGTGCAAATAAAAATAGGATAATTTTGACATGTTGTCCCACAAAAACACATGACTTATGACCTACAGTCCCAAGGACTCTGCTGCACATACAAATCCACAGAAATTTCCCACTTGGAAGGGAATGGCAAACCATCTCTTTGCCCAAATCTTGTTGCATTGGTTTGAATCTTGGCAGGCATTGGAGTAGCTGACACATATGGGATTTTCCTGGACTAATTTACTGATAGAAATAAAAACAAAAATCAGGAATGTGAATATTCAGGTAGGAAATGCTCAGGAAAAATACAAACATTTGACTGTGCCAGATCTGGAAGGGTTAACTGGCAAACCGAAACCTAGAAATAAAAATAATTCCAATTTCAGCTGGAGGATATAGGTGAAGTTTTCCTTGACTATATCCCTTGCATTAGGGGATATGATGCTGTTAAATTGCATTATGCATTGTGGAAGGCCCCTAGGAACCTTGCACAGAGAATATACTGTAAATACAAAGAGAGATGGGGTTGCTGAAAATATGAACACCCTAAATTTCCCAGAAAGCTACAAAAGTGTGGAAGATATTCTTTTTTAAATGGTGACATGGAAGGAATAAATTGCTACCTGATCTAAAGTAGATAGATGAAAAATGAGACATTAAATTATGCAATGTGTGCTATTAAATGCTTCCTGATAAGGAAATACCTCAGGATGGACTGTTCTTTCTTAATTAGTTATTTAAATTAAAACATATGAAGACAGCCATAATTATATATTTTTCTTTGTAGTGATGAGAATTGCTTCACTGATTACTGAGATACTGCGCAATGTGTAGTTTTCGTGTAAAAATACGTTTATAGGCTCACTTTTGTGTGCTTGTGTGTTAGAGCCCAATCCTATCTCTTCCTTTCTTTGCTGATGCAGCTGTGGCAAAAAGGTGCCTACTATATCCACTGGGGGGTAACCCCCTTGACCCCCAATAAGTCTCCTTGGACCTGCTCATTAGAAGGAGAAGAAAGGGGTGGGTACCCTTGAAAAAGAGGGGATAGGATCCAGCCTGATTATTGCCACCAGATCCACCCCTCCCACCTCCCCGCCTCCCCCAGTTTCACCCATCCCCATCCCACCACTTATTGATGGTGGCTGCCACGCTGGACCCCATCACTGCATGCAACGTCTCCAGCAGCAAGACAGAAGCACGTGTCTCCATGCATTTCTGTAGGGCCATTTATGATGGCCATAAAGCAAACCCCACTGTGGGAACACTAGTTCTGGCAATAGGGAGGAGGGCACTAGTGTAGCTGAGGGGGGCCACTGGGCTCGTATTGTGGGGGAGCGGCGCAGGAAGGTGTGTTATGCCACTGGAGGGGGGTGGGATTGGGAGTTACATGCTTTGAATAAATGATGATTACTACTCCTTGACCATAGAAGAAAGCAATATGTGCTGTTTAAGGAACAAGAGACCCACCCCCCTTTTTTGGCTGTTAATACATTGGCATGACTTGTAGTATTTATGTAGTACTAGCTTTTTGTTACCCGGCGTTGCCCGGGTAACAAAATGATCTTCCACAGTTTATGAGTTTTGCACCCCTTCTCGCCCCCCTACGCCAATGGGTGCCGAACCTGGACTCCAACCGTGTTGGGAGCATCACCGGTCGCCTCGGCGACCCTGGAAACTATGGACTCGATGCCAATTTCACCCATTTTCGGCCGTCTTCACTTCAGGCCCCCTACGCACCCCCACCCCCGGGGGCGCTAGGGTGGCCTGACCCCCGGAGTGTCTGTCGCCAGGCCGCAAGGCACATGCATGCCGAGTTTGGTGCGCATCACTCCAGGCATTCCAGCATGGCATGGCAGACATTGTGTCTCGCACCCCTTCTCGTACCCCATGCCGAGGGGGGCGAACCGGACTCCGACGGTGTCGGGAGCATCGCCGCTTGTCCCGGCAACCCCGGAAACTGTGGATTCAACGCCGATTTAGGCCATTTTCAACCATTTTCACGTGGGGACCCCCGTGTACCCCCACCCCCGGGGGTGCTAGGGGGGTCTGACCCCTGCAGTGTTTGTCGTCAGGCCGCAAGGTGTATGCGTGCCAAGTTTCGTGTTGGTTGGCCCAGGCGTTCCAGCAGGGCATGGCGGACGTTTTGTTTCGCACCCCTTCTTGCACCCCACGCCAAGGGGGGGCCGAACCCGGACTCCAACCGCGTCGGGAGCGTCACCAGTCGCCTCGGTGACCCCGGAAACTATGGATTCGACACCGATTTTGGCCATTTTTGACCATTTTCACGTGGGGACCCCCGCATACCCCCACCCCCGGGGGTGCTATGGGGGTCCGACCCCCGCAGTGTTTGTGGCCAGCCTACTAGGCTTCCGCGTGCCGGGTTTGGTGCCGATCGCTCCAGGCGTTACAGCAGGGCATGGCGGACGTAGTGTTTTGCACCCCTTCTTGCCCCCCATATCGAGGGGGGGCCAAACCCAGACTCCAACGGCATCAGGAGCGTCACCACTCATCTCGGTGACCCTGGAAACTGTGGATTCGACGCCGATTTTGGCCGTTTTTGACCGTTTTCACGCGGGGACCCCCGCGTACTCCCACCCCCAGGGGCGCTAGGGGGGTCTGACCCCCGCAGTGTTTGTGGCCAGGCCGCTAGGCTTCCACATGCCGCATTTGGTGCCAATCGGTCCAGGAGTTCCAGCAGGGCATGGCAGACGTTTTCTTCCGCACCTCTTCTTGCCCCCCACGTTGAGGGGGGGCTGATCCTGGACTCCAACTGCATCGGGAGCGGCACCGCTCATCTCGGCGACCCCGGAAACTGTGGATTTGATGCCGATATTGGCCAGTTTTGACCGTTTTCACATGGGGACCCCTGCGTACCCCCACCCCCGGGGGCACTAGGGGGGCCAGATCCCCGCAGTGTTTGTTGCCAGGCTGCTAGGTGTATGCGTACCAAGTTTCGTGCCGATCGGTCCAGGCGTCA
>JAJKFI010000015.1:422153-472630 GCA_029204185.1 Lerista edwardsae
AACTGGGGATTTGACGCCGATTTTGGCCGTTTTTGACCGTTTTCACGAGGGTACCCCCGCGTACCCCCACCCCCGGGGGCGCTAGGGGCCCCCGACCCCCGCAGTGTTTGTCGCCAGGCCGCAAGCTGTATGCATGCCGAGTTTCGTGCCGATCGCTCCAGGCGTTGAGGAGCCTATGCGAGACATACATACATACATACATACATACATACATACATACATACGTACGTACGTACATACATACATACATACATACACACATACACACCCAGGCTCTTTTTTATATATATAGATTTATTTACTGGCACTCCATGATCCTGCCTTGTGCTGAAGACCATGTGAAGACCATGTAAAAAGTACAGATTATTGCTTTAACTACCATTATTCACAAATGTTCTCACAAAATGCTTGCTTGCTTGCCCTGGAGGATTCAATGGTCAACTAAATGGCTTCATTCAAAATCAAATCTTTTTACAGTCACTGACCAGCATAAAACAAAGCCAATACTACCAATGCAGAACTATATGAAATTCAGATTTTGAAAAAACTATAATTTATATCCCAAAATAAGAACAAAGTCAGAGCTAGAGGTAAACCTGCATGAACTATATAAAATACAGATAGATTAAAGCTTAAATTTAAATCCCAAAATTGGAACAAAAGAGTTAGAAGTCAACATAAAAATAAGCATAAAAAATGTGCCGTCCTATCCAGAATTTGAATACTGTATACTCCCTTTTAAGAAAGTTACTCCAATTTGAGATGTTTAATATCTCTGTTTTGAGAACCAATTGTTTTTAATACAATAGGCTGGCTTCATTGTATTAAAAACAACAACTATACTGTATATGCTATAATAACAGAAGGAACATTTTATGAAATAAGACTTTGGTGAAAAGGAGATGTTCATTGCAACTCCAGTGCTTTGTGGTGGTGCTGTGGGTTAAACCGCCGAGCTGTTGACTGGAAGGTTGTCAATCACAGCTTGAAAATTTTCATTACCACATTGTCGGAGGCATCACCCTGGTGTGCACTGAAATTGTTATTGTGAAATTGTGCTAAAAATTGAAACCTCTCAACATTAGCAGAAAGGTTATTTCTAAAAAAAACCCTGTTAATTCTACATTTATACTTCTGCACCCTTTCCAACCACCACATGCACACATCTGATTGCCCTATCCTATGCGTGTCTACTCATAAGTAAGTCCCATTGTGTTCAATGAGACTCACTCCCACGAAAGAGTGTGGATAGGATTGTAGCCTTAACGATCTTCCTAAATGGAACTTGGATCAGTTCTCTTTTAAACCTGCCAGATAGTACACATGTCAAATTGCAGCCTTTAAGTCTCTACAGCTAGAGGCTTTTTATGCTCACAGGTTTTTCTTGAATGTTTGCAAACTTTCCATGACACAACAGTACCGCAACAAAGGACATTCATTTCAACAAGCGGAAGACAAAGTTGTGAAATGGATGCTGTTGCAAGATGCCCATACACTGTTTAGGGCTGCTACTCTGTTGCAGGCTCTCATGCTGCATTGATAATTAAGGATCATGTTTGCATCATGTAAGAGGTAGGCCTGATCCAGTGAATATTGCTTGCATTAGAGCAGAGGTTGGCAACCTTCTTCCACATTGGTATCAGGTAAAAGGTAAAGGTAAAGGTTTCCCCACGACCAAATGGTCTAGTCGTGACCGACTGTAGGGGGTGGTGTTCATCTCCTTTTCTAAGCCGAAGAGCCGGCATTTGTCCGAGGACAAGCTTCCATGGTCATGTGGCCGGCATGACTATACACCGTAGCACACGGAACGCCGTTACCTTCCCACTGAAGTGGTACCTACTTATCTACTTGCATTTTTTATGTGCTTTCAAACTGCTAGGTTGGCAGGAGCTGGGACAAGCAACAGGAGCTCACTCCGTTGCATGGTCTCAAAATGCCAACCTTCCAGTCAACAGCTCGGCGGTTTAACCCACAGCACCACCACATCAGGAACAGACAACAGGCCAATCTATAGTAAGAACACGTGCATGTTGATCCACATGTGTGAACCTCCCAATTAGACCATAGAGCTAAGAAAAAGAGATGAGCATGGCATGGAGAGGTACATGCCCAGACAAAGAATTATGTTCAAAGGAGGTTTTTGCCTTTGGTCTGCTTACACAGAAATTTAGCCTTACAGATATAAATTTACCAACTTGAAATCTTTTTAGGCCCCTGCAGGGTGGGTGGATATATCTTTTTGGGACCATGCGCTGGATTTTTCAAATAGTGCGCCAGATCTGGCCAATGGGGTGTACATTGCCTATACCTGCCTTAGAGGCTCTCCTATTTGAGGGGCTGATGATGCTGGAATAAGAAGCACATACTGTACAGGCATGCCCTGGTATCTGCTGGGGTTCCGTTTTCGACCCCCCCCCCCAATAGATACCTAAAACAGTCGATTCAGGAGATGTCTTTTTAAAGATAGGTGAACATCAGTGGTTTTGCTGCAATAAGGTAAAAAAAAGAGGTTTGTTTACTGTTCTCCTATCTTTTTAATAGGAATCCCAGAATCCATGGCATATGTGGGTAACTGAAACTGTGGAAACCAAATCAGTGGATACAGGGGCACGCCTATATAAAAAAGAGATTTGTTGATGTTACCCCATGTTTTTAACAGGAATCCCAGTATGCATGGCATCCCTGGATAACTGAAACCGTGGATACTGAATCAATGGATACAGGAGCACACCCAGTGGTGTCATCTACTCTCTTGTAGACGGAACGCTGGGCGGGACTTAGAGTGATCGACAGCCCGTCGACTCACTTCCGCTTTCTTCGCGCTCCCCGCGCGGCTTTCCCTTGCCTTGGAGGGAGCGCCTGCTCGCCAGGGGGGATGGGTGAGGGGCACGCCGGGTGCCTGGGCGAGCAGGCTCCCCCTCCGAGGCGAGGGAAAGCCACACGGGGAGCACGAAGAAAGTGGAAGTGAGTCGACGGGCTGTCGATCACTCTAAGTCCCGCCCAGCGTTCCGTCTACAAGAGAGTAGATGACACCACTGAGCACACCTGTATGTGATCCAGCCAACTTATATGATACTGTGGGGAGCAGCTTTTCAATGGGAAGTGCTCCACAAAAGGTAACACATGCATTGGTCCCCAGACCTTTACTTAAACTGTTTTCTTAAAAGTAAATCCTACTGCATTCAGAGGGCTTAATCCCAATGTGGCATGCACACAGAGGCAGATCTAAGGGAGGGCAAAGCTCTAAGTTTTGCAAGAAGCCTTACCTTGCAGTGGAAACCACTCCTCTCCTACACCGTTTTAGCCAATCCTCACAGGGACAAGCAACACCTTGGCGTTGCTTACAGGCTACAGCAGCAAGGGAGAGGAGGGATTTACATGACAGAGGAAGGCTTCTTGCAACACTTAGAGCTTTGCTCTCCTGTAGATCCGCCTCTGCATGCACAGGATTGTAGCCTCAATGACCTTATACATTATGGACATGTTATCTAGGCACTTTTTGTCACATTCTCTAGACATATTAGCAGACATTCTGAAAAAATGCAATAGCTTCAGATTGGCTTTCTTTCTTTTTTTTCCTTCTTGGGATAAAATAATGAATAGATAAGGTAAATGGTTTATCTCCAAAATATTCAGAAACCTTCACATACAATCTGAGGCTAAAGCAGAGTCCTGAAAGCCATTTTTATCATATAAGAGTAAATGTCTGAAGCTTAAACTTGCTGCTTTGAAGAAGCCTGTTCTCAGGAACAGTGATTCTTTCTTGTCAGATGCTGAGATTAAACAAGATTGATTGTGCCTTATGCAAGCAATTTGGAGCATTTTCCAAAGGTCTCAAAGAATAGTGCTTTGTGGTTTAGCTGTAATTTCACATTCTAAGAATTTGTCAAGAAAAAGCACTCATTCTTCCATTTTACTGCATCCATTTCTGTCCGGTGCTGCGAATAACTGTACATAATATTTTTCCTTGAAGAATACCATCACCACCCCACCTAGTGCAGGGTTCGAAATGGCTGTTCTCTCCTACCATGGGAGGCAGCAGGCTTTCTTATTGTTGGCTCTGGGAGGGGAGGCGCCTGGGGTTTACCTGGTCCATTGCACTGCCTCAAATGGCCATTCTACAAGCAACCTGGTACATGCAGGATGCTGATCTGAATCAATGGCTTTGATGCTGCTGAGCACAGGTGTTTCAGATGGTCTTACAGCATAATCCTATGTATGTCAGAAGTAAGCACTGAGTTCAGTGGGACTTACTGTACTTCCAGGTAAGTAGGCGCAGTATAGGATTGATTCCTCTTCTCTGCAAAATAGGGGCCCTTGAATAGTCTATGATAGCAGTCACATAGTGACCAGTAAGAAGGACAGATAACTTTCACACTTTCTGTCATGAAATATAAAAGGGATCAGGTGCTGTTTGATGCCAGGAGAATTGTATTTCATCACTCTCTTTAAAAAACAGTTGTGAAGTTCATAATCTCTAGCATTGCCCTTATGGAGATATTTTGGCCATTAGTCAAACAGTCTTCCTTCTAAGTTTCATGTCACTCTGTTCCTATTCTGTTACCTTTGATAGCCCCATCCTGATAATTCCATCCTTTCTTTCATCAGGTAAGAAAAGGAATATATCTTTATTCCCGATCATTTAGATGAGTCTGTTCAGCTGGTGAAAGAATCAGCAAGAGTGGAGGAATTGCCTGTCAAGTCGAAGCGTGGGAGGCGAGTGCAGCCAGAGAGATGCTGGACTGTGAAGGATACCACCTGGGTGGAAGACGTTCTGGGCAAGATTAGAACTTGTGATTGTAACAACTCTTCTATGGGTTTGAGAAAGCCTGCCTATGTAAACTGCCTTGAATAAAGTCAGAGGAGAAATCCAATGACAAGAAAGGTGGTATATGCATACTGCTACTACAACAACAGTTCTTTATTTATTTATTTATTTATTTATTTATTTATTTATTTATTTATTTGAAGAATTTATACCCCCTTTCCTATGCCTATGCAGAGAACACAACACAACACAATGTAACCATAATAAGTAAAACATAATAAGTAACAGACTGCATTAGAACAGGCCACATACCAATGCTCAACGCCAGCTTGAACCATTTTTCTCATTGCCACTTTTGTTTTTTTTTGGGGGGGGGAGGAGTAATATCAATACCTGAATCACCTCAACCTCTGATTAATCTCATTAATGAGTACATATACCAGAAGTGACCATAACCCCTGGAGACCAGGAAATCTTGGTCTACCTTTTCAACCAAGGATTTATTTTTTTAAACTACTGCAGTGTTATCATCTCTGGTAGATGGAATTCACTATTTCACTGAAAATGGCCAGAGACAGCCAGCAAAGGGATGCAGCTAAAACAACTTGAAAGGTCTTGTTCACCTAGCCAGGAGTCATTACTTCAGTAGAACAATTCTTAGTTAACATTATCTGAATCTTGATTTGTGTGTTTTGGCATTTGAATATACAGTTTAGGTCATTTACAGTACACAAGGGATTGAAGTGATCAGTAGTGTATGAGAAGTTTTTTTTTCAGTATTGATTCAACAATGTTATCATGTCTACTACAAGCCTGCAACCAAAAAAATGTAGCTAGTTATTTGAAATCAATATATGAATTTCAGTCTTGCAGAGCTCTGCGGCTCTTTTCACATGCATTTCTCTTTCTTGTACCCATTCTCTTCAGAGGCTTCTCTACAGGGATGGCAAAGCTCTAAGTTTTGCAAGAAGCCTTACCCTGTCATGTAAATCCCTCCTCTCCCTTGCTGCTGTAGCCAGTAAGCAACACCAAGATTGGCTAAAACGGTGCAGGAGAGGAGTGATTTCCACTGCAAGGTAAGGCTTCTTGCAAAACTTATTAGAGCTTTGCCATCCCTGTAGAAACGCCACTGATTCTCTTTCCTACTGTTCCTTTCCCTCAGATTCCGCTCTCCAGTCACCTAACTTCTCTGGTCTAACCCTCTTACTCCAGGTCCCATTGGCCCATTGCAGGGCTAGCAAATCCATGGGGCTGATGGGCAGCCCTGTCCTAACCTGTGTTGGAGCAGGCAGGCCGACTGGCCTGTGCTTCATCCTATACAGGCTGGGAGGCAGCTGGAGCTCACCTTGGGGTAAGGAGATATTTTCCCCTCACCCCAGGGTAAGCCCCAGCCAGCCCTATGGGGCTACTTGGACTGGGCCCAACTGACCTAGGGGTGGAGGTTAGGATCCAGCCTAATGGCCAGATCCACACTCCACCCCCCCTCCCCAGGCCAGCCCATCTAAGGGGCCGCCCTCCCTCTGCCCCTAAATCTATGTGTCTGTCTATTGCTTGGTGGCAACTGTATGCACAACTAATGACTCTGGTGTTTGACACTCGCTGCATGTCCAATGATTCTTTATATTAAAAAGTCATCATATGCAGCTATACTGACCTTTGACACACTTGTGATGGTAAAGTACTCAGTCATTTTCTCTTCGTGTTTATTGTTTGTACCTGTCATTCTTTGTTGCACTATTGACTGTTGTGCAAGCTGTTGCCATGGTTTGTCATGTTCCTTTAACCCTGCAAAATGTAATTGTTGTTACTGGCTTGTCAGGTCAACGGCATAAAAGTCATATAACATGAAATCCTTCTACATTGCCATTCAGCAGCCTGTGCTTTCAAAGGAAGGTTGCAGAGATACAGCATCCTCTGCCTACTGCTTTCTAAAATTAGCCAACCAGTAAATAATAATAATACTATGAAACTGAGCTTGCATATGACATTCAAGTAAATGATTGTTCTTGAAGTCTAAAATACTATTGCTAGCATAACTCCAAAATATTGTGCCAAGGGAATAATAAACAGGAAGATTAAAATATAAGGCATGTAAAGGGAAACAGGCTATGAGTTTTGTATCATGTACAGATTGGAACAGAATGTGCTGTTTAACGTTTATTAATTACAATATTTATATACCACCTTTCTCAATAGATTTAGGGCCCAATCCTATTCAACCTTCCAGCACTGATGCAGACACAACGCAGCAAGGGAACAAATGTGACTGCTCCTCCACTGCAGGATGCAGTGTGTGCCCTGAACTGGAAATTTGACCCTTAATGTGGTTTACATAGGCAGACTGAACATAAACTCCATTTTCAAGTATTCAAGAGGGTTTTTTTAAGTATTATTCTACGAGAAAAATCTCATAGAACCTCAATTTCTCCAGGTGTTTCCTTTCATAATGCAGTCGTCATCCTGGCTATCGGCTTTTGTGCTTTCCAGACTCTCACAGGCAGCTGCAATCCAATCCTCAGATAGTACTCAAGGATGTTATTTGGTTTTTTGACAGCTGACTCCTCCACACTCCTTCACAGAGATGCGTTAGCCGCCTCTCACAATCTCTCAGTCTCCCATTCAGCAGCTGATCCTGCTTAGCTTTCTCAGGGAAGATTACAGCTCAACCTCCAGACCACGTAGAGTTCTACTGAACTTTACGGAATGGAAACTGATTCTTTCTGTATCTGGAAGGAGTTATGCATCTAGGAGGAGAGGACAGGGAAACAATAGCTAAAACCTGACAACACATATCCTCATATGACAGCGTCAAGAACTTTATTGGAAGTAGGACTTCTACTGCTTCTTTTACCACTTAAGGTAAACCCTATGTAGTGATTTGGAATGGGGTCAGATGTGTGCAGTGGCTCATAACTGATGTGGAAAAAGCTTCATATGATTGCTATGTCTCCCAGCTGGTACCTTGCCATTCCTTACAATCTACATTGCAAGCATAAACGGGAACTACAGAAAAAAGGGGTCAAAGAGGGAATGGCATGACTCATTAAGGGCGCAATCCTAACCTGGAGTTAGGCCGGCACAGTTAAGCCAGCAAAATTTGGCTGGCACAAAGGACAGTATAAAGTATGTTTGGACCACTCTCGGAGACAGAGAGGCCAGCACACAGACATGCACCATCCTCCCTGACTCGAAGAGTGATCCAAACACGCTTTACAGTGTCCCCTGTGCCAGCCAAACTTTGCTGGCCTAACTGTGCCGGTCTAACTCCAGGTTAGGATTGTGCTCTAAGTGTAAAGGGACAGTGTCCCGCTTTTACAGGGTACTTGCTTTCCACACTTTTTGCATGACTGTGCTGAAGAACCCTCCAGGTAGATGTTGCCGCACAATTAGGGTATGACATCAGCTGTTTTCCCTGGGATATATCCCGGAATGTGCCAGGAGCGGTTGGCAGCTCTGTCACACAAAACTGCATTCTCAAATGCCAAAATGTTCCAAACTTCAGCATTTAGCGCATACCAGCAAAGTGATGAGATCAGTACATTGAAAACAGCTGCCACTGTACCTGTCAAGCATAGTTGGAGGGGGTTCTTTGATACTAAGCACACATTTTATACACCAATGTTGCAATCCTAAGCACATTTACCTAGGAGTAAGCTCCACTGAGCAAAATGGGACTTACTTGTGGGTAAACATGCATAGACTTGTTCTGCAACCCCTTAGGACGTAACAGTCCTTGGTAATTGGGCAAAGAGACACGTCTCAAAGTGGTGTTCCTCTTGCAACTGTCTCTCTTTATTCCAATCCAGTATCTTTTCTGGGGGCTGTTTGCGCATTTTCTTCTGCATCTTTTTAGATCATGAGCCTGTTTTGGGATGGGAAGCTATGAGTACTGTTTAAATGGTTTAATTAATTAATTAATTTTCCAAAAAGCAGTGTTGCAAAATGACAACGACATCATCATCATTATCATAAAATAAAAAATGATTCTGGTGGCAGACATATTATGGTTTCTCTTTTCCCTATAATGTATGGTATGCTTCACTTGTTTGCATCAGCTGGTGTTTTGCCCAAATATACGGTGTTTTTCAGCTGCCTTTTGCATGATGTATGCCTTAAGTTCACTGTATCTCAACTGTGGGTCGGGACCAACTTGGGGGGTTACGACCTGATGTCAGGTGGGTTGTGGAAAGCTGGTGGCAGTCATCTTGGAAGCTGCAGACCTTACTCTTGTTATATTCCTTTTGTAAGAGTAAACAGTTTGAATTTCCAAGTGATGTTTTTTAATTGTTTTTAGTTCAGTGTTCAACATAATATTTTGTCCTCATTTTGCTTTCTGTCAGGTGCAATTGCCACAGTCCAAGAATGCTAGTTTGCATTCCAGGAGTGTCATTTGATTATGCCATGGTGATGGCACTTCCTGCTTGATGATATCACTTCCGGCTATGACATCACTTCCAAGCTAACGACATCACTTCTGGTATCATTCTAAAAAGTGGGTCCCAGTCTAAAACGTTTGAGAACCACTGCCTTAGTTCTTTCTGCTATCTTCATTGCCCTGTTTAAAATTGTGATCATGTGGAATAGCCCTACTAGTACTGGGCATGCGGGACCCCATACAACACAGGCAGATGGACTAATTGATCCAGTGCCAATACCAAATTGCTGGCAACCCTGAAGCAAAGTCCTACACTGGATCCCCCACCCTGGCCAACTTCCAGGTGGCAGATGATGGGTGGCAGCAGCAGCCAGCCACTCCTCCCACCCTCTCCATAGGCATGTGCGGAGAAGGAATGTGTGGCAGTTGACTGTGGCTGCTGACCCCATTGGACTCAGGGTGTTGGCTCAACTGGGTGATCCTCTGATGGACGTGGACCCTTGGCCAGTGATCAACCCCTGATGTCAACTCTGTTCCAGGTAAGACATCCACCTTTGCTTTGTAGATATAAAAAAACAATTCATAGAAAATAGTAGTCATATGAGAAGACTGTAGTGTTGAGGCCAGGCCAAGAGTCTACTTCCAAAACCCCAATCCATCATTAATTTTATTCCATTTTCTCCACCATCCTTACTAGCACAGGACCCAGAAATTTCAGAATGACTCCTCCAACCCAGCAAGGGTTGATTACAAGCACTGGTGAATGCTTTCAGGTGAAGGCTGGTTCTTTTTCCCTCCCACCCTGCCATTTGTTCGCTTTAGCCAGCAGACTCCGCAAGGAAAGCACTGCAGCAGGGATGGACTATCTGGCACTCCAGGTCAGCAGAGACTGATGCCAGCTGAAAGGGCTTGGAGCTCCTGGGCATTCACTGCCAAATTCCCTTCTTACTGCTGCCACCATTCAACCCATGGCTGTATCGCAGATAAATGGTCCTTGACTCTGCATAAAACTCTGGCTCGTTGCTGAGGCTGTGATCCAACACGTACCAACTGGGGAGACAGCCTCATTGAGTTCAGTGAACTTACTGCTGAATAAACATGCTTAAGATTGAGCTGGGCATGTCCTCTAGCTCATGGGCTCTTTTTAAAGCACCAGTTTTGGACCTAAGCCTGTTAAGGGAGTCTGAGTTGAACAGCAACCCCTACAACTCTTGGTATGAAGAATTAATCGTAATAATTTTTACTCCTAGTTGACTCAAGATTTTGCGTGTGACAGTATAAAACACTGTCCACGTACAGTGTTTTTATATACAGGGTCTAAAACAAGAGGTGCTCAAGCTTGCCTAAAACAGCATGCTTCTAACATGGAAATCTGGCTCCCTAATCCTGTGAGCGGCTGCAGTGTAGTAAGTAGTGCGGGGAATAAATACACTCTTGTGTGTGTGTGTGTGTGTGTGTGTGTGTGAGAGAGAGAGAGAGAGAGAGAGAAAGCACACTTCCCTGATGGAAGCTATGCAAACAGTCAAGGGACTGGTAGCATTACTCTGGATTGCCAAGTCTAATTAAGTATGCTTTCCTATTCTTTTTTGTGCATGATTTTTAGCACTTATCAAGAAGAGTACAATTAAAGAAGTGTTTTTAAAAATGTGCTTCTATTTACAAAGCATTTGTATGAAGAATGATAGCCAGCAACAGAACACAAGTTTGAGTGGACAGATTTGGAGCAGGACAGGAGACATTTGACTGTTATGTCTGGGGGAAACTGGGTGGGGATAAACATTGCGCATTGCCACTTGGGGAGAAGCACCTGCCAACTCTCTCCACCATCCTAAAAGCTGGTTACCATCACCAACCATCTGTAATGCAGGCGATATAATCCAGGGCTATAACCACAGTGTGTCTTATGGGTCTTTTCAGGAAGACTCTAGACCACTGGGGTAGAACATGGGGCCCAGGCAGCATGAGACCCATGAAGTGGGTTCTGACGGCCCACAGGTCACATCCAGCCCTCCATTCCTCCTCCAGTCTGGCATTGCCTTGGCCCTGCCTATGCGCTTGTCATCTGGATTGGGATAGGGCCAGTGGCATTCATATGGGTGGGTGGGGGGAGACCCCAGGCCACATCCACCAACACAAATCCGCTCGGACGCGTGACGGCAATTTAGTAGATGCAGGTTGGAGTAGATCTGTTGCCACAACTGAGGCTTTCCCTGGGGTAAGGGGACAAATGTCTCCTTATATTACCTAGAGGAGACCACCAGACAGCAAAATTCCCCTTCAGGATATAGCACAAGTCACGCTGGCCATGCTGCATCGGTGCGGGGGAATTTCAGTAGGATTGGGCTGCCCGTCACCGAGTGAAGACTGTGTTTTGTGTTCCTCTGCAAAGTAGTGAAGCCTAATTTTCAAATCTGTTATATGGCTGGTGCTGACGTTTCTAGCTCCGACTGCTTTTATTACTGCTTCTTTCTATTTGGCTTATTTTTTGTAACTGGGGCAAAAGGTGCAAACATGTGATTCAGATTTTTAAAAGATCAGTTAAATGCTTCTTGGGAGACTTTTTGTGACCGAAAGGCAGGATGATGATGATAATAGGTGGATTTGTATTACTATTTTGACAAGAAATCCACACAACTTCCAAGTCCCCAGTGTGTGTTCCTGGAATACAGACATGCCTCTTTGTATGGGCGGGAACCAATACATATGCATGTACAATCTCCGTAAATATATGAATATAGCGGAACCCTACAATTCGGAAGGGCTCCCGCTAATCTCCTACGCGCGCGGGAGGCGCTCTCCCTCACCCCCTTGAAGGCAATCCCCTTGGAGCGAAGGGAAAGCTCTGTCCTGTAGTCCGAGGAAGGCGCAGTGGGTGCAGCAGAGTCCTTCTCTGCTGGCATTTTTTTGCGCGCGCGGCATCTCTCTCTCTCTCTCTCTCTCTGGCAGGGTCAGAGGAACAGAAGGGGCCTGGAGCGTGTCGGTCCGCGCCTGATCGGCTGGCCGCGTCCTCTCTGCGTCCCCTGCAGCTGGGCTCAGAGAGAATGACTTGGCACCGAATCCCGCTCCGGACCACTCCACGTTTCCAGGTCTTGGCGTAGCCCAGCCAGCCTGCCTTCTCCGTGCAGAGAGGGAGGAGCGCTCGGGAGCCGTCCGAGGAGGGCAAGGCTGCACAGCCGTGGAGGGGAGGGCGAGGGACCCTTCAAGCCGCCAGCAGCAGCAGCAGCAGCAGCAGCTGCTCCTCCTCCTCCTCCAGTGCCCTTCGCCTAGACCTCGCCTGCGACGCCACACGCTTTCCTTCTAAGGAGTGAGGAACCGGAGGAGGAGCCGCTTTTCCTGCTCTCCCATCCTTCGCAAGTGCCCGCAGCCTCCTCCTGCTGCAGCGCCCCGAGTCTGCCCCTCCGCACCTTGTCGCCGAGGCCAGGTAGGCTTCTCTCCCCCCCCCCCGGGGCTCTGAGCGGGAATCACCTGGGCCAGTGCGGGGCTTGCTTTGTCCCCCGCCACGCCATGGAGCAGAGACAGGTTTGAGGTAACCGGGGAAAGGGTGCAGCGGGCGCTCTCCACCCCCACAGCCAGCCTCTGTCAGACCGACTGCCCGCCTGCTGCAGCTGGAGAAGGGAAAAACTGATGCATGCCACAGGAGCTGCGCGACGACGCCACAGACCGGTGAGCGGCCCGGAAAGTTGCCCGTGTGCCCTTCACACTGCAGGCTCCGAGGCGTGCATTTGCAGAAGCGACAATGGCTGCGTGCTGCCTGCCTGCCGGCTTCCTCCGAGCGGGACCAGAACTGCACACAGGAGGCCGGAGGAGGACTGCATTTCCTCACCTCAGACAGGGGAGAGCTATGCATGCGCAGGCCGGGGCTGCATCCACCCACTTGGACATTACATGGATCGTGCATGCATCCATCCATGCCTGCCTCTATCTGTGGGAGCACGCTGGTGACTTGGCGCTTGTGTGGGTGTGTGTGACAGAGTGAGAGTGTGTGCAGAGGCATCCTTGTATGTTCTCTTTCCCATTGCATTGCACAATCGGTCATGCCAATTGGGACAAGCCTGCATTTGTCAAGCTACTAGTAGGAGGCACATGTAAAGGATGCAGTTTTGTCCTCCTACTCTTGGAAGAGAGATGCGTTTGTACAGGTTTGTATCTGTGTTTCTTAACACAGAAAAAATGGATGGTGATGCTAATGCAAAAGAGATTTTCCCCCCCACTTTGCAGTCAAGATGTGTGTTTCTTGCACAGCGCGGGCAGCCTCTCTGCATTAACTATGTCATCAGAAAAGCTGGGCCTGAGAAGTGATACCTCCTTCATATAATGATAAAATAAGCTGCGTGTGCAAGCTTAAAAAGTTGTAATCCAAATGCTCCTACTGTGCTGTGATAAATCTCCAGATGACGCTTAAACACCCAGAACTGGCAGTAGAGTATGACGTTATATAACTAAAGCAGTGGAGACCAAATGAAATGGAGTGAAACTGTTTTGAAAGCTCAATTCGCTTATTTTTTGCCCTGTAAGAAAACTTCTTTCTGTTCAGATGCACTGTTTAAAATGTACATGTAATTAATTGTTGCTGTGTTCTGAAGGAGATGAACTGTAATTTTTGATGAAAAAGTTACCATGCTAGAGTATTTTCTCTTCTTTCTCCACTAGATTTCATAAAATGAGTGGTATTTATTTTTATGTGAAAACCTTATTCCTTTAAAATGGTTCAGTATAATGCTAATCAATCAATCAATCAATCAATCAATCAATCAATCAATCAATCATGATGCCACTTAAAACTGTGGATATTTCTGTGGATTAACAATACTGCATATTCATATATGCAGTATTCATAGTCTGTTCTATTTCAAATAGCAAATAAAGCAATACAAGGAGACCCCATTTGTACTTCCTATAATGAAATAAATTTCCAAGGTCGAACCGCTAGGAAACTGCAGTGTAACTTTCATTTAACAATCTATCATCTTAAACTGTCTAAGCCTTTGTGGAAGATGCTGCACATAGTCTTGCTTGAAATGATATTGAAAATATTTAAATATGGCATACAATATTTGCCACATATTTTCTAAGGAGAGACTGAGTTAAAAATACTGTATAAGAAACTGGTTAATTTGCCCACAAATAGGAACTACGGTGATGGATGGTACTAGCATCTCACTGTATGAGTAATAGACTTGTTGTCTATTAACTGGCTGGATATCACTGGCTCAAAGATTAATCATTTCTTTATAATGTTGCCCCCTTTGGATTGAATTGAAATCGTTTTGTTATGTAACAACTATCTTTTGCTCATATATCTATACCTACCCTTATTTATTATTTTTATTATCAACCCAATTTTTATCCTGTTTCTCCCCAAAAGGCACCCCAAGTGTCTTGCATAAAAAAATCATAAAGCAATATTGAAAACTCATGACAATATACCATTAAAATATTTTTAAAGATAAACAACCTTAAAAAACTTGCAGTAACACCAAGCCGCAGAACCATTTAGGAAACGGAAAAACCTGTAAAATCTAATCAGCATGGCAAATAATTTACATCAATTATTTAAAAAGCAATGAACTCAGAATGCTTGTTTTAAAAAAAATGTCTTTAGGCTAATTTAACTATAGCTTTGATGAAACCAGTGGTTCTCAAACTTTTTAAGACTGGGACCCACTTTTTAGAATGGCACTCATGTCAGGATCCACTGGAAGTGATGTCTAGTTATGTCATAGCCGGAAGTGACATCCTCAAGCAGGAAGTGCCATCATTGTGACATAATCAAATAACACTCCTGGAATGCAAACTGGCATTTCTGGAGTGCAGCAATTGCACAACCATGAAACTTCCCTGACAGAAAGCAAGATTAGGAAAAATATTATGTAAAAGCACTGAACTAAAAACAATTTTTAAATAAAACCCTAACTTGAAAATTCAAACTGTTAACATTCACAAAAGGAATATAGCAAGAGTAAGGTCTGCAGCTTCCAAGACGGCTGCTCTTAGCTTTATGCGACCCATCTGTCATCAGGTTGTGACCCACCAGCTGGGTCCTGACCCATTGTTTGCAAAACACTGGACTATACTGTATCACTGTGAGCCGTGTTGGGGCATGGGTGACTGGCGGGAGAAGGAGATCTTCTGCTGTGTTCCTGGATGTGGTGTGTGTGGCTCTTTTGGTTGGCTGGCAAGCAGAATATGTATCCCTCTTGATAAGCTGATCAGCGGGGTACATGACTCTTCTTGTCAAATGAGAGCAGTGATCCACATGTTTTTTATAGGTGAGTGGGATAACTGACCAGCCAAGAAAGACCTAGACATGGCAGTTCCATTTTAGACATGGCAGTTCCAGAATTGATGGTCCAATTCTACTGCCCTGCAAGGGCTGATCCACTGACAACTTGGCACAAGAAGCAACACTGACCAGCCCTGTCCTGTATGAATGTGGCCAAGCAGGTCACATTAGGTAGGTTTGCCCTGGAGAGACTGCTCAAGGCAGACCCCTTTCTGGCTATGCAGGTAGGTGTCTGCCTTGCAGGACCTCGGGAGAGAATCATTCCCCCAAGTAGCCTGTGATTTGACTCTGAGTGGGACTCGCCTGCCTTTACTGCCATCTTATGAACATAATAAGAGCCCTACTGGATCAGGTCAAAGGCCCATCAGCTTCCTGCATCTCACAGCGGCCCACCAGATGCCTCAGGGAGTGATGGGACCAGACAGAGACCTTAATAGCATACACAGTGGACCTGATAGATCCCCTCCTTGGGGGCCCTGGCAACCTAGTATTCCTGCAGTGCCAGGATCCCTTCCTGAGGTTTACACAAGGTGAAGGCCTAGGGTGGCAGATCTGGGCAAGGGGGCTCTGCTTCAAGTTCAGGGAGGACATGCTCCTTTAAATACCTGAATGGTCTCCTGATGTAGACTGTTTACCTAGCCACTCTGGCTTAAGTTCCTCTGGCTAGTTCACCAAGTGCCTATGGTGGGGCACTTTGTGGCTAACAAGACCCTGGCCCATGTAGGACAGTTGTTTTACTGGTCAGGGTTAAAAGAAAAAACCAAGCGGCTCAGCACCCCTTTCCCAGATTACCAGAAGACTCAAGGGAGGAACTCCCACGGTGGGGCCCTGGTGCCCTTCCCAGTCATTTGGGTCCTCTTGTAGTGGAAGGTATTGGACATTACAGACTGCCTGCTCCAGATGACTAGAGGGATACCCCTTACACCCCTCACTTACAGAGTATGCCAACTGGTTCTTATAGAATATGCCAACCATTATCCAGAGGCCATAGCCATGAAGAAAACACACACTGGTGAGGAGGAACCTGGGGCTTGGAACCCCAAAGGAGCAAAAGGAAAGAATGGGTATTGGATTATGGGAGGCCGGAGTGACCCAGCAATAACCCTCCGACCCGGGGAATGGCTGCTCCTAGCACCCCTGAGAGGCTTACTGTACTGGGGTGGGGCTGTTGCCACCCACATGGAGATCCATACCCATTCCCCAGAGGAGTAGGGCAGAACCTGGGCCCAGTATCTAGGTTTGCGTTAGGTCCTCCTTATAGGGATCCCCAAGACTTTTTAGGGCCTAGAGTGTATAGAGACCAAGGCCAGAGAAGGAAGGGGTAAATTTAACCTGGGGAGGTGACTGTTCCCTCCCTTTTTTCTCTTTGACTGGCTCCAAATAAACACAAACAAAGCACCAGCTGTGCCTGGACTAATATGTCCATAAGTTTCCCCAGTCCCCTGGAGGTTGAGCTCCCTCCATGAGAAGATGATGTGGAGATGACAATGACCTTGACTGTCAGAGGCTGAACTGTGAGGGAAGGGAATTGGATAAAATGATGTTGTTTCAAATAGGTTTGTTTCAGGATGGATGTAGACAGAAAAATTGCATCCGCACCCCAAACACACTTGTCTAGATTTATATCCTATTAATTTCATTGGAAGTTAGAACTCGTGTAGAAGTTGTTAGCTGTTACTTTTATTATGGGGATATGACTGAAAACATCATCGTCAGTGTGTCTCTTCCTATTTTGCTGTAGTGTTTTTATTTGTTTGCTGTATGATTCTGCTTCATCATGGAGCAAATGTTCCTGCCATTGGTCCACATCAATCATGGTAACAGGTAGGGGCAGGGATGCTCACTGTGTGATAGAGCCAAGTCACAGGGCAAATGATGATAAATATAATGGCAGGTATAATTCATACAGGGATTGTTTCAGTAGTATCTGATTTGTGAGCAGAGCACACTTGCGTTTTCTGCTCAAAAATCAGAAGTGTTCTCCAATAGTGCATCAGGGCAGTTTGGAGCATCGGAGAGGCCTGCAGCGGGGGCTGTTCGCCTCCCTCGTCTTGGAAGAGGCCAGTGTAACCCCCCCCCAGTAGGCACAAAAGCCCCAGGTGCTGTTGCGGTACCATTGGCACACTCATAACTGGGCCACTCCCTTTTAGGGAAACTGGCGCAGTTTTGGCTCTCGATGGTGGGTCACAACCCATCACTTTGAGAGCCACTGTTCTAGAATAATGTGCAGACTGAAATACTAGCTTAAATACCAAACATAGCAAATAGATTACATCCCTGAAATTCTTTACTTCTGAGTATTCCCTTTGACATTAACAGAATTACTTATTCACAAGTAGCCTCAAAACACATGGTATAAGATACCCATATTCTATTACCTGTGTCTACATTACATAGATGCAATTATAGTTAGTTGTCTTCAGTGTGAAGTGTTCTAAAGTCTTGCTTACTGAGAACTATTTATTTGCTTGGTTCTTTTGAGTGTGTTTTAGGCTGTAGTTCTAAGCATTCTTTCCAAGGAATAAGCCCCATTGAACACAGTTTACTGCATAGGATTGTGCTAAAGGGTACAAACTATGGTTCAGTCTACTGAGTTTGCCTTTACTTCCTCCCCTAAACATGTTATGCTCTCTGTGAGGTTAACAGATATTTTGTTGAATGCCTCATTATACCTATTGGCAGTTTGCTTGCACATTAGAACTTCTCTTGTTGCATTGGAAGAGAATGCATTTGGCTTAATTCTGATAGTTGTGAAAATCTGAAAAATTGGGTCTCTCAGATGTGTCAAGTGTTCTTTTAAAATTTACAGGAACCTGTGTTGCTTTATCACATTAATTAGATTTACTTAATTTTTCAAAGGTGCACCTGACCACATTGCAGTGGGCTTGAATCTTAATTTAGAGCACACATTGGATTACCTTCTAAATGGGTATATAGATCTATTTGTTTGCTTTGGCCACAGGTCAGTTATTTTCTTCACATTTCATCTTTGCTAACTGTACATCGTAGAAACCAATGTTGGTAAGCTGTGATAGATGGATTACTTGGATCAATCAATCAATCAATCAATCAATCAATCAATCAATCAACAGGTACTTATATACCGCTTTTCAACACGAAGTTCACAAAGCGGTTTACAGGCAAATAGTAATAATAATAAAGTTAAATGGCTCCCTGTCCCAAAAGGGCTCACAATCTAAAAAAAAAAAAAAAAAAGGCAGACCACCAGCAACAGCACACTAGAAAGACTGTGCAGGAGTGAAGAGGGACAATTACTCTCCCCCTGCTAAATATAAGAGGAACACCACTTGAAAAAGTGCCTCTTGCCCAGTTAGCATGAGGATGGCTTGATGTTGTCTCATATAGTAACACAATATATTTTAGTGGTGACAAATTTTTGTTATAGCAAATGCTACCCTGTAAGCAGGTAGCAAGCTAAATAAAACCGGAATAATTGTGCAAAGTGTATTGAATTGACAGAAAGTATTGTATTACTGACAAATTAAAGCTTAGCTTTGTGTAGAATACATTTGGAAAACTTAATGAAAATTAGAGCATATTTTAACTCAAATGAACAACAGTGATCTTGATATAAACTAAAATTTAATTGAAGGAAAAAATATGTTTCTTAGAATAACTTATGTCCATCTTATGTAAAATTAATTTCCCATTTCAGAATTGCAAATGTGCAATTTCCAAATCTACACATGGAAAGTTATTTACTGAATATTCTTGAAGAGGAGGATTAACATACTGGCTTTGAGCCTAATTTCTGTGAGCAGAGTTCTGCACATGGAACCCTCTAGAATGCCATGAGATGTGGTACAGGTGTCAGCAGCAGGAGAGGGAATCTATGAAAACTAGGGAGTTGCCCAGTGGCTTCTGCTCACACAATATGTTTGGAACCAAGCCATTGTGATTCAGACTTCCGGTCCTCAGAGAACACTTTCCTCATTGATCCATCTGTTGTAGAACCCTTAGATAAATGGCATGTTATTTTGGGGTGCATGCTAATGTTCACTCTGAGTTCAGGTTAGGTGTACTGGGAGAAGATATTGCCCTGCACCAATTGAGGGTGTCTTACAATGCATTCAGCACCCTCCTTTGGTTGTGCTTTACAGGGGCAGATTAGTACTAGTAATGAGCTGTCTTCTGAGCACCTTGTTTACCATTACCAGTCTTCTTGTGGAAGCCTTGATAAGCTTCTATGGAAATTCATGAATCATCAGAATCCAACTTCACATGCACTGAGCTAAATGATAGCCAGTAGACCTGTCTGGCAACATTTCTTATTTCGCATATCCCTTTCTTATTTTGAAAAGATCCCTTAGTTTGGACAGCCTTGTAAATGAACTTCTCTGTTTTGTTGCACCACTATGCATGTCTGTCGGAGAAGGAGGCTGAAAGAAAATACTAATTTCAACCTTTTGCTGATATTTGAGAAGGATGAGGAGGGAACTGGCATGATTAACTCTCAAAGTGTGACTTTGCCATAGAGTGTGGAAGGCAACTCGAGCACAAATGAATTTTCAGGTTGAAAAGTTTGCTATTCTGTTGCATAAATGTCGGTATGATAAATGAGGGTAATTAAGATATTAGTTGGAAGACTGTGTAACAGAGAAGAGCAGGGAGTATTGAATGAAATCTCTTCATGAAAGTGGCTGCATCGTTGTGACAATTCTGAGTAGTATTTTGATGGTCCAATCCTATGCAGCTGCTGTCCTGAAAGTGCAGGGCCATAGGTGCAATGGCCGCTGAATCCAACAGCAGGAGGTAAGTGGAGAATGTTCGATGTCACGTGCTTGTACAGGAGTACTGGCAGAGGCGGAGGAAGGGTATAGCCCGGGGTGGCGCGAGCCATGGGCGCCGGCAGCAGCGGGGCGCCATTATGCGGAGTCTGCGGATGAACCCGCGCACTGTCTGGCCCACCCGCCCTCCATGGCGTTCGTTTTGGTCCAAAACAGAGCTATTACGGGTGCAGGGAGGCATGGCTGAGCGATGCACGGGGCGGGGCAACGTGCTGGGGGTGTGGTTTCGTCGCCCTGCCATGGGTGCGTTCGGGGCTCCGTTCGTCCCTGACTACTGGCTTTTACTATAGAAGTTTGGAGTTTCAGCAATCCAAATAAGTGCAAATAGATTCTTGGAAGCTCCCTTTCCCCATTTTTCTGTTTTCTTCAGAACAATGCATTCCTAACTCTGTGGGATAAATACATAATAGATAAGGTAAAGGTTTCAGGCAGCCCAATCCTAACCTGCGCAGGAACAGGGACATCGTCTGGCTTGTGTTGCATCCTATGCAGGGTAGGAGGTAGCTGAAGCTCATTGCAGGACAAGGAGACATTGTTCCCTTATCCCAGGATGAGACCCAGACAGCCCAATGGGGCTGCTTGGACATGCATCTGATAAGTAGCAAGTGGATCTGGCCAAATGGCCAGATTTGGGCTCCACCCTCTTCCTGGGTCAGCCTGCCCATGGGGCCACCCCCACCTCCTTTCCATCTTCCCCCTGCCGTCCAAAGCCCCTGCGCTGGCCGAACTGGGGATGACTTACCAGGTGGTTGCTAGGTTGGTGCTGCTCCACCAACCTAGCACATGCAGTGCTGATGCGAACCTGCTGTATGGCATATTTGCAACAGCACTGGGCCGACGCAAACAACATGCATTGGCCCAGGGTGCTGTTGGGATTGCACCCTTACATTAGAAGAAAAAAAAGCTCAAAGCATATGTATTAACTGTGTATACTGTACTAGATTCACAAGAAATATCTGAGGGCACAATCTTAAACTGAATTAGGCCGGCATAAACGAAGCCAGCAAAGTTTGGCCAGCACAAGGGCCACCATAAAGTATGTTTGGACCACTCTCAGAGTGAGAGAGGCCAGCTCACAGACGTGAGCCATCCTCCCTGACTCCGAGAGTAGTCCAAAAATGCTTTATGGTGGCCCTTGTGCTGGCCAAACTTTGCTGGCTTAGTTTATGCTGGCCTAACTCCAGTTTAGGATTGCATTCTGAGGTACTGTAGTTTCATTCTCTTGGCTGGATGTTTTTAAAAATGCCTTAATCTAAGTAGGTTAGATAACTTTGATTAAATCTAATCCTGTCCCTGCAAAATAATATAAAATGAAATTTTTCAGCTATCAAAAGACGCAGAATGGAAATGATTTGATCAGAGTTAGAGCTTCCTGTTTTTCTAAAATAAAATTTCATTTTCTGTTGGCTGGTTTAGACAATACTTATTCTGTTTGACCAGCCCCATGCAGTTAATGGTTTGTTATGTATTAATTGTATGTGCATCAATTGGAAAGGGAAAACATTGTCTGAACCAGCCTCCTATATGTTAAGTTTAAGTATTGTATATACTGAGATGGAAGATGCTACATTTTTAAAGATCTCTCAGATGAAACCACCAGTTCTGATTGGAAGATGGGAAAATGCAGTTACTGAACCAAGAGAGAACCCATCGACCAGTGTATCCCCACTCACATTCTGCCATGAGTGGCAGAATTAAAAGTGTAATGTTTATTTACATTAGAGTGAGCAGCCATTGGCCCAGTTGTCTTTTCAATGGAAATGTATTCCTTGGTATACATTGTCACCTTTTCACACTTCACAAAAGGGAAACAAAAATTGCCAAAGGTGTGGCTGGTAAAGGGTACATTCCTTGAGGGTCAAGAAGTATCACAGGACATGACCTCCCAATTTTGGCTCAGCCTTAGTTCATACCTTAAGTAATTTTTAATTTTGGGCTGGATTGGGGGTGGGTGGGCCCAGTCCTGTCCTCCCCCCTCTGGTGCAGCTATGCCAAAAAGAAGTCCAGTGCAGGGGAGGGAAATTGGGAGGCTACCCCCATACCCCCTGTAAGCCTCCTGCCCCATGATTGGTCTCCTGAGATTTGTGCCAGCTCTGGCACTTCCAGTTTGCGCCAGCTACTTCCAGTTGCATCTGGGAGGCCTTTTGAGAAGGCTGAGAGGCTGTGTGACCTCCAGAGAGCCATGGGTGGCCCCCAGGTAAGCTGTTGTGGTGCTGCCTGGAGCCCCCCTCAGATTCAATTATTCACTGAATTTGGAATTCGTGGGGGGTCCTGGAACAGATTCCCTATGGATACCAAGGGCCTACCGTAACTTTATCTGCCGTTTCTTTCTAAATTATGTTTTTATGTCGTATAATCTGTTGGAGGTTGTCACTTGAAAAGGGCAAATTGATGAGATATATGCATGCTACCTAAGTAGGTAACTGGTTCCAGTGAGGCTCAACTTTCTAGCAATATGTTATGTATTGTATCTTGGAGTATATACTTTTTTTAAAAAAATTAAACATTGGTTCTTGCTATGCGTTTCTCCATATTCATTTTTTAGCTATGTGGTGAAACACACAGCCTTCAAATTAGTTAAAATTAAAAACATGAAAAGTAAACGATTCATTAAATGGCAGGATATTGCTTTTGGGGAGGGAATAAGCTCACTGGTGGCAAGGAAGGGCAAGGTAATGTTTTCTCATTACAAAAATACTGTTCTTTTTGAAAATTCAGGGTCCTATATTGAAAACTCTATGCTGAACCTTCTTCAAAGAGAAGCTTTGTTGATTCCTGTATCAAATGAGTATCTCTTTCACGAAAAAAAAAATGATATTGAAAGACCTTTAATGAAGGGTGATGCATGGAACAAGAGCTTTGTCGTGTCCTTTATTTATTTTTCATGTTTCTATGCTATTTTTCTTTCAAGGAGCTCAGAGCATGTAAATTGCTCCTTTTGTCCTACCAACAATCCTGTGAAGTAAGTGAGGCTAACTGGACAAAGGTCATCCAGGCAGCTTTATGGCTGAGTGGATATTGCATTTGAACCTGAATCTTCCAGGTCTAAGTTCAGTTCCCAAACCACCACACCATCCTTAACTTGGGCAGCCCAATCCTATCCAATGCTGGTGCAATGGGGCTGCCGGGCCCACGCTGTATCTAGTGTTGAATTCGAGCAGGTGGGAAGTCTCTTTGGGGTAAAGGAACATTTGTTCCCTTATCCTGTGTAGCACCCAACTTGCTGAATGGGGTTACTTGAATCTGCGCCAGCTATTTAGCTGGTGCATAACCAAGTAGCCATGTGTAGGGCTTTCAGGATGACGTAGAGGCCTGCACCACCATCCACATCCTCCTGGGCCTGAACCACCCCTCCCCACCCTGAAACACCCTCTTCCCATCTCTGGAACATTCTCCCATGACCCTCCCCCCTCCACCACCTGGCTGGCACAAACCTCTTCTGACAGCTGTTGAGCAGGGTGCGGTGTCACTTGCCCACTGGGTGTTGGAAAGTGCTTTACAGGGCCTTTTTTTATGGCACCCAATCCTGATGCTGCCCAATGATCAGATTGGTCTCTCAATAAAATAATAATCTAATTTAATGTATTTATGTATCTCAGATTGTTCAGAGCAATCTCACTTTGCTTAGTTGTTCACTTCGTGTATGTCTTCTCAGTCTGTACAATCTCACTTTTTTGCAAAATGAGTCGTGAGTCAAATCCATGGTGAGACAATACATATCATAATGCACATTCAGTGGCATTGTCTCACCATGGATTTAACTCACGACTCATTTTGCAAAAAAGTGAGATTGTACAGACTGAGAAGACATACACAAAGTGAACAACTAAGCAAAGTGAGATTGCTCTGAACAATCTGAGATACATAAATACATTAAATTAGATTATTATTTTATTGAGAGACCAATCTGATCATTAGGCAGCATCAGCATCATAATGCAGAATGTGCATTATGATATGTATGCATCTCCTTTCCTGGTCGTTCCCATCCTTGCTCTGTTCTTGAATTTTAAAAATGCGCTGTCAGTAACATAGTTCTCTGAACAAAGGAATACTGCTGTAACTGTTGAGGTCCTGAACATCTGTCAAACAGCACAAACATGTTAAAAGGTAAAGGTAAAGGTTTCCCCATGACTGAATGGTCTAGTCATGACCGACTGTAGGGGGCGGTGTAGTGCTCATCTCCGTTTCAAAGCCTGTAGAGCCTGTGTTTTGTCCGAGGACAAGCTTCTGTGGTCATGTGGCCGGCATGACTATACGCCGTAGCGCACGGAACGCCGTTCCCTTCCCACCGAAGTGGTCCCTATTTATCTACTTGCATTTAGGTGCTTTCGAACTGCTAGGTTGGCAGGAGCTGGGACAAGCAACGGGAGCTCACTCCGTCTTGAACTCCCAACCTTGCGGTCGGAAAGCCCAGCAACAGCGGATTAAGAGGCTATTATATTGTACATGAGGAGGGAAGTGACATGTGAAGATGGTATACTTTTCAGTGAGTGCTTGGTTTGCAGTACAATGTGTTTACAGCATGTCAACTGCAGCAGTGATATGTTATGGCAGCAGCAATAATATAACATTCGTTGTTAGGAGGGATTGAGTGCAGGGTGGCTTTTCATCAAATCTGGAAAGATGAGCAATCCAAGGCTTGAGTTCAGCCTAAATAAAATATTAAAACACTGGGCCATCAAATGCGTTGGAATATGATTATGCTTGTTCAGTCAATCAGATCTATGTTAGGCTGCTGAAGTATTATTATGGTTATTATTATTTTTTAAAAAGTTAAAGTATAATTTTCGAAAAGTAACCTTGTTGAATAATCACTTTTCTTTCCTTTAACATCATGCATTTTAATATCTTGCTCATTATCTAAATACTGTACTTGAAACCTGCTGAGCATATCCATGATATATGTTAGTGCATTTAATTTTTGCCTATAAAAATGTTCTCCCTGCTGAGAAATCAACGTATTTGAGCAGTAATTGAAAAATATACATGTATTCTGTAAGAACAGACGTTTATAACAAATCTTTGTATAGCTACAACAGTCAATCAATGTGAAACCGGTGGTGGCCTCCACAGCTGAATTCTATTCTCTATGTTGGACCTTCGCAGGTAAGTACAAACTTTACCGTTCTCAAGTCTGCACTAGCAAAATAGTCAGTGCGTACTTAAGGAGACTCATTTCTGGGCCAGCACTCCTAACCTGGAGGAAGGGGACAAATGGCCTCTTCTCCTGAGGAGTCTCTAACAGCTGCCATGGCTCCTGTTGGATTCAGTGGTAGCAGTTTTGGCACTGCTGCTCCTACGTGGGCCGATCAGTTTAGGATTGGGTTGCCCATCCTTAACGTAGATTTAATGAAGGGCTGTATGATTATTATTTAGTTGCCTGTCCTAGGCATTTAAAATCTGCAGTTGGTCCATCTTTTAGGAAAGTTCATTCTCTTGTGGTCTGGTGCCAAGCATTGTAGATTGTAGCACTGTAGTTATGAGATGCTCTCTCCCAGGAGATCTGTGGGATTTATTTTTGAATGTTCAGAAGCTAATAAAAAGATATCTGTTTTATCAAGTGTTTGCTGTTTGCTAGTGTTGCTGTTCTGCATTTTGTAGTTCCATTATTTCATACTGGTTTTAGTTTGTGTTTGTGTGTGTACAGAGGGAGAGAGAAAAAGAGCTTTGTTAGTTGTTTCTTATGCTGTTGTGCACTGTTCTGAATAACTTATGGTAATGGTCTTCAACTTTTTTCGTGCCATGACCCCCAATGTATAAATAAAGTATGAGACTGGAGACCCCACTCTTGATCCCACCCCCTCCCAAGATAAGAACATAAGAAGAGCGCTGCTGGATCAGGCCAAGGCCCATCTTGTCCAGCTTCTTTTGTCTCACAGGGGCCCACCAGGTGCCTCAGGGAGCTCAGTAGTCAAGATCCTTGTATCCTGTTGCCACTCCGTTGCACCTGGCATTCTGAAGTAGCCCATTATTAATATAAGGAGGTTGGCCAACCCATCATGGCCCACAATGGACTTTTCCTCCAGAAATCTGTCCAGTCCCCTTTTAAAGGCACCTAGGCCAGATGCCATCACCACCTCCTGTGGCAAGGAGTTCCACAGATTAATTACCCACTGGGTAAACAAATGTATTTCCTTTTATCAGTTCTAACTCTCTCAACACTCAATTTCAGTGGATGCCCTCTGGTTCTGGTATTGTGAGAGGGGGAAAAGAACATCCCTCTATCGACTCTAAGATCCTATCTGTCCCTTCCTGTCACTGCCTGTTTACCGCTTCCAGCAGTGATCACTGTGATGAAATACACGTGGGCCCGTAATATCCACGAATTCAGGACCAGCAGATTTCAGAATCTACAGGCTCTGAACCAATGGGGAATGGGCCCACCTGGTCCCTCCAAAGACCCTCTATCTCCTGGAACCTGAAGGTACACCAGATGTGTCTCCTTTTTCCTGGTGGTTCTCTAATCCAGTTGTCTTCAACCTTTTTCATTCCTGTAGGTTGCTGCGACTCCACAACTGAGGCTTTGCTGCCTCATTGGGGTCCCAACCCTAAGGCTGAAGAACACTGACTTATGGCATAAAAACAGCTTGAAGATGGCCGGAGGGGCCCCTGGTTCCTACTCTGTTACTCTCTCTTCTGTCTCTTCCTTGGACTTTGCAGTCTTTCCCCTTCAGCCCTGTCCAACCTTCTCTTGCATTCAATATCTTCTTGCTCCCTGCTTCTCCAGCCTCCCATCTTTTGCTTGCTTTCCTCCGTCCTTTCCCTGCAATCTCTAAGTTGTTCTTCTCCTCTCCTGTTCACCCACCCCTTGTGCACTCTTTCCCTCCCACTTGGTGTCCTCCTCTGCTAGCCTCACACAATCAGTGCAAGTAAGGCTGGCCGTGCTGCTGGCTGAAATGCACTAGCTGCCTGGCAGTGATGTCATCACCGTGCTGACTGTCCCAAAACCCTGTCTCAGCACAATCCGCCACAGCGTTCTGAAGGTCCGTGGGTCATAAATGGTCAGAACAATAAATAAATAAATCTAGGTAGAGACAGGTCACAAGAATTCAGTCCCCCGAGCCCAAATTAACATTGCCTACAATCATATAACACATACAAAATGGGAAGAACGTTGTCTGACTGTATGTTTTAAAAACTGATATTAGTGTATTTGTTACACTACATTTGCTCAACGTTTTAAATTTTGTATTCACACTTCACAGTTAATGTGCTTTTTTTCCGTGGGAGTTCTGACTAATTAGGAAAATGGCTTCACAGAGTATACTATTGTAAAACAGATTGTAAACAAGCTGGAAAAAAACAAAACATCTTATTATTAGGCACCATAGTAGGTGGATTGTTTGTTTTAAAACAGATTTTGTATTTTCCTTGTAGATATTACAAAGGGGCTGGGGTGGGGGCTAGTGCATATGCTGCATCTAGGAGATGGACTGAGGTACGTGCCTCTGTTCTTCTCTCTCCTGCTATATATGGGTGCAGCTGCAGTCCCTACATCAGTGGTTCCCAAACCTTTTAGCATCAGGACCCACTTAAAAAAAATTTCATTTTACCAGCTTCTCAAGCCTCTGTGGCTATAATGGTGACTGGGCAGCAGTGCCCCCCCTTCCAGGTTATAAGTAGGTATTTAATCCTTTATGTACATAGCCTAATCTACCGTATCTTGTTACTTTCATGACCCACCAAAAATTAGGTTGTGGTGGGTCCACACTGGTGGGCCATGGACCCATAGCTTGGGAACTGTTGCTGTATGCTCTGTAGGGCTGAGCAGCTCCTTGTTTCTAGTGGTTCTTAATTTCTTTTCCTTGTATCCCCAAAGCCGTATCAAAAGGTTTTTTTCCCCAAGCACAATGCAAGCCGTGCAGAGCCCCTGATAATGTCATTGCTACTATTAGCTTATTATTCATGTGGTACTTCATATTTGCAAGCCCTTTATTGTATTTATGCTCACAGCATAGCTGTGAGAGAATTCATTATAAATCCTCCTCCTCAAGGCAAGGGAATTTTTGTTCCCTTACCTCAGATTTGCATTGCCCTTACTCTAGTGCTGGAAAATTGGTTAGGATTGCGGCCCTATTCTATGAATGGAGAACTGAAGCAGCAGAGATATGAGCAGCATTCAGATGTCAAGTTTTTGAACATGCACACCATTATTTGAAGGTTAGGAATGAGCTGAAAGAATTCGGCATTTATATTCTGTTTCTTTCGTTCATATGTGAACTTCTAGCAGTAAAATAATTTCACCTTTTAGATTTTCAAAATTATTCTTTCAAAGAAGGAATTCTCATTCAGAGGCGTTCCAGGGGTGGATGCACCCATTGCGGCACTTACCTGTAGAAGTTCAGCGTTCCAGAAGTAATGACATAATCTTGTTGCCCCCTACCCTTTTGGGCTGTCGCATTACTTCAAAGGTGAACAGCCGGCTTCCGGATCACCTCCGTTTGGTGATTTTCAACCTGCTATAGGCCTAGCCGCTTTGTGTTTTCACCAGAAAGCAGCAAAAACATGATTGTCAGTGTGATTCTCTGAGGAAGGAAGGTGGGGCATTCGGAACCACATGGGTATGCCCTTCCCTTGGTAGAGGCAGGGCCGGACTTCACAGATGTCTCCTCCTCTTCCTGCGGAAGGGCATCCCATCGTCCCAGTCCGGCTCTGTCTCTGGCAGAGCAGGTCGCCTTCCTTTGAGCTCCGGAGAGCTCAACGTCTCCTCTTATTCTCTCACCCTGTTTCACCTCACTTCACCTCTATTACCTTATTCCTGATCCATCCCTACTCTCCCGTCCTCCCTTCCATAGCGACAGTGAAGAGCAGGGACAGTGATCAGTACAGGGAAAGAGATCTGCGGCAGCCTCTCCAGCCCGGCTCCACCGCGAGCAGGAGGCTCCTAGCCATGAGGGCATGCTCCATGCGCCTCTTTGCCTCAGTCGACGGCCTGCAGCAGCCTCTAGCTGCGAGGGCGTGCTCCACGTGCCTCTTCGCCTCAGTCAACGATCCGCAGCAGCCTTACCAGTGTGAATCCGGTGGACGGACCTGGATTGCTGAACAGAAGATTGCTGAACAGAAGCTTGGGCAGTGTAGTGTCACCCCGCCTGAGGGTGACACCTGGGGTGGCTTTTATCACCCACACCCCTGTAGTGATGCGACTGTATTCGTATCTGTCATATTTTAATATCTGTATTCATATCTGTCCTATTTTAGAACACTTTGCAAGTTAGATGTGTCACATAATATTTCATTATGTGACACATCTAACTTGCCAAGTGTTTTATAGGCTTTACTGTGTTCATCTTCACAATACTTAAGGGATATAGATTGCGGTTACTCCCACTTTACAGATAGGAAATTGAGCTTATAGGGTGACAAGTTGCCCAAGGCAGTAATTGTATATGAGTTGCAAGATCAACATTCTACCAGTAGAAATTTACCGTCCTGGTCCTCTTGTAGTTTTTGAGAAATATACTGAACTTATAAGGTGAAGAGTTCCTCCTGTTTCGAAAGATGATGCACACAGTTTAGGAGGGATAGCAGCATTGGAGAAAGGGTTATTATGCCAGTAAATCCAAAGTAAAGGAGTAATTCATCCGTTTGTGGTTTGAGAGCTACTACTCTTGTTCTGTAGTATAGCCTAGAGTCAGAAGCTTGTAAGCCTTCTTTCCCTCTTTAATAAAGCCCAACACTTTTTGAAAAAGCACCACCATTGGGCCTATTTCTTAAATAACAGTGCAAAATAATTAAATTTTCTTTTTTAAAATAGTGGCTAAGCACAATTTAAATTTCAATGTGATCAGAAATTTGTGATTAATTTTGAGTTCTTTCCATGAAAGAAATAGAGTTTACCTTTTTTCCTCCAGGGCTTCATGTTATCACAGACCTCTAACAGGTGCCTGCTATAGAAATGAGGGCGCAATCCTAACCAACTTTCCAGCAGTGACAATAGCGGTGCCAATGGGGCATGTGCTGCATTCTGCGGGGGGGGGGGCAGTCACGGAGGCCTCCTCAAGGAAAGGGAATGCTTGTTTCCTTGCTTCAGAGCTGTACTACTCTTACCCCAGTGCTGGACAGTTGGGGGATTGCTGCAGCGGGCGGGCTTTCGCCATTACGCAACGGGAGGCAGCGAGCACGCTGCCGATCACCACGGAAACCCTCCCAGCGAGCGAAGAAACTCCGCCCAGCGAACCGGTAGGATGACACCGCTGGATTGCTCCCTATGATAGTTATAAATGTTATTTTCTTCTCCTTTGCCATTTCCTAAATAGATATTGTAGTTTGATTATTGAATCTATCACTCTTCCCATCTACAGATTAGGAAACGGATGGCAAAGTGAAGTTGTCATTTAGTTTTCTTTATAAGATTAGCTGTTGTAAAATGGCATATTGTAAGTTAAACGCTTGTGAATCAGTAGGAGAAAGTGCAATGAATTACAACTGTTTTCGTTTTTGTCCTATCAGTTGTTGCTAGTAATAAACAAACATTTTTATCATGAACATTTTTAGCTGTCTCTTGCATGCGATAAATTCCTGACAGCCGCTTGCTATGTAGATGATGCTGTCAGATAATGCCAGGAAATCCCTCAGCAATCCCTCAGGAAACACTGTAACTTCAAATTAAATTGTAGACTAGTAACGGTATTTGTTGCTTCAAAAGACAGATGACTTCTACCTCTGGGCTAGATACAGTTATATGGTGACTGACGGTTATTCATTTCTGTTTATGAGGTGAACTGGACTGCATTTTGTTTCCTTGTTGACAGTTTTGCAAATCCCAACAGTGGTCTTCACAACTGCCGTTTATTGCTTTCTTTACACATTTGTAACATATCACAATGGTTTAAATTAGAAAACTTGAATTTATCTGAGCAATCAGAAAAAGACCTCTACACAGTGCAGGCTGTAATTCCTCCCTGTGTTCTGTTTTCCTTGTTCATTGTTATTGCTCCACTCAGTGTTCCACAACCCATTCCTCATATCCCCATGTCTGTGACAAAAAATGCAAACATACAGCCCAGATCTAACTAACTCCCCAAATGGAGATGCAGTAGTGGCATTGAGGCCTGCGCTATATCCCACAAGGGAGTTTTGGCTTGTTGAGGCCTCCTTGGAATAAGGGACCATTTGTTCATTTGTCCTGGCATAAGCCGACAACAGCTACCATGGGTCAGTTCAGATCTGCACCAGTTCGACAGCTGATGTAAGTCCGTACTGACCCATGAAAGCGGCTGAGGTCCAGGAAGGGAGTTAGAATTTGGCAGGCTGAACCCGCCCCCTTCATGGGCCCGATAACCCTCTTCCCCATCCTTCTCCCAGCCCTCACCACTGTTCCATTTAAAGTGATCTGATCACTTTGGGGCTTTTTCACTTTAAAGAACTTTCAGGGCACAATCCAAAGCAGTGCCGGACCTTCCCTATCCGCTCCTTGGATCTGCGCCTGCTAAACAGCAGGTGCAGATCCGAGGAGACCACGTGGCCCAAATTGGGACTGCGCAGCCTCCCAAACAGGTCAAGGATTTGGCCGTATGGTCTAATCCTGGACCCGCCCACATCCTGCCTACGTCCCGCCCACCTCCCACATTCCTCCCGCCAATCCCCAAGCCGCCCCATCATGGCACCTCTCTTGCGCTGGCCGGCTTTGACCAATGCTAGGGAGGTGCTGCGTGGGCACAACAGTAACTGCACTACCTGCAGTGCCGGTCCTGTTGCCTTAGTGGCAATGTGGGGGTGCCGATCGGCGCCCCCGCGTCAGCGCTAAGCGCGCAGTGTCGGCACAACCCCATTGTGCCGATGCTGCGCAGTCTGTAGGATTACACTGTGAGCTACACATCCTTTTCCCAGTTCTACTTCTTGATAACTGAGGTGTTTGCCTCTTGGCCTTTAAACAGTAATGTTGCACTCAACAAGCAGGTCTGTGATCATGATGCAAACAACAAAGAGAATGTTTCTGTAAATGGCAACTGGTTTGGATATGTTCCTGAAACAGTTGTTGTTCTTTCAGGCATCCTGTCTCAAGAGTGAGATTGATGTATTACATGGTTTCTTAGCTTACATGACATAGCTTACATGATAGACTTTGAGACAAGGCAGCCTGAAGATGTCGATTTAACAGAAATATGAAAAGGATACAGCATGAAATAACTTGTTACTCTGAGCATATGAGGGGACACAGAGCATTTCAAGATTTCTTCCAGTGTTGTCCCTGAAGTGCGCTACAAGACTGGAAGGAGTCTTGGATTGCAGAGCAAGCAAGACAAACCAAGAAGTGATTAACCAGGAAGTAATTAAATGAGTGGGGATGAGGTGAAAGCTCAGTAATCTTTGTATACTCTGCCCACGTCCCACAGCCATACAGAAAGGGGTGAGGAAGATATCTAATCCACTTTGAGGCTGTATTGCTGGAAGTGAGACATTCCTTTTACTAGTGAGCAGAAACCTCAGAGATAGCCTCTAAATCAGCCATTTTCAACCATTGTGCCGTGGCACACTGGTGTGCCGCAAGTGGTCCACAGGTGTGCCACAGGAACCTGGTTCTAGATCATTTTTAGTAGGGCTGATGGGGGATGTGAGCTCCCCTCACCCACTGGCAGCATGGTATGCCTTGTCAATTGTCAAAAAACTGATGGAGTGCCTTGACAATTTTAGTGCCTTGAGATTGAAAATAGCTCTAGAGAGAGGAGGGGGTTAGGGTCTTCCTCTTCAGGTGGATTCCATGGGTTGTCTATAAACTTCTTGATTCGCCAGTACCTTCAGCCTCCTGCTTAACTGGCTTTGAAATAGGTTTTCCCCGTTTCCCTATTGGCAGGGCAGCCACATTAAAACTCCCATCCACGCAAGATCCTCTCAATGGCAATTCAGTAGTTCTGGTTGGGGTGTCACTCTGACCTGGGTGGCCCTTACAGCAAATCCAAAGGTTTAGGGCACAATCCTATACTGCCATGGAATGGTGGGGCCAGCCGGCAATGCCATATCCTAGTGTAATATAGGTGAGGCTGGAGCCTCCTCTATGTGCTCCTTGGATCTGTGCGCACCAAAGAGTGGGCGCAGATCTGAGGAGACCGCATGGCCTGAATCGGGGCCTCGCAGCCTCGCAGCCGGGCTTAGGATGGGGCCATCTCCCGAGCCCGCCCAAGTCCCGCCCCATCTCCCTCCCTCCCTCCCTCCCTCCAATCCCCATGCTGCCTTGTCACAGAGGCTGACCAGCTTCGGGTGGCGCAAGAGAGGCTCAGTGTGAGCGCAGCAGGGCTGGTGCTGCCTGCAGTGCCGGTCCTGTGGCTTGAGCGCTGACGTGGGAGTGCAGATCGGCGCCCCTGTGTCAGCACTAAGCGTGCAGCATCAGCACAACCCTGTTGTGCCGACATAGTGCGGTCTATAGGATTGTGCTGTTATTCTCCCATCACCAGACCATACTCTGAATTGAGCAAGCATCAAAAAAATTGCCTCGATCATAACGAAGGATGAAATGGACTACAAGTAATGCCATGGAAGCAAGATCTTCTGCAGATTTTTCTGGGTCTCACTGCAGTAGTGACTACTGTAAGTTGTCTGAAATGTGAAATAGTAAAATAACATCTTTGGAGAATTGAAGTGAAATGGTATGTGCTGCTGTGCTCTGCACTACTAGTGAGCAATTCTGGAGAAAAGTCTTTTAGTGAAGTGGTTCCCAACCTTTGGTTGGGACACTATCCCCTTAAGGAAGGTAGCGACTCAACCGGGGACCTGTAGCTGCCATTAGTATGCCACTTCTAGGTTTCAATGCCACTGCTGAATGCATGTAAATTTTTTTAACCCCACCTTTTTTACTTATATGCATTTGGTGGTGATTGTGACAGTGGCAGCGGCAGCGGCAGCAGCAAAATCTAATTGCAGCTTTGGGTTCCTGGTTGGATCGCTGGCGTCCTTAAGGGAGTCGTGTCCCCCCAAAAATGCAAATGCCTGCCCGGGGGGGGGGGGCTGTGACTCACAGATTGGGAAACACTGTGTTAGTGATTATAATGGAATTGCAACGTTTTAATATCTCTTCCAGAAAAACCAACCTGTGTAATAACAAGGGGGTCTTACCCATGCAATAATGGAAAGAAACATATATTTACCCCAAGGAGATATAATAGGCCTCTTGCTTGTCCTTGTTGTCTTTGGATAACAAACATAGGGCCCAGTCCTAAGTAAATACTTCCCACAAGGTGCAGCGGCACTTACATAGGCTCCGGAGCATTCTGTGGGCACCTAGAGACTATGCAGGGGTGCACAGGAATGTATTTTTTTAACTTACCATTCTCAGCACCCCCATGGCTTCCAATAGGGTGTGTCAAGGGTGAATGGTGGTCAGGCTATCAGCAGAGAAGTCTGTCACTGACATGCCTCCACATGCTGATCCACCGACTCCCCACTCTGTTCTTCCTACCCCTGTCCTCACCAGTGGCTTAATAGCTCCCACGGGCTCTGGTGGTGAAGCTTTTTGTGGCAGTGACATAGCTAAAAACTTCCCTTTAAAAGAATCCTATTTTAAAACATGTATTAAGGCCATTACAAAATAAAAGACATCTGAAGTAGAATGTTCACATGTATCATATATTAAAACATTATCCTTTTCATAGATTCTAAATCTAGGTCAGACATTAAAACAATCACTTGTTTTTCAGTTGCATATTTCTTGACATGTCATTATCAATTTCTGTTCTCTATTAAATTTACGCCATATAGGCAGAAACACTTTAAGACATCTCTGTAATCTTATATTGATTTCTTAACTATGAGGGAATCCTAAGGTTGCTTACAGCCCAATCCTACAGGCTTTTAATGACATTTGAATGAGCATTTCACCGTCATAAAAGGCCCAGCAATGATGCAAACATTGTGCCACTGTGGGCCAGTCACATCTGCCATAGCAAAGCATGTGCCACTGGTGAGTTGCGAGCCCATGTTACCTTGGCCCAATTCAATGCTCTTCATGGTGCCAAAATGCTTTCAGGAGGCCCTGGAGGCCTCTTCTGGGTAGCATGCAAAAATGACCGGAAGCGACTTCCTGTTTGCTGATACAACTTTCAGTTTGACCCTCTGGAGCCTCTCAAAAGCATTCCGGAACAAAAAAGAGCATTGCATTATGACCCACCTAGGAGGATGAGGATATTTATATACAGCTTTTAAAAAAAAAAGTAGTTAATATAGCAATTTACCTAACAAAATAAATCAGTAAATGATTTCCTGTCCCCAAAATCTAAAAAAAGATGCAAAAGAAACATCAGCAATAGCCACTAGAAAAGACACCATGATGGAGTGAAGAGAGATAGTTGCTCTCCCCCTGCTAAATATAAGAAGACTTTAAAAAATGCTTCTTTAGCAGTGGCTAAGTGAAGTTAGGCTGAATGAATCCCAAGATTTCCCTGAGCAACTTTCAGCTTGACCAGAAGTTGCTTCAGGTTGCTTCTGTCGGCCATTCTGAGGCCTAATGAGGCCAATAGGGCCCAGTGCGAACTGGAAGAGGCCTCGAGCATCTCATTGCAACTCACCAAGGAGGGCAAGGTGCGTTGCAGTGCTGAAACATTTGGGAAACATTGGTAAGAACATTTCTCAGAATTATCTACGGATTCTATAGCCGACAAATCAATATGAAGGGTTCATTGAAGGTAGGACATTTGAAAACGACTAAGCTATAGTAATGAAACCTTAACTATACCAGCTGGAAAGCATTAATTTGGATTACTGGAGTCAGGATATTGAGTCACACAAAAATCCATGAATTTTTACATTTCAGCCCATTTTTATTTTGTGAAAATCAGGTATTTAATGTACTACGAAATGTAAGAATATGGCTCAGCTCTCTCATGTTATTAGAGCTGAAGAACAAAAGTGTTTTCCTGAAATTGTCTTTTTTTGAAAGCATCATATTGACCCTGAAAATCGAATTGTGAGATGACTGAACGCATCTTGAAATTGGACAGAGAAGAATGTGCAACAGTTATTACTGACTTGCAGAACTCACAGTTCCATTTGCTCTGCCACAGAGTGCCAAAAAATTAGATCTCTTGAGATTAAATCGTGGTTTTCCTGTTCTGTGTAGTAAGAGCTGGTTGCAAATATACACGCTGAAAAATCATTATTTATTCAAGATCAGAAATTACAGTAAGTTCTTCTGCCACTGGACGGGGTTCTCACAAGAGGAACATGGGCCTCTGGTGTCTGGATTCCTTTGGCCCCAAGGTAATATAGGGGTACAGGAGGGGCTAAATGAGGTTAGGCTGAAAGAATGTCCCAAGGTCACCATCATGCCCAAATGGGAATTGGATCCAGATTTCTCTTTTCAAAGTTCAGCACTATCCACCACCACACTGGTTCTTCTGAGGAAGGGAACAATTTGTCTTGAGAGTGAGTACCTCACAATCTTAACATTCAAAAGGCATTACTAAAAACACCTTTTCAGGATAGTGTCAAGAGCCCTGGGCTTAGGCTACTACAGAGATTAGCAATTTTCAATCTTTTTCATCTCACAGCACACAGACAAGGCACTAAAATGTTTAGGGCCTTTTTGACAGTTGACAAGGCATGCCATACTGCCAGTGGGGGCTCACACCTGCCAACGGCCCTACTAATAAATGACTTTCTTCCAAACTCACACAGCACGCCTGAGAACCATTTGCACAGCACACCAATGTTCCATGGCTCACTGGCTGAAAATAGCTGAGGGAGATTGTAACCAACCTTAGGGCCTACTGGGTGGTCTTGGGCAAGCCATAGCCTTGCAGCCTTATCTATATCACTGGATGGTTGGGAAGATGAAAAGAGATGACTCGGTGCTCGCCAACTTGATTTCCTTGGAAGTAGGATGCCCTGATGATGGATACATGGCGAGATAGAATATTAACTTTGGGAATTTGTGTCTTGCTTTTCACCCTTTTAGTTAATGAGTTTTGTTTATGCAGAGAGAAGTCTGACCTGAATACAAAAGCCTGCCATTTCTCTGTGGTCTGGAGAGAAGGCATCTGCTCACTAATCTTGATGTTCCCTAGTGTCTGTACAAATCATCAAGCAAATTGGTGTGCAGTGGGTCACATCTGGTGAGCCCAAAATATCTCTTTATGAACATGTGTGTAAACTAATGTATCTGCCATGCCTTTTTTTATATACATTCACCTTTGAACAGTCATGAGATTGCATATATTGTGAGTGTTTTTCCTCCCATAGTTATTTGCCCTTCCTGCTAGAAATCTTTGTGACTAAATGGCAAGTTCTCCTAAAGTGAAATAAAAAAATCTTGTTGGCTGTGTAAAACAGAGCCAGGATAATATCTTGCCTCCAATTACTTCTTGACACTTGAGCACAGGTTGCATGTGGTAAATCTCAGGGTAGTGAATTTACCAGCCTGATCTTGTTTCTTTTCATCAGTCCTATCCCACCTAAAATGCATAAATTAAAACAATAGTAAAAGTAGGAAAACAGCAGTCCAAAACAATTTTTTTTTTAAAAAGTGCCTAAATATAGTTCATTGGAAGAGAGTTGTCTTGGTGCAAGGCTGCCTTCAGCAGGTCATCCACTGACTTGGTGTTTGATTGATTAGTATAGCTGGGGGGGCAAAACAGTAAGTATTGCAGGTGCTGCAATGTGCCGTGTAAGCGGCCCCTCCCACTCACCATCAGAGCCAAGCAGAGCACCAGTAGTACTTACTGTTTTGCCCCCTTCTAGCTACACTACTGGTTCTATCATAGGTGTTCTACCCTGTTTCTCAAGGACATTTAGATGTTTCTCAAGTTTCTCAAGTATATTCATATGGCAGGGAATGCACAGCAGGGCTTCAGTGGTTGATCTTATGGGTTGGGCAGATTCATGTGGCCCATTCTTGTGGAGTTGTCTGTATTAGGCTAAGATGTAAAATCTGATTTATGTGTTTCAGACTGTCTGCTCCAGCTAGCATTCTGGACCAAACGAAGCTTATGAACTCTCTTCAGGTTGCTTAAGTTCTCAGAAGTTCTCAGATAATAATGGATTTGGTCATTATATGAACATTCTGTTGTGTAAACAGACACCGACTGGCTATAGCTGCAGGCTATGGATTGCATCCATCTTCTTTCTTGTGTGAACAGACAGACTACTGGAGCCTCAATTGCCTCATTAATTTGTTGTGATCAGATGACAAAGCCCCTTTCAAACACCAGATGAAACAGAAACATTTTGAGCCCTTGCTGAAAAGCCATGAGGGAGAGGGTAGTTCTTAATTCCCCCAGAAGGGAATTCCATGATTGTGGTGTCACTCAGGGCGCAATCCTAAACAGCGCTGGATTAGCGAGGCCGGCCGGCCAGCACCAAATTCAGTGCCGCTTAGGATGGTCTGGAGCCTCCCAGCGGCAAGGGAGCGTGGACTCCCTTACTGTAGGGGAGGCTCCAGCCTCCTCTATGTGCTCCTCGGATCTGTGCCCACTAAAGAGGGGACGCAGATCCGAGGAGACCGCACGGCCCAAATCAGGGCCTCGCTGCCAGGCTTAGGATGTGGTCCTATGGCCACCTCCCAAACCCGCCCAGGTCCCACCCAAGTCCTTCCTCTGCCTCCCCCCTCCCACCAATCCCTGTCCCGAAACAAGACAGAGAATCCCTTGCGCCGACCGTCTTCGGCTCTCTGTCTCCAATGCAAGCAGCATCGGTTTCAGAGCTTCAGGGCCGATGTGGGGGTGCTGCTCAGCGCCCACACACCGGCGCTCCGCCCCTTGCACCGACGCGATGATGTCGCGTCGACACAAGGGGCATGCTAGGATTGCGCTGCCCGTGGTGGTTCTACCATTTTGAAGCGGGGGACAAATGCCCCAAGTGCTGTGAGACGTGAGCTGGGTGAGTGTGTTAGGCCCCCCCTCTGCCATCTTGCCCCTGTGCAGCTCCAAAATGGAGCCTGGCATGGCGTCGTGGTGTGGCAGTGCAAAGGGTGGGGAACCGGTGGAGGAAGTGGCACTCTTTGTTCCTCGTGTCGTGGTGGCCCCTTGTAGTTGGTCTGCAACTGGTGCCACTACAGAGAAGTCTTGTCACGTCGCCATCCCTCTTAGCTTGGGATAAAGGTGACATTTGTAGGAGAATCCCCTCAGATTACCTAAAAGGGCTCATGTAAGAGGCACTTTTTCCAGTGGTGTTCCTTTTATATTTAGCAGGGGGAGAGTAATTGCGCCCTGTGCAATCTTTCTAGTGGCTGTTGCGGGCGGTCTGCCTTTTTTCTTTTTTAGATTGTGAGCCCTTTTGGGACAGGGAGCCATTTAACTTTATTATTACTATTTGCCTGTAAACCGCTTTGTGAACTTTGTGTTGAAAAGCGGTATATAAGTACCTGTTGATTGATTGATTGATTGATTGATTGATTGATGTATAGTTCATTACCATAATCTAACCTAGAAGTTACTAGAACTCAAAGGAATGAGCATAACAGACATGGGGTCTTATATAACAGCCCCTCGTACCAGTACTGGGATCTTGACAAGTAACTAGAGAAGTAACCATTAGTGCTAGCTTCTTCTAGCTTCCTCCTTGACACTTCCATGGAACAGCTGTTGCTGGTGGGGGCAGAAGGAGGAAGGTCTCTTTTCCAGCATGTAAGAGCAATCCCAGGGCCTGTGCACTGGCACGGCTCTGTGCATTGGTGTTCTGTAAGGGGATTTTACAAACTGCTGTCATAAGTGGATCACAGCTACGTGGCTTTGCTTCACTTGCCGAGTATGGTATTATTATGTTCCTTAACTAATCTTGACTTTCCTTAGTGTAGGGGACCTTTGTATATAGCTTTTGGGGCCCACTTTAAAACAATGTAATCAGTGGGGAAATCCACTCACTCAGCTTTTTTGATGGCTTTAGCAATGCAGTGAGCCCAAAAAGACCCCTTGCTAGTTAACCAAGCCCTAAATAGAATGATCAAAGTATCAGCCTTTTATAGGAAAGAGTAATGTTAGCTCATCTTTTTGACAGAGAATGTTTTTTGACTGTTGTTGTTTCTTTGACTGTCTTTCTTGTTGGCTGCGGAATTCTCCTTTTATCTGCGTGGTCCTTTTTTGGAGTCTCATCTCTCTCCATGGATGACTTATTGCATGTTATTGTTCCTTTTTGTTCTGCTACTTGGTGACAATTAGTGTTGTCTATGAGTGATTGAAAACAGATTGTTAATAGAGATATCAGCCTACACTCTAGCTAAAAGATGAGGGATTTTGCAACGTCTGAGACTGCTATTACAATGATCAGCTCAGACAGCACAACTATGTTGTAAGCAGTTCCCCTGACGTTGCCCTAAGCGTAACGCAGAGGGATTCTGTATAATGATGGGAATGTTAGCAGAGCTCTGTGCGCTTGATCACTTGGCTTGCTGCAATGATAACCTGTGCTGAAGCGTCACAATGCAAGGGTGACCTTCACAGAGCCTAGGAAGGAAATCTTGTTTGCCCAGCATCCCAGGATAATTAGGAATGGTTGCTGAAGCAACGTAACATCCCCAGCAAAATACCAAAGGGACAGCTAAAATGCTGTTTGGAGCTTTGCAGCTAAAATGGCAAATAGCTTCAGAAGTCAAAGAATTTTATCAATTAACAGCCAGATTTTTCCCCACCAGTTATTTTATCTAGCTGCTGAAAATCTACTGAATAAATTGGCAAATACAGCATACAAAGGAAGGAACAGACATAAAAAATAAAAAGAGTACAATTCTGAATTAACTGGAGCTTTATTCTAAGGAAGTGTGCTTGGGACTGAAACACATGCTTAATAGCAAATAATGTGGGAGAATTAGTACTAGAAGTAAACTGCAAATGTAAAATTCGTAAAGCAGCCACCAAAATATATTTGTTTCATGCCATTCTTCCATTGTGCATTCAAGGTACGCATGAGGTCACCCATTTAGGCATGGACCTCATGTGTACTACTTTGAATGCCACGATGGAAGAAAGGCATATGGATATGCTTAGCATCAGCTAAGTATCACATAGTAGGGACATGGTGGTGCTGTGGGTTAAGCCGCTGAGCTGAGCTTGTTGACCAGAAGGTTGGCACTTCGAGACTGCATGACGGAGTGAGCTCCCATTGCTTGTCCCAGCTCCTGCCAACCTAGCAGTTCGAATGCACCTAAAAATGCAAGTAGATAAATAGGTGCCACTTTGGTGGGAAGATAACGGCGTTCCGTGTGCTACGGTGTATAGTCATGCTGGCCACATGACAATGGAAGCTTGTCCTCAGGACAAATGCCGGCTCTTCGGCTTAGAAACGGAGATGAGCACTGCCCCCTACAGTCGGTCACGACTAGACCATTCGGTCCTGGGGAAACCTTTACCTTTAAGTATCACATTCCCATAGACCACGACATATTTGAAGCTTTATATCCAAAGTTTGCTGAATTACAGGCATGCCCCAGTGTCTGCAGGGGATAGGTTCCTGTGCCCCCCCCCGGATTCCTGAAACCATGGATAAGCGGGAACCTGTGTTTATAGGGTTCTCCCCTGCCCCTATCCCTGAGCAAGAATAAAGGAAGCTAGGGGTCCCGATCCATGGATAATTGAAACTGTGGATACGGAATCTGTGGATATAGGAGCCTACCTGTACTTCTCATGCACGTGGAGGTTGCTGATTCCAATCCCCCCATCCCCACATTGTCTGCATCCCCCGAAATGCAAATTCTTAAGATCCTTTGGAACAGGCTGTGTTGAGCCAGTTCCGAAAATGAAAAGGGGTGGGGGAGAGGACCAGGATTTAAGAACTGTCATTATGTGCTTCCTCCAAGGGTGTTTAGGGTATTGTTCAATCTCCTTTTTCATAAGTCTTCACATCTTTTCATAAGTCTACATTGAGTGTCAGCTTCCTCGATCCCCAACTTAGACATAGATATTTCCTCATGGAATTTTGAATTCTGGACAATGGAATTATATAAAATCAAATGTATGCTGATACTAAAAATGACATGGAAGCTACATCTGTGTGCTGCTGCTTCTTTCAGGGTCAGCCCTAGCACAAGCCCTCCCCAGACTAAGGAGTGTTGCTCCTACTGCTTGTCTTTTCATAGTATTTTAAGCCATCTTGGTGTTTTTACATCTGTTTCTCCCTGCCCAAGCCTCATTCAAGAGGCTATCTCATCTGGCTATAGAACATCAGTTTGATGTGTGTTTCCTGCAGATTTAGGGCTTCTGGTTTGGGGAGAAAACATGCACCTGTCTGGTAGGCAGAGGATCCTGAAAATGATGATGATGGTGGTGGTGAGGCAGTGTGTCTCATAGTACAGACTCATTGTCTCCTCCGTCCCTCCCTCCCACCCTCCGCATAGGACCCTCGTAATGGTTTTGGGAACTGCTGTCTTTTAGGGTGGACAACACTAGAACAAGAGCCAGGAATCTCACATGAACCAACCCAGACATTGCTGCTGAAACTTTCTTCAGCTTCCTAAGAACGACTCAGCAGTAGGATTGGTTGCAGCACTGGAAGAATGATCTGGGCAGCTCAGGGGGGTTCCACATCTCTGTGTCCCAGGGCTGCCTCTAGGGGCAGTGGTGCCCAATGCAGAACATTCCCACACCCTCCCCGCGAGGCCCCCACACACCAAGAAATACACTTGTGGTGCTATGCATGGCACCTGGAAGTAGTTGTTGGTATCATGATGACATCACCGCCAACTTATTCCAAGAGGCCCATTCGGAGGCATTTGGAGGCAGGGGCAGATGGGAGGGCCCAAGGTAAAGCTGCTTTGCTCTCCCCACTAACCTATAGCCCATAGAGATCCTGTTTGCAGCAGCAGGCAATTTGCTCATTGCACTGGTGCGGGGGCCCCCAAATTGCGGGGCCCAATGTTACGACATTGGTCACATTGGCTTAAGGCTGGCCCTGCTGTGTCCCAGTGGTAATTCGCCTTTTGGTGCACCCAAAAGGAAGCTCCTATGCATTCTAGCCTCTCTCCTCATCTGAGTTACTTCCTGGTTCCAAAATACATTGTATTCTACGTATTATGCTGGCAGGCAATTTTGCTATTACTCTATACTCCCCAGTTCATCGTGATTAAACACTATACACAAGTGTTAGAACATCTAAACTCCTCTCTTAGCTGTGAGAGTTTAAGCACCCTCACATCTAGTATATTCAGGCATGTGATAAAGTAAATAGAGAACCCTGACTCTGTTTTCAATGGCTCATAATTATATCTCCATATGCTGCTGTCCTTCATGTTGTGCCACAGTTGCACTGCCAGATGATTTCCCAAGATGAGCTGTCAGTACTCTGCAGTCTACAAAACTGTATTCATCCATTTTATATGAAGCAAGAATTCTCACAGGGCTTAGCAAGGTATTGTTTATGTTCAGCCAAGACTTTTGAAAGTCAGAGCTTGAGGAGGCGTGGGGAGAGAAGCTTGGGAAGGGCATGAGGGAGACATTGTGGGGCAGAGGGAGGGTGCAATGGGGGGAGGAACTCATTGCCACAGAAGGTGGTGATGGTGTGTGGCCTGGGTGCCTTTAAAAGGGAATTGGACAGATTTCTGGATGTCAGGTGCAAGGGAGAATCAATAGGATGGAGGCATCTTGTTACCTTGTGTACTCCCTGAGGCATCTGGTGGGCCATTATGAGACACAGGAAGCTGGACGAGATGGGCCTTTGGCCTGATCCAGCTGGGCTCTTCTTATGTTATGTTCTTATGTAGGGGTGGGCCCTGGAGGGGGATGGACCTGGCAGGGGCTTCCCTGCCCAACATTGGGCTTGTCAAGTCTGTGCCTGCTAAAGAGCAGGCAGGTCACAGAGATCCTGGATACAGGTGCAGACTGAAATGTAAGGAGACTCGAGAAGCCTAATAAGCAGCCTGGGGATTGACTGGCGATAAGAGGACAAATGTCCTCGTCCCCCGAGGAAACCTTCAGTCTGCTTGTATCCACACAAGATACAGATTTTCACAGAAACGTCCCCTTTACATCCCCTTTTCAAAGCTACCTTGCAGTTTCCTGATAGATGAAGGGAACCTCTCTCATTCTGGAGCTTGCCATATTTGCTTAGACTGAAGTTGTTAATGTGCATTCCAACATAGAGCATCCAGAACTGTGGCAACTATTTGACATATTGTGGAACATTTTAGCTTTTTTTTTGTTTGCTCCAGATCTTATTTATCGCCATGCTTACAGAGCACTGCAAAGGTTTGTTGAACTACACAGGTGCAACCCCATTACATGTTTTAATGTTGCAGTCACAGAGAGCCTGGTTACAGGTACAGACTGAAATGTAAAAAGATGTTCCTCTTAGGAGGATTATGTATGAAAATCATTACTCATGTTGATCTTTACTTCCTGCAACCAAATACCTCTTATGAAATTGACAGCCCAATCTTAAGCAGCGCCGAATCAGGGCTGCCCTGGCCAGGGACGGATTTAGGATGTGACACTATGTCTGTTGTGCGTCACCGCCCGTCACCTCCCACTGCGTTGCCCAGTTATGTCCCCAGCATGCCTCTGGAACGCCCCAGGCAAGGTCCTGAGTGCCACTCGACTAGCGCTGCTGATGGGCGCAGTGGGCATGTGCTGATTCTGATGCTTGCGCCGGTCCTGCGCCTGATGCGTTGGCGCAGATGTGCTTGAGCATAGTGCCAGAGCAACGCAGGTATAGGATTACATTCTGAGTGCGCAATCCTAACCAACTTTCCAACACTGACATAGCTGTGCCAATGGGGCCTGTTCTGCATTCTGCAGTGGAGTAGCAGTCACGGAGGCCTCCTCAAGTTTAAGGAAATGTTTGTTCCCTTGCCTTGGAGCTGGAAAGTTGGTTAGGATTGCAACCTGTCTGCAATAATTTCTCAGGTTGTAAATCCCACTGAAGTTAATAATGACTGAGAGTTGAAATCTTGTTGTACGGTGTTTGGGCAGTTCATGTTCTGTTCACTTTTAGTGTATAACTTTTAGCACCCAGTGGTAACAGTTAAGAGGAAATAAGTCTTTGTTGATCAGTTTGTGTGATCTCTTGCAAAGCTGTTCCTTTTTGTGCTATTACCTGGCTCATACTGACATTTATTCTGATGTCTGCAACCTACCAGTGACATAATGAATTTTCTCTCATGTTTTGAAAGTCTCCTGCTATAGATATGTGCTTCAGAATAGACCTAGAAGGAGCACAATCATTACCTTCTTTTTCAAACAGGCAGAATGACCATTCTATAATGTGTAGACATTTTTTTCTATATTTTTACTCCTGTCATCCAGCTACAACTTACTTAATTTTCTTACTTTCCACTTTGGCGATCAATTTTCAGATTTTCTATGTTTTATGGATGTTGTATTCTGATTATTTATTATGTTGTTTTTTTTAGACTTCAGTAAAATCTCTGTAGAGTATTTGCTTTGCTTCTTCTATTACTGTAATGGAAAATGGGCTCCATGAGCCAGGTTTTCTGACTGTGTTTTGGGGCACTTGGTCATCATTCTGTATGCAAACCAAATGCATGGTGAGTCATTGTCTTCTTGCAGATATAGTAAAAAAAAAAAAAAAGAGGGAAACGAAAGGAATACTTTCTTGTCCTGAGTCATGTCTGTTTCCCTCATTGACAAAAATAACATTGTGCAGTTTTAAAATCTTGTTAGCTGTCTGCATAAAGGGGTCTGTTAAAAGAGTCTAGGTGCTGATTTTTGTTATTAGTAAATTATGCAGGGTGCAGCTTGACTATGCACCTTGCCTATTACAGCCTAATAAGATAAAACTACTACTGGGAGAATAGTGCAGTGATGATTTGCGTCACAGCATCTAAAAGGATGGGAATGTATGTGCCAGATTTGGCTGTGCTTGTGCCAAATTACATAGAATTAGATAGAACACAGTCAGCCCAATCCTACGTAAATTCTCCTGTGCTGATGCAGTGGCACCAGTGCAGCTTCCGCTACTACATTTTGCAGTGGAATTTGGCTGCTGGAGGTCTCTTCAAAGTAAGGGGTCATTCGTCCCCTTGCCTGAGGTAAGCCCTAGTAGCTGAAATGGGGGACCTTGGCTCTGCACCAGTGAAATTATTGGTGCATATCCACCTTGCCCCATATTGGTGGATCAGACCTTGGAGGCGGGGATAGGATATGGCATGCACTACTGCCACAGATTGTGCCCCCCTCCCAGGCCCATCTTCATTCCCCATCAAAATGTACATTCACGTATGTGTGTATGTATGTGTGTGTGTGTGTGTGTGACTTAGAGGTGCAGGATTTTTATGTACATCTATAACCCTTGTAGTTTATAACCCTTGATTTATAGCAATGAAAACTTTTGCATGGTGCAATGCTTGTGATACATGATACAGTGATATGGATTCTACAGTCATGCAAAAATACTATCCTTCTTTTGTGCTGTTTTTGTTAACTTTTTAATTTACGCAATAAGCCTGAAGTGATGTAAAGCAGCTCATTTTATCAATCGGGCTATGTAAAGCAAAGTAAAATGATCGATTTGGTGAGACTTAAGTGGAAGAAACAGACAGATTCAGAGATATTTAGTATGCTTGGAGGGTTTCTATCGATCGATCTGAGCATTTAGCTGTGACAAGAGTAAAGAAACAAAGCCCTTAATGTCTCATTCTTTAGGAACACACCAAAGTATGTTTTTTAAAATTTCTGCTTAGTCTGTATATGTGTTCACAGAATGAATGATGTCACTAAGCTCTACACCCTCAACTGACAGTCTCTGACTTGACAGTAATTATGCTACAATATTTTTTCATTGTGATCTTCAAGGACAGTTCTAATTAATTAAGAATAAAAAAGTAGCCTGGGTTTCTAAAAAGAATGGAAGCAAGGCCACTGTATGAATTAGTTTGCACTCTGATAAATATGCCAATTTAATTAGCATCGCTATTTCCTTCTCAAATTTGTGTAGTAAAGAAAATAGCTGCATGCATATTGCTCCTCACCAGTATTTCTGTGATGCTAAGCCAGTATTTTCTTAACACCTCCAGATAGTGTTAAAGCAATGGATGGTAATATTTTTTCCCCACTGTGGATCTTTGAGTACATCCTACAGAGTTTTCCTTAGTTCTTATTTGGAGGAGAGTGGGAAACTATTGGCAAGCTGCTAAAGAGTTTACATTAGCCAAGGAATGTTGAAGTGTGTCTTGCAGTTGAAGCAGAATGTGGTTTGTATTCAAAGTCCCAGGTTTTTTTTTAACAGTAACAGTCCAGTCCGAATCAACTTTCTAGCTCTAATGCTAGAAACTGACCCATCTGAGGATGCATGGTAGTCACAGAAGCCTCCTCAAAATATGGGAACATCTCTTCCCTTACCTTGGGGCTGCACTGGTGCTGGAACATTGGTTAAGATCGGGTTGTAAGAGTCCAAGGTTGGTTAAGATTGGGCTGTAAGATGTGGCTGCTCCAAATACAAGCACACTGGATCTAAAGATGCAGCTGCTCCAAATACAAGCGCACTGGTGGTTCAGGAGGCTTCGGAGAGGAAAAGGGAATTATTTTCCCTTACCCCTATGTAAGTCTCCTTCTTTACAATGGGTCTTCTTGAACCCACTCTACTTCTTTAGCCAGATCCATAGGGCAGCAGGGGCTTACCCCTGGGGCAAGGAAACTAATGTTCCCTTCTCCTGAGTGTGCTCTGGAGGCTAAAAGGATGCAGTAGACGCCGCATTTGCACAACTGTGTTATAGTGCGGGCTCTTAGGTGGATTGGGCTGTTAACTTCCAAAGATGTTTTGTAGCCGACTGTATTATTTCTCTTATCAACTCTTGAGCAAGTTCGACCAACACCTGTGGGCTTGTTGTACTCATGCCATGTTTTAATTTTTATATGGCTACTGTTGCGTGCTGCTAATTTTGATGAGCTTTTACTATCAGTTTTAACACAGAACTGTTAGTTTAATATACATACCTAGACATTGTCAACTCAGTGAAAACGGCTGAATATTTTCTGAGGCTCCTTGACATTTTGTGTGCTGCAGCATTCACTTGATTGAAGAGCACTGAAAGATAGTTCCCATTATATGTGTCTCACACTAAAAAACAACACAAAACAAGGTCTGCAATCCAATTTTCATGAGATAATTGAGCAATATATTCTGTAAAAGGGCTGCAACTTTGACTTCATTAAATACCTAAGGCCTTGGGCAGTTGGGTCTAGAAACGTGAAGAAATGTAAGGTGTGAACCAGCTAAAGCAAAGCACTTCAAAGCCCTGGTGACCCTTTTAGTCAGGAGGAAGGGTGGAGGTATAACTCTTTTAAATAAATAAATTTCAATGGCAGAGCATTAAGCATGTTCTAACTCTTGTATTAAACTCAACAGCTGGATTGTGTCATTATAATTCTGATAGTGCAAGAGACTAGGTGTTAGTAAGAAACAACTAACATGCCCTAAACTTTCTTGTATTATCAGTAACCTTTGCAAGTCTAACTGTGCGATCTTCAAAATATTTACTCAGAAGTAAGTTCCACTATATTTCAGGCCCACGTTTAGCTGTTGCTAGGCACACAATGGATTTAGGCTGCAAACAATTCCCTTTGTCCTAGACCTCTTCTGAGACAGTCTTGTGGCCTGTCAATAGCTGTGGAAGTAAAGAGGTTTTAGGGTTGGTTGTCCATTCTAAGAGGAGCCGAACAGCATTCTCAATCTAAATTTTTAACTAGCTGATGCTAACATATATTAGCAATTTGATGCATAGTTCAATTTTTTGTTAGCTCTGGCTGTTGACACGACATTACCTTGAGAGATAGCCCCTGTTCTATGACATGCAGACTGAACTGTAGTAAAGCTGTAAGATAGAAAAAATAAATTTTATTTTATATCCTCAGCTCAGCAATCCGCTGCAGATGAAGACTTGTACACATAGTGGCATGATTTTGCTGGGTTTCATTCTTCATTTACAAAGAATATTTAAGATAAAGCACCCAATAATATCTGGGCTTGCTCAGTGTGGAGAATGCCATTCTTGCAGCCTGGGCACTTTCCCTTCTTGGTCTCCTTGGGTGGAGTGTGTGTAAATCTGAAACTCAGCCGCTGGCTCTGTTCTTACTTTGCTGCCCTGCCCCTGGGGACCCTGCACCTGACAATCTCACCCTATACCTTCTTTCCTCAAGGAGGGATTCCAGTGGCTCCCTGGTCAACTGTCATCACCTCCTTTCTCAACCCCCAGCTCAGAGGAAAACTGGGAATCTCCTACACTCCAAAGAATAACTTCAAAGGGAGTTATCTAGCCATTTCCATTCCTTCACCTTATTGGTAATGTGGGCTATGAGATTTAGAGTGCAATCCTATATCTGTGTAGCACCAGCGCTATGCTCTTGCGCTGGTCCAGTGCTATTGCAAATGTGCCGTCAAGTGCATCTGCTCCGGTGAGTCGGGTGCTAGACCGGCGCAAGCAGCAGTGTTGGCGCACGGGCACCACTGCGCCCGTCAGCAGTGCCGGTCCCGTCCCGGTTGAACGTCTGCAGCGCTCGGTCAGCGCAGGACCTCCCTGAGAGTGTTCCAAAGGCGTGCCGGGTGCGTAACGGGGTGGCGATGGGGGCAGAGACGCATGAAGGCCATAGTGACACATCCTAAACCCTGTTCCCAGCCAGGGCGGCCCTGATTCCGACCGCTGCTGTCCATGTTCACCTGCGCCGGCAAAACAGCAGGCGCAGACCCGAGCAGCCCCATAGGGCTGGCTGGAGCTTACCCGAGTGCAAGGGGAAAACCTCCCCTTGCCCCTATGCTGAGCTGCTGCTGCCTCCTGCTGGGCTTAGGATATGGCCCTGCTATGTAGGCCTTACTATGTCGGCTGGACGCCAGGGAAGATGCTGTGATTATCTCCATTCAAACTCATAATATTTTAAGAAATGTATTGGAAGAAAATGCGTCTAAGAACCTCAGGATAAGAGTTGGTAAAGAACATTTAAATGTAATAACGCACAATAAGAACATTTTTAAAAAGATATATCTAAAACTATTTTTATGGCCCCTGGTGCATGGCACCCCAGGTCATTTGCCCCCCTTAACACCCCCCCCCAGGAACACCAGTGGTCCAAGTCTTATGACCTCTTGAAAAAAACAGGGACCATCACTCCCTAATCTGTTAAACCCGCAGCTGCAAGGGCTTTGAAAAAGCAAAACTCTGATTTCTTCCCTCCAGGTCATCCTCCTGGTACCAAATGAAAGATGGTCCTGAGGAAGAAGACAGTTTATACTACCAGGGCAAATTAAAAATTAACAGCCCTTTATGTCTTTGATGTAACCCACCATTTCTAGGGTGGATCTAGAAATATATAAATACGATTGATTGATTGATTGATTGATTGATTGATTGATTGATTGATTGATTGATTGATTGATTGAT
>JAJKFI010000015.1:472640-517329 GCA_029204185.1 Lerista edwardsae
GATTGATTGATTGATTGATTGATTGATTGATTGATTGATTGATTGATCTCCCCATTTGGCCGACAGCGATCACAGGGCCATTTCTCCAAACCATGTCTCTCACAAGGGCACCCCCTTTCTCAAAGGAAAGTCAGTGTCCAGCAGACTGATCCCCCCCCCCCGGATGCCACATTTCAAAGAAAGCCCGAAGCATTTGATTTGAGCACGGTTTTCTTGACACTCACAGATGATCCATTCTGGTTTGGGATTCTCTAGCACATGTGACAGATGTGGTCAGTTTAGAAGATTGCTTATTTGTGGATGTGTCTAAATTGGAATTTCCTTGTTCCCTAAATACCTGTAAAGATGGTAGTGCTATCAAATCTGATCACATCAGCTGTGTGCTTGGCAGGGACACATGTGCAGATCCTCATGCACAGCAAAACACATTGTTCACTGCTGCACATGATCACCTGCAAATTAGACCCAGAGAAAGGCAATTTCCAATATCCTATTATGTATAAATCAGCAGAAACTTGTGTAGCAGTCTTTAAACAGTGCTGGTGCACTTTCTATTCACAGTCCAAAAATGACAAAGCTGTTTCCTGGCCCCTCAGATTAGACTCTAGTTTAATTCTTTTATGCAGCTACACTACATTTGGTTTGTCAAAGCCAGTTGTAATTTTGGAGTCATTCCTTTTTGTTTTAACAGGCTGTTACTAGAATGCACTACTAAAATATATGCTGTACTCTTTGGAAAAGCTGTTAGTTTTTGTTCTGTTTCTCATTTTTTCTTTGTTGTAACTATGTGCAGAAAATATCCTTTGAATCACTTTGTACCCATTGCTAAATTTAGCAATGAATTCTCAAAAAATGTTACTCCTCTTTATGAAGCGAAACGAATGCTATGATAGCTAAAATACAAATTTGCTCAATCTTCATAATAGACATGTTTCACACTTACTTGTTGATAATAGAACATAGCTCTGCATGTCAGACATGGTTTTCTAAATGGAAATTGTGTTTCCATATAAGAAAACATGTACTGTGTGAAATAGGCCTAGGAAATGATACTGCAGGCTGAATGTCAATTTTTATGGTCATGCATAAAACATTTTTTAAAATATTTTTAATATTCCAGATTTTATTCCAAAGCACTGGAATAAAAGCTATAAAAATTTACAAAGAAGAAGCCTAGATTACACCAGACTGTTTCATGCAGTAGCATCTCTATAGGACTGTGGGCACAATCCTAACCTGGAGTTAGGCTGGTACAAGAGACGTGTGCTGGCCCTGGGGTGTTGTAAATGCTCCATAAAGCACATTTGGACCACTCTCGGAGTCAAGGAGGATGGCCACATCCCTTGTACCAGTCTAACTCCAGGTTACAACCTGCATTTAATAGCCTCTGAGGTGTGTGTAGCAGGACTTTGAACCATTATTAGAATGATGTGAAACTGTTGACAAAATAATGAAATCAGAGCTGGCAAATGGCCTTAAAAAGCATAACGTAAAGTTGTTCTCGAAAGCTTTAGGGGTATTGTCATTTTATTGGGGATTATAGCCATTGACAACTTACTTCTGACTCAGCTGTTGGTCTATAAAAATAAAGTGTGGTCTTAAAGGAGAAAATCATCAAACAGGATCTGTGACATCAGCCTGAATAAATATATTTGTGAATAACACTAATGCTGGCTGGATCCTGCCCATAATAATTTAGAGCAGCAGTGTCCAAAGGGTGGCCTGCGGTCTCAGAATAAACATTATTTGCCAATAAACATTGGCAAAGACTTACCGTTCTGCCCTGTGGCCACCTTTTTTTAAAAAAAGAATTTTCTTTAGTTTACTTAATTGGTAGAAACAATAAAAACACAAACCATCAGTCTTCAAAGTCATACTCGGACTTTGAAAACTTCATAAGTGCTTGTGGGAGAGGGGTTGGGGGGAGGACCCAGCGCTGCAGGCATTTAGGGACATGTGTCTACCTTGCGGGCGGGGTGGTGGTGGTCCTGAAGGGTTGGGGAGGCCTGTTTTCTGTCAAAACAGAAAGTAAGCTCAAACTTTACAACACAGCTATTTTCAGGATCGGGGAGGCCCACGGAGGTGGCACCTCCCCAATCCTTCTGGACCCCCCAGACTCCCCCAAGGTAGGTCACATGCCCCTAAATCAGTGGTGTCATCCAAACGATTTAGGAACAGGTACTCACTTTTATTGGCACTTGTCGGGGTCCACCCACCGGAAGTGACGTCATAAACCGGAAGTGATGTCGTGGCAGGAAGTGAGGTCATAGCCGGAAGTGAGGTCATGATTGTTGCCATGGATGTGATCATGTTTGTAATAACTTCAGCTTGTGGTTAGTGTTGATTTAACTTCTATTGCTTTGCTTTCTAGAGATGTGTATATACATATTTTGCTTCAACTGTTCCCTGGTTAAATAGCAGGCTAGACTGTACTAGATTGTGAGCCCTTTGGGGACAGGGAGCCATTTAACTTTAATGTTAAATGCAAGGAGCCGGCAAGGAGCAGGAGGGGGAACGGGCGACCAAAAAAAGACCGCATGGGGGCTGGGGCTGGGGGGAGGCTGCAGGAGGAATCGGGACGCTGGATCTGCGCGGCTGGAGGGAGCGGGAGCCCCAGGCAGCCTACCTTCTCACGCTTGCTGCCTTATTCCCGGGTCTCCCTCGCTGCTGCTGCCGCTGCTGCCGCCTCTGGTCCTCTCGTTCCGCTGCTGCTGCCACCACCACGCTGCCTGCCTACCTGCCTCCTCACAGAAAGTGCAGGCAACAGCTGCGGGCATGCAGTACGCATGCGCAGCTGCTGAGCCAACCAGCCGACGGGGCCAGCTTCGAGTGGGCGGGGCCAGCTCAACTTCTAGGAACCGGTACTCTCGTAGTGGTGCGTAGTGGGTGCATGACATCACTGCCCTAAATGCCTGCAGCGCCACAATAGCTGCAGTGCCACCAGGCAATGATGTCTGAGGCCCCTTAAGGGGAAAAGACCCATTTTTGTGCTCAACGGTGAGTTGCAACCCACCATTTGAAGAGATATAAAGAAAGCAGGAGTGAAGCAGTATACCCTACTTACGTATTACTCTATTACTACCAAGTCAAAATATCAAAATAAACACATGTATCTCCAACAGCCCATCTTATATTATCCAATTAATTCCCCCTAGTCCAGTTATTTTAAATCTATTTCCATTAATTCTATCCACCAGATCCACATATCATGCAGAGCACAGGCTGGAATAGGCAGGCTGACACACCTGCTCTATATCCAGCTTGGGGTACGGATCTACTGCCATGCTGCCTGGGGGAAGGGGAATTTATCCAGATAGTGCATAGTGGCCAGATGGGGCTCCCCAGAGCTGTGCTGCCAAAATCAGCGACACAACTCCAAGCAACCAAATCAAGGCCGCTTGGGCCAGCAGTAGAGGTTAGGATCCTGCCCAAGGATCCGTTAGGGTCCATTTCTGCAAAGTCAATAACTTTTATCCACCATTTTTAACAAGGTATTTCTATTTTCTAGTATTGTGCATAAAGTATTCTCCCTTCATTTGTCGTGTCATTGTTGCGTTAGATCATTGCAGAGCCTCACATCGGGGAGCTGGTTCCACTGCGTATTGCCCCAGAAGGCTCTGCACCCTGATTTCCCAGAGAAGTAGTTCCCTGGTGTGAGGTTCTGCGACGATCCATCACACTGAAGGTTGCCTGCGAGGCAGAAGTGTAAGGCTTTGCCACCAACGTGCCCAGAATGATTATTCTGATGCATTAGATCTCGCTCCTGGGCCGGAGTTTGGAGGTGCTTGATTTAGAGGAAGGCAGTTCAAATTCTCTTGAAGGTGGTGACATAACTCTCACTGATATGAATAATCCTGGATTTCACCTGTGATGTTTGGGAGGAATTTGGTAAAGTAGATGATTGATTAAACCATAGTTTCCAACACATTTAGTATTACAACATGTTCTTGTTCAAGGATTTGAGTCAGCCTAACACTATAGATCTGAAGTGTCTCAGTTCATTTCTTTTAATTCCAATTTGCAAAAATGTGACAGCCTTTTCCTTCTCTTGTGGATACCTTGAATCTCATGGATTAGAGAGGAAAGTGAAAATAATGCAGAGTCATTGCTGACTCAATTGTATCTGCAGCCGGGCTGAAGCTAAAGTAGTGTTGCAATAATTTGTTTGAAAACATGGATCAAGGAAGTTTGCATATGTGTTTTCTTTTTAAACAAATTATGTTAGAAAACACATTTTCATGTGCAGTCAATTATGTATAAATTGAACTAATGTTGATAGTTGCAAAGGTAATAACTGCCTCAAAGTATATATTTTAAGGTAATATGTAGGAGATTATTAGTATTGTTCCAGACACAAAGATAAAAACTGTTCATTTTTCGCATTTATACCTGATTGAACCAGACTGCCCTTCCTCCAAGGAGCTCAAGATGATGTACAAAGTGGCCACAAAGTTCCTATGCAGGCTTAAATTCCAATCCCAAATCCACACAGTCACATGTATAGGGACTTTTTGTCAACCCTACATATGGCTCCTCCCCCTCTTTTTATCTTCACAACAACCCTGTGGGGTATGTTAGGCCTTAGAGGTAGTGACTGGACCAAACTCACCTAGTCAGCTTTGACCACAGGCAGACCATGCTAAATACTAAAGCAGTGTTAATGCTCAAGGATGCTGCTAAAATTTTCTACTCATGGTACACTCGATTCAGATCATTTTGGGGGGGGGGAGTACAGTCTCAATGTGACGTTTTAATGCCTTTAAAAGGAATGCCTTTTGGAAGAAAACCAGGAGTGATGTTTTAATGCCTTTAAAATGCATAAAAACTTTACTTCTGGTTTTCCTCCAAAAACCGGAAGCAGCATGGGTGGATGCAGGCATCCTCTGCAGGCTTTAGAAAGCTCTCCAGACCTTTAAAGGTAAAGGTTTCCCCACAACCGAATGGTCTAGTCGTGACCAACTGTAGGGGGCGGTGCTCATCTCAATTTCTAAGCCGAAGAGCCGGGGTTTGTCCAAAGACAAGCTTCTGTAGTCATGTGGCCAGCATGACTATACGCCGTAGTGCATGGAATACCGTTACCTTCCCACTGAAGTGGTACCTATTTATCTACTTGCATTTTTACACACTTTTGAACTGCTAGGTTGGCAGGAGCTGGGACAAACGACGGGAGCTCACTCCGTTGTGTGGTCTTGAACTCCCAATCTTCCTGTCAGAAAGCCCAGCAGCAGCGGTTTAACTCGCAGTGCCCCCACGTCCCACGTGGTCACCTCCCACGTCCAGACCTTTAAGGGGCCCCAAACTGCAGATTTGCTTCTCCATGGTTTTTAGTAACAGTGGAAGTCTGGGAACTGATCCCTGCAGATACCAGATCAACCTGCATAAGTTTTTGTTTGACATGCCATACTGCAACATCCACTACATATCACTCTGCTAAACATCACTGAACGTTCCAGAACACTGACTGCATAACCTTGTTTTTCAATTTACAGGCAATGAAAAGGGTACAGACTTTTATTGCAAACTAAAGAAAAACTGTTGCCAATTTAACTTCCTTAAACATTAGAAAAATGATTCCAGATGAGTGCTAATTGTCTTTCTGCACTAGGATATCTAAGAAAGGACACAAAATCAGCAAATTGTATTTCTTATAAAAAATTACTTCTGTTTTTTTTGGAGGAAAACCAGAAGTGATGTTTTAATGCCTTTTAAACCTTACTTCTGTTTTTTTCCCCAAAAACCGGAACTAGTGGTGTTGGTTTGTTTTTGTTTTGAGGGAGGGTTTAGGTTGTGCCAAGATCAGTGGATAGAAAATTTGCAGATAAGTAGGCTCAACCATGTAATTAAAGTTGCCTCATCTTCTTCTTGTATTATGTTGATAACCACACTGTGATGTAGAATATTAGAGGGAACATGGTGGGAGAAGGTGAACAGGCCTCTTACCAACCCGTGTGTTAAAATGATTGGATCCTAGTGGTGGCAATGTGTCAATATTGTTGGTAACACTGAAAAATGAACATGAAAGAGAAGTAGACCAGCTCCCAAATGAATAGTTTACCACTAGAAGTGGCATAATTGTCAGGTCTCATTTATTAGCAGTCTTTGTTTGACTGAAAATTCCTTCAGCTACTGTCGGTTCTCTGCCTTTGCTCAGCACAGTTGCCTATGCTGCCATTCCTGAAATCCCTTTCTTCACCCTTCATTCCTGCTTCTCCTGACACACATCGTTTCTTTACCTGACCGTTCCTTTTCTGAACATTACTTCTGACTCATTAGGAACATGACTGTACTTCATCTTAGGAGACTTTCGTTGTTCTCTAAACTTGCCCTAGACATTGATTATTTTAGGATAAAACTGTTTCCAGCTTTGTCAGGTGACCTGATTTTGTCACAATAGTTCCAAAAAAAAAAATTGAGCCACAATGTTTGGATCTTAAGCCCTTTTTTCCAGGATAGGAAAATACTGGAGATGGTTGAAGAGGAGAAAAAAAATCATGAGGTTTGATCACCATGCTGATAAAACCAGCTCCTGGTAGATTTTGCCACATCACCATTGTGTCAACTGCATTTGAGAAATTTGACGCAATACCTGGGAGCCATTTTGGAACTGCAGTTGTCAGGCAGCAAAACATGTCAGGCTGCTTGTCAAGGGATGGTAGTGAGGTTAGCATGTGCATACTCTGCACAATCCAAATTAGTTCAAATCTATAGGACCGGGATGGTTACCAGATTAAGGGCCCAGTCCTATCCAACTTTCCAGCGCCAATACAGCCATGCCAATAGGATGTGTGTTTCATCCTGCTGGGATGGGGGGGGGGAGATGTGGAGGCCTCCTCAAGGTAAGAGAATATTTGCTCCCTTACCTTGGTGGCTCCATTGAAGCTACAACAGTGCTGGAAAGTTGGATAGGATTGGGTCTTAGGAGGGCTGTTTGTCAAATAAATTACTTAATCATTTTGAACAGTGGATTGTAGCTGTGCTATCAATCTATGGATGCTGAGGATGGTATGACTCTTACACTATTAAACAGGGTTTAAATAACAGGGTAGTTTTTTTTAACAAGTTCCCTCCTGTGGAACACTACACCATCTATCTGTGAATGTGAATCAGATCTAATAACAGAATCTTTTCTATTTAGTATCGTCTGACTTGGGTTGCTTTGTTATGCATGATTCTCCACTTGGTAGAGTCTAAGTATTGGGTTCCCCTCTGGAAACATAGGCTAATTTTATACCCCTAGTAACAATGCTTTACAGACTGGCTCACTCAGCAAGCATATCTGAGACCAGGAATGAGGGCTCTTGTCCTCTGTTTTGGAGTGGGGCAGGCATTGTCCTCAAGCACAAAGCCTGGCTGCTCTGTTTTCCAGTCATTTTGCTGGGGTATGAGCAACCTATGAAAGTTCTTTTCAATGGTAAGTCAGTCTTTTTTTTTTTTTTTTCCTTTTGGGTAAACTTCTTCATCTATAGTTAGAGAAGTGACAATATCTAGTTAATCCTTATCCTGTTAAGAGTATATTTAAAGTTTACAGTAATATGATATATGAACTGCTTTGGAATGTTCATGTGTCCGCTTCTGTTATAGTTACACAGAGTGCTAAATAAAGGCATGGTCCAAAGCTGATTTGGAAATCTCAGATGATTATGGTAATGTTTGAAACTTCAGTTGTGCTCCTGAAATCCGCATCAGGAGAAAAAAGAAAACATTGACAGCGCAATCCTATCTTCATCCTCAGCCAGTGCAAAGGCTGCTGTGCCGGCTGAAGGTGTTGCAAATGTGCCATAGAGCACATTTGTGGCACCCAGAGTGTAGACTACACCAGTGGGAAGGCCTGTGCTTCTCTGGACTGTGCAGGTAGGGTTGCAGAGGGACGTGGGGAGGGAGGTGTGGAGGGGGCATTTCTGGGTGGGAGTGGGTAAAACGGAGGGCAGATAAGGACCAGAAGGGGTTGGGATTGGTGGATGCCTCCTCTGCCTTATCCTAATCCCCCCTCAGGCATTACACCAGGATTTGCGCCGGCTATATAGTTGGCATGTATCCAAGATGCCCCATAGAGCATCTTGTTGAAAAAATCCCCTTATCCTGAGAAGACCTTCAGCTGTCTTCTAAGCTGTGTGGGATACAGTACAGGCTATGCAGCCTGGCTGTGCTGGCCCAGGTAGGATTGGGTAGTGAATTTCATTCTTGCAGCGTGTTGAGCCAAGCTTTCTACATTGCAGGTTTGGAATCTTTGATTTATTAGATTTTTAATGAAAAGAATGAAATTGCCACAGACCTATGCATAGTTTTTGATCCTTAAAAAGTTGTCTCCAGATAAAGCTCCAACAATATAATCCAATGCATGTGTACTTAGAAGTAATCCACATTGAATTCAGTGGAATTTAGGGGGCAATCCTTACCTGGAGAATCCTAACCTAGGAGTGTTGCAAACGCACCATGAAGCATGCTTGACGACTCTCGGAGTCAGGAAGGACGGCACACGTCTGCGTGCCGGCCTCCCTCACTCTGAGCGTGATGCAAACACGCTTTACAGTACAATTGCAACACTCCTAGGCCGGCACAAGAGACTTGTGCTGTCCTAAATCCAGGTTAGGATTGTACCCTTAAAGTGTCAAGTATATATAGGATTGCAGCCTAAATCTTCATTACCGGAAATATAAAGATACAGTCTCCCTCATTGTAGTGAAGAATATACTAAGGTGTGTGTCTGTGTATGTGTCCAAATGATGAAAGCGGGCAATTTGTGTCTTTTTTTCTTTCTTAAATCAGACTTTAAAAAAACCGGTTTTAAAATGTTGTTGCTTTTTGGATTTACTGTTCCACATGGAACACAGCAGGAAGATGTTGTCTTTTAATCTGACATACTGAATTTCTTGAAACAGACATCGTTTCTGGGAGCATCCTGCTGCACATAGAGCTGTGAAAACACTGGCTGTGAGAAAACGGTTTTTCAGTGTGTCAAGTGGCCCCCTTGTACATTTGTCGACTGTGCCATTATAGCAAGTCAAGCTGCATAATGGCTAGTTATTATATAGGAATCTGCACAGCGATAGCTGTTTTGCACAGGTCGTAGCTCAAGAACGCCAATATATGCTATTCAGCAAGAAAGCTAGCCAAGGCACAAAACAATTCTGGATGAGATTTGTGAGTGCTTGTTCTGGAGAGCTGATTATGTGAGGACAGCAAACTCTCTCTTAGGCAGGGTCTTTTTAAAAATACTATACTAGGGAAGAAAATACATTTCTTACAAGCTCCAAAGGTTATTCCAAGGGTTTTTTTTTACTACTTCTATTAGTTTTTGAACATTTGCCATGTAACAGCAGTTCCTTCTTGAGGAAAACACTAATTACAAAGTAGAATAAGGTTGTTCTTTCTTTAAATATTCAGAGGCTTGCTTACGTAGGCTGTATGTTATACCTTTCATGTGGGGTTGGGATTTGTAAGGAAATGGCTTGGTAAATGTGGAATAGTAATGGGCTTCACAAAAAACTTGGCAATGGTCAGCTGTGCTTTACGTTGGGGATGCATTCTGGCATGACTCATAAGGATTTGTAATGCTCAGGTGGTAGAAGGTGGATTCTGAGCCTCTAATGTGATTCTTCTGTGCAGAAGTGAATACAATGTCAGTTAAGATGGATGAGGAAGGCAGTACCAGTCAAGATGTGGGAGAAGAGGAGGAGGAAGATGAGGCATTGCTGCCTCTGTATAGCGTTCAGATTGACGTAATTGAGAAGACTCTGTACTGTTCTGAAATTTAATGCTGGCACCAGTGCAAGGAGACACTTTGCAGAATAATTTTGCTAGGTTAAACAGAACATTGAAAGGAGAGTCATAATGTATTTGGACTGCAAAACCATATTTGGAAAGGAAAAAGAGTTATTGAATCTTAAATAAAATATGTGTGCCAGAAGATGTGGCTACGGATGAGTTTGGGCTAAAAATGAGATAATAATAGGAATGAAGGCATGGATATGTCCTTCTGCCCTGCCCCCCTCTGTGTCAACCATAGGAGGGAAAATGGGGTCCTAGTCCTACGCAGTGCGGTGTTGGTGGTAAGCCCTTACCACCAGCATTACCACCAGCATTTTTTTTTCTGTTTTTTTCCTGAATCATTTTTGGTTTTTTTTCCAAAAAATTGAAAAAAGAAAAAAATGATTATGGAATATTTTATGTTAACATGATGAATAAAATATTTTAAGGCAAAGTGTTCAAATATTTTCCAAATAATTTCTAAAAAATGTGTATGGTATCAGATTATTCTAGTTTCTGTGCATGGACAAGCACAGTCCTAGATTACAAACGGAACCCTCCAGTGCAAAAACTGGGTTTTTTTCCGACCTTTAAAATTTCCGGAAATTTTACATCTCTAACCCCAGCGCCAGGTGGACCTGATGCCATGCCACTTGGCAGTAAGTTTTATCACAACCAGTGATGTGCTTGTTTGGGGCGTGGGGAGGACAGAACTGGGCAGAGGGAAGGGGTGGAGTGGCTCTGGGCGGGGGTGGGACTGGCGGTGGTTTCACCACCACATCGTATGTGTCAGACCACACAGCCTGACACAGAGGTTCTCAAGTCTGTGCTGGCAAAATAACCAGTGGAGACTTGAGGAGGCCCATTGCCAGGCCACTGCCCTTACCTGGGGAAAGGGGACAAATGTTCCCTTCCCCTGAGGAGTCTCTTATGGCTGCCGCAGCACCCACAAGATGCAGTGGTAGCCATTTTGGCATTGCTGCTCCTACAGCAGCCAGGCAATTTAGGATTGGGCTGCCCCTCATTTAAAATAGGAGCTTTTTTCAACGTTACTGTTTTTGTGTTTAATCATTGCAAAGGTCTTGAAATAGCCTCACTTGCCCCTTACTGGAAGCTAGGAGGATAAAGAACTATAGAAAGAGAAGGAGCATCCTTATACTATTAGTGGCCCATGTTGTTTTGTGCTACCTAGCCTAATAGTATTTCAGGCAGAGTTCTGTTTCCACCTTTAAGATCTGTTTCATGGAAAACGATAGGAACCTAGGAGCAGATAAGCAACATATCCCTTCTGCTGCTAAGCTGTTGCGGTGCTGTAATGGTCCTGCCTCATGCTGGGGTTGAAAGATGCTTAATCTTGAGTGTTGATGGATATTCAAGAGCCAAAGTAAACCAGATTAAATTTTTCTTGAACTATAAAACTTGAAAGGCGTAATTAACGTTAATTAAGAGGAAAGCCATAAAACATTTTATAATTTGGTTCATCCAAGCCGTACAGTATGAATTTATGAATATTCATTATTATTAAAATAATTGCAATAATTATAACCTTTTTTTTTGTAGTTTTCCCTATTGAAGGGCAATTGGGTCATTCTTGTTTAGATTACCAGAAACACAGCCTAAGTTGATGAAAAGTTCAACAATATTCCTTTTATTTTTTACAGCCAGCCATGAAGTCAACTTGAAGTAGTTGCTTTGAGTGGCTGGCTGATGGAGACAAAGAACTGACGAGGAGTCCCTTTTGCATGCCTGCCACTTTCCTCTGCTTACCACCCGCTGCACACCATTCCACCACATACTCTAATCCTCTTCTTGCTTTTCCTCCAGCACTGCTGCTGGTCACTCTGCCTCTACTGCCACCTTCTGGTCTGTGAGCAAGGAGGTGGATGCAGAGTGCCACCCCACTTGCCACCTGCTTCTTGAAGCACACAGATTTGGCAGGTGGGAACCACCAGGTGAAAAAAAAGTGGAAGGTGGGAACCACCAGAAGTAAAAAGTAAGGAAGGCGCTCTGAAGCGCCATGCTGCCCTCCCCTCTCCTCACTCAACCAGCTTTGAATAGCTGTGCAGCGAGAAGGTGGTGGCAAGGCTGATACTCATGCTGCTGCATGCACAAAGAGATTAAAATAAAAAGACAGATTAAAAAAATGAGGGGGTAGAAAATGGAATGCGTCTTTGGATGCCATTTCAACTTGGGCAGGGCCCGGCTCCCAAACAATGGACACTCTGGGATTGAGAGAATGTATTTTGTAGACTTTGACAGATATGCAGTGTTCTAAAGTTGGAATGTTGCCAACTCTGGTGAATAGAATTGTTATTCATAATCAGTGGAATTTTGACTTTTCAGCTTGAACAGATGGTTGTGGCTGCGGTTTTGAGATGTCTTTCCATATTTTGTTAGGAAATGCTTTGAGACAAGGGAAAGGCTATTGTGTGTATGCCATGCATATTTGACTCAAATTAAGACTGTCTATAATGTATATCCAGTATGTGCATGGATGTGCTGCTGTTTCATTAAGTCAAACTTTTTTTCAAACCCTCAAGCTTGCAAATGTGGGGTGAAAATACAAAATTGCTGCAACAATCTCAGTTCAGTTGCACAACAAAAAAAGTCTGAAATATTCAATCATAGGGGTTGGACTTTAAAGAATGAGAATGAATGGGAGGTTCCCTTCTAAATATTCATCTGAGCTGGCAGTTTGAATGCATTGGACCTCACCTAATTACCATAAATGCATTGGAGCTTGTGGAAGGCTAAAAAAGTGTGCTTAATCATGTAAGCGACAAGGCAAGCGACAGCTAGGAAAGGCAGATGTCATGTTGATCTCCTGTCATCTGAATCTGATTATCTGTTGTTTGACCTCCTCTATCCATTTGAGGTCATCATTGATGAATTCAGTCTAAGCCTTAGAAATTGTAATGCTAGTATAGTGGAATCCTCCCAGAAGCATGATGTTTGGGAGGTGTGAGAAGCAATGATACATCACTTTTACAGAATATTTGTACATCCAATGAATGAATGACCACCAATGACATTTACTAAGAAAATTTAAATCACATTCTTGAGTTGATTATGTTTTTGATGCACAGCATTTTATAAAGCAGACAACACACCAGCAAGCACCCCTCAAGTATGTACTTCCATTAGAAAGAAGTGTTTTGTCTCTTGATTGTAGCATAATAGTTCCCAACTGCTGGGAGACCATGGTCCAGCTCGCCAGCTTTGGGGTCCATTGTGGACCACTGAGTGCACTGCTGCAGGAGGACGTGGTGATGGCAAAATTATGTCATCGCGCCATTGCCAATGGCTCCCGAATTGGCCCAATTTGGGGCCAGTTGAAGCCAAGGGAGAGTGGGTATGCTGTCACCAGTGGCTCCTTGATTGGCCTGATTTCAAACCAGTCAGAGCCAAAGGGGGGCAGAGTGTCCATGCAAAGATGGCGAAGTGACAAGTGCAAGGCATTTCACTTGCCTGCCGGCTGCTGGACCAGCCAGCTCGTGGATCACCTCCCATGTGGACCACCTGGGGTCTGCAGACTACAGATTGGGAACTGCTTCCCTAGCAAGTATCAGTTAATTCCCACTCTTGTCAGTCTTCATGGAAAGTTGCATTACATTACAAACAAGCATGAAGTTTGCATGGAACTTCATATTGATATTTGCCAATCTGCATAGATTCCTTTTCCCCACATAATTTGATAGGATGTTTGAATTTCAGAAGGCACTTGGCTGAGCTAATTAAATGTGGAACACCATAGTTATGATTTCTGCTTTTATGCATATGTAAGTCCCCACCCCCTAGGCTGGGGTAGACTGGACCTTTCTCACTGCGTCCTTCAGTGCCCCTTCTTGCGGGCGTGGTCTCCTGGGAGAGCCCCCAGCAGAACCCAGAGAGAGAGAGAGAGAGAGAGAGAGAGAGAGCTCAGAGGATAATGCTCTCCACTAACTCAGGATGGCTCTTTCACGGGGCTGGGGCAAGGCCTCATCAGTCAGAGGTAACCTCCAAGCCAGGAGGTTCTTCTGGTATCTGCTCCTCCAGGCACTCATCAAGCCCCAGACTGACTTGCATCATCAGGATCCCTGTCCCTTCCTGGGAGACTCCCCCTGGCCCAACCCCCAGTAGCCCATAAGCACAGGATTGTTGATTCCTCCCCTAACTGCTGGCCCAATGTGCCTCCCTGGACTGTGCTCTTGGCTTAGCTGCTGGGCTGGTTCTCTTGCTTGCCAGTTCCACCTCCCTTGATTGCACCAGTGCCAGGAAGTTGAGCCTCTTTAGGCCGTGCAGGCTGGGGCAGCCTCTCATGAAGGCGGAGTTGCATCTGCCTCCAAGAGGGGTGATCATGATGCCATGGGAGTACGTGTCACTATGGAGCACCCCATTATCCTTAGATTTGCAACAGGGCTGGAGCCTCAACTGAACAATCAGAGAGTCTGAGTTTGGACGTCATATTTTCACAGTAAATTAGTTAACAATCTCTTGAATATGAAATAGAAATGACTTACGTGAGCAGAATAACTATGCACAAATTAGCACTGTGTAATCAAAATCAGGTTATTCTGATCTTTTTTTTTTTTTTAGGTTCTGCACACTTTTAAAAGAAAATGTTTTTAAAAGGATGCAGTGAAAAATTTGGCAGGTTAATGCAAAATCAGTAGATGGTCTACTGTCTCTTGAAGCTGTCTCAGTAGTTACTACTATGCACCATTAAGGTGTCACTCCTTAATACACACAACTAATACAGGCAGTGAAATCCTATGAATGTCTACTCAAAAGTAAGTCTCACTACGGTCATGCACAGGGTTGCTTCGGTATGTTTCAGCTTGTTTTAGGGATCCTCAGACAAAGCCCTTCTGTGTAGACAAGACTTCAAGAGCCTCCTGGGGATCAGGGATATATGACGGATTCTTTAAGCTGATCTTGGAGTAAGTATTAGACAGGAAGAACTGAGATTGAGACATATTAGGGAATATGTCTCATATTTTGCTTTTAAGTTAGCCTGTAATTGCCTTCCCATAGGTTTTGCTAAGATCCACACCTGTGTGCTGCCAGCGCTCAAGCAGTTTTCTTGCTTCCGTCTTTCCTCCTTGCAATTAGCCTCCTCCTCCTCTGCTGTTGTTTGTTTATTTGGCTTTTTCTTGGCTTTAATAAACTGGTTATATTTTGAGTCCTTGCCTGACTAGTGCGTTGCCCCATTTCTAGAACCACTCATGTTCACTAATGCAATCTGAATTTAGACAGAACTTCTGGTTTCTGTGCTCTCTTGGAAGGGGTGGCCTTTTTCAGATGATTTCCCCTCCCCGCCTGATTTCCCCAGCTTTGCAAGTTGAGCCTTATATGCTGAGGTTTGTGTTTGTGGCTTTAAACTCGTTGATTTACTGTTCTGCAAAGAAGACAAATGACTCATTTTCCATAAGCAGGTTATTAAATCTCCAGTGTTTTACTGTGTTTTACTGTGTTATTAATATGTATTATTTTTAATCACATGTCTTAATTTGCAGTATGTAATGCCCATGGTATTTATGTAATGCAATATGTCCATGGCCATGGTGAGAGGCCTGGCATGCTGTGGTCCATGGGGTTGTGAAGAGTCAGACACAACTTGGCGACTGAACAACGATTCCCATTGCTTCTTGCTGACAGAAGCAGAATTATTGTTTCACTGCTTGGTAAATGATCAGAAATGTACAGTAGCGAATACCACATTAGAGAATAGAAGCAATGGTTGGTAATTTGTGTGTGTAGACCTATCGCCACAAAATAATGCACTTTCAAGGCTAGCCATACACACTAAGATCCTATCACCTCTTCCTAATCCGGGGCCCTGCTCACAGAAGTTTCACCAGACCTACACCAGCTAAAGGACTGGCGTAAGTCCAAGGAGTTTCACTGGAGACCAGGCATGTTTTGGAGAGTTACATAAAAATTTTTTTTACGTACCTCTCCTGGGCTGACTGGTTCACACCCAATCCATAGCATACAGCACACACTATGTCAGAGATGCTGCATGGTCTGAGTTGGGTTTGGGCTCCAAGTCCCCAACATATGTGCCAGTTTCATTCTGGAGATCTTTCTGGAAGTCAGGATATATGTACCTTGAAAAAGCTGGCTATTGCCGGCCCTGCGTCTGTGCAGAAGCACCACAAAGGACGTATTTGCCTGTGTGAAAGTGCCAACATAGTCTTCATAAGTTGGACATCTGGAATTTGGGGAACCAGGGTAGTCGTAACTAATTTAAGCTTTGCTCATTTCAGTAGTGCTTAGATAGGATTCATTTTCTTTGGACATAGAGCATGCTAACTAAAACATGTGCTGTGCCATTTTGAGCCACTGTTAGTGAGGAAAAAAAAGCGCTTATTTCCGGTCATGATCTGCTGAATTCATCACTTCCTGCTTAATTCTCGTGGAAGGGTTTCAAAAGCTGCACCTGCCCAAATTCCCTCTTCTATATAATGGTTAAAGGTATAGACACTCTGTCCCAGTTTGTATCTGGTGACCCTATGCTTAATGACATCACTTCTGGCCCTCTGCAGGCATCATGTATACTATTTGGCCTGCTGTATGAAACACTCAAGAAAAGCAAACACCCTCATAACAGTCATCAAAATGTCTTGTTTTCAAGTTCTATTTAAGTGTTAGTGGATAATGTATGACCATAGAATAGATTGAGGGCAGCAAGTTCTGCTTCCATTCTATGCACATTCATTTGAATATCTGAACAGCCAGTACATAGGCAACTATATACATAACAGGCCAGCATTTCCCAAAGTTGCGAGCCCATATGTAGTGGGTCTTGACCCCATGTTACCTGGACCTGATGTGTTGCTCTTGGTGGGACAGAATGCTTCTGAGGCCCTGGAGGCATCTTCCACTGGACTAGCAACCTCTGCAGGCCTCAGAATGGCCTATAGAAGCAACTGGAACAGACTTCTAGTTTCTAGGCACAACTTCTGGAAGTAGTGTCCAGTCACTTCTCCAGGCCATTCTGAGGCCTGCAGGGGCCTGAAAAGTGAGTCAGCAGGCCAGCATGACCTGGAAGAGGCCTCCGGAGTCTCCTGGAAGCATTCCAGCATCACCAGGAGCATCATGTCACGATCCACTGTGGAGGACGAAGTATGTTGAGGTGTTGAAATATTTGGTAACCACTGCAATAGGCTCTAGTACAGGCACCCTTTACATGCAGGCACCCTTTTCAGCATCAGTGGATAATGGACACGTTTCTTTTACACTGCTGGACAGTACTATGTTTGAATCTAGCAGTCTTTTCAAAAGACTAGGATACATCCCAAGTGCCAGAACTCTCTCTTTCTCACACACCACCACCAATACTAAATAGAAATATAATATTTTCCGCATGAATCAGCTGAATAGAGCTCAGATGTTTCAAAATCCATTTGATTTTCATTTACCCAGGGTCTACTTGGTTTCTTTTTTTTTAACAGCCTCTGTTCACCATGAATAGCTGAAAACCTTTCCTTTTTAGCTCTTGAATAAGCTCTTGAGTGCTGCTCAATGAACCGAGATTATTATTTTGCTCTCTCGTTACGATATGCCAAACCTTTTAAGGTGCAGCTATTTTAAACATTGATATTTTTTATTTGTACTAAATCAAGAAGGTGTGTACACCTTGAAAGAACAAATTTTATACAGATCTTTGCAGCAGGTTCTTTTATAGTGTATACACAATGGATATAATTCTACACATGGTTAGTAGACATGCAAATTCAGTGGGACACATTTTTCTGTATTTGCACAGAAACACAGCTCAGTAGTGGATGATGGCTGGTGGGGGCAGGCCCCAGTTGGCAGGCTGCAGGGGGTGTTGGAGAGGGTGCCAGTGTCCGGGTGGGTGGGTCCATCTCAAGGTGGTGAGTGCCATGATTTTGGTCCACCCAGGAGGTGGGCTGGCCTGGGGAGAGGGGGCGGAGTTTCCCCCATCCCCGTTCCGCGTGGTGTGCTCGGACCTGGGCACGCTATATAGTGGCCGTGGGTCCAAGTAGCCCATAAGGGCGGCTGGCGCCTATCCCAGGGCAAGGGGACAAACGTGTCCTTGCCCCATGGAAGCTCCCGCCTAAGAAGAACATAAGAACATAACAAAAAGCCTTCCTGGATCAGGCCAAAGGCCCATCTAGTCCAGCTTCCTATATCTCACAGTGGCCCACCAGATGCCTCAGGGAGCACACAAAGACAACCAGATACTTGTGTCCTGCTGCCACTCCCCTGCATCTGGCATTTTAAAGTAGACTATTCGCCTTGCACCACCCCCAAGGAAGACACCAGACTGAAGTTGGGGTTTAACATTATTAAGCACAATGTAAATCAGGTAACCTACTGAACACCCATCCCTCCCTCGTCAGTCTGGGGTAGGCAAAAAAACTGCCATCCATGGCCAATTTGGATGACAGAAAAAAATTCCTACCCGGCCCTCACGATGAGCGACCAGCTAATCTCAGACTGGACATACCCATCATAGCTTGTAACCTGTAATGGAGTTTTCCTCCATAAATCCATCAATCAATCAATCACTAGTATTTATATACCGCTTTTCAACACAGTTCACAAAGCGATTTACAGGCAAATAGTAGTAATAAAGCTAAATGGCTCCCTGTCCCAAAAGGGCTCACAATCTAAAAGAATGGAGAACACCACCAGCAACAGCCACGAGAAAGACACTGTGCTGGGGTGAAGAGGGACAATTGCTCTCCCCCTGCTAAATATAAGAGGACACCACTTGAAAAAGTGCCTCTTGCCCAGCTAGCAGCTAGCTACCATCCAATCCCTTTTTAAAGACATCCAGGCCCAATGCCATCACCATATCTCGCAGCAAGGAGTTCCACATTCTAATTACACGCTGGGTAAAAAAAATATTTTCTTCTGTTTGTTCTAACTCTCCTAACACTCAGTTTTAGAGGATGTCCTCTGGTTCTGGTATTGTGTGAGAGGGAAAAGAGATTCCCTTTATCTACTCTATTCACTCCATGCATAATTTTGTATGTCTCAATCATGTCCCCCCTCAGGCACCTTCTTTCTAAACTGAAGAGCCCCAAACCTGAAGAGCCCCAAGCCTTGTAACCTTTCCTCATAAGGGAGGTGCCCCAGCCCAGTAATCATTTTAGTTGCTCTTTTCTGTACTTTTTCTAAGTCCACTATGTCCTTTTTGAGATGTGGAGACCAAAACTGTACGCAGTACTCTAGGTGTGGCCTTACCATTGCCTTGTACAATGGCAATACAATATTGGCTGTTTTATTCTCAATCCCTTTTCTAATTATCCCTAACATGGAATTTACCTTCTTCACTGCCGCTGCGCACTGGGTCGACATTTTCATTGAGCTGTCCACTAACACCCCAAGATGTCTCTCCTGGTCTGTCACTGACAGCTCGAACCCATTAACCTATATGTGAATTTTTTATTTTTTGCCCCAATATGCATTACTTTGCACTTATTTACATTGAAACGCATCTGCCATTTTATTGCCCATTCTCCCAGTTGTGAGAGATCCTTCTCGAGCTCTTCACAATCCTTTCTAGTTTTCACCACCCAGAAAAGTTTAGTGTCATCTGCAAATTTGGCCACCTCACTGCTTATACCTGTCTCCAGGTCATTTATGAATAAGTTAAAAAGCACTGGTCCCAGGACAGATCCGTGGGGCACACCGCTCTTTTGTGGGCAATGTGAGCAATTTTCACATTAATCCCCATTCTCTGTTTCCTCATCCTCAACCAATTCTCAATCCTCTTATTCCTGACCTGACCTCTTGTTCCCTGACTGGAGTTTTTTCAGCAGCCTTTGGTGAGGGACTATGTCAAATGCTTTCTGAAAATCCAGATATATAATATCTACTGGTTCACCAACATCCACATGCCTGATGACTTTTTCGAAGAATTCCAAAAGGTTTGTGAGGCAAGACCTACCCTTACAGAAGCCAAGCTGGTTCTCCCCCAGCAAGGTTTGGTCTTCTATATGTTTTAGGATTTTGTCTTTGATGAGACTTTCCACCATCTTACCTGGAATGAACGTGAGGCTGACTGGCCTATAGTTTCTTGGGTCCCCCCTCCTACCTTTTTAAAAGGTTGGTGTGACACTTGCTATCCTCCAATCCTCTGGTACCATGGCAGTTTTAAGGGACAAATTGCTTATTATAGTCAAGAGATCAGCAACTTCATTCTTTAGCTTCTTAATAACTCTTGTGTGAATGCCATCTGGGCCCGGTAACTTATTTATCTTTAATTTATCAATTAAATTTAACACATCCTCTCTTTTAACTTCTATCTGACTTAGTTCCCTAGTCAAAAGGGACTGTTCAGGCAGTGGTAACTGCCCAAGGTCTTCTGTCGTGAAGACAGATGCAAAGAATTCATTTAATTTCTCTGCAATCTCTAAGTCCCCTTTTACTCCCCTTACCCTCCCTTACCATCCAGCGGGCCAACTGCTCTCTGGCAGGTTTCCTACTCCTAATATATTTTTAAAAGCTTTTATTATTCCTCTATGTTGCTAGCCATGCATTCCTCAAAGTCTTTCTTGGCCTCCCATATCACCTTCTTACATGTCTTTTGCCAGAGTTTATGGTCCTTTTTATTTTCTTCATTTGGGCAAGACTTCCACTTACGGAAGGAAGCTTCCTTGCCCTTTACAGCCTCTCTAACTTTGCCCGTTACCCATGCTGGCACCCTCTTGCATTTAGCTGAGCCCTTCTTTCTTTGTGGGATACACTTCCCCAGGGCTTCTACTACTGTTATTTTAAACAACCTGCATGCTTTCTCGAGTGTTTGGACTTTTTTCACCTTCCCTTTTAACTTCATCCGAACTAGTTTCCTCATTTGTGGGAAATTTGCCCTTTGGAAGTCAAGGGTTTTTGTATCAGATTTATTTGGCACACTACCCCCAACATGCATAGCGAAACAGATCGCAGCATGGTCACTGTTCCCTAATGGCTCAATAACATTGACATCCCTAACCAGGTCCTGGGTGTTACACAGTATTATATCCAGCATCGCCTGTCCTCTGGTGGGCTCCGTGACAAGTTGCTCCATGGCACAATCATTTAGCGTGTCAAGAAACCCTGTCTCCCTTTCCTGACTGGAACACGAATTGACCCAATCAATATGGGGATGATTAAAATCCCCCATGACCACAATCCTGCCCCTCTTTGATGCCCCCCTAATTAGTTTCCTCATCTCAAGGTCCCTTTGAGGTTTTTGATCTGGGGGGCGATAACATCCACCCGCTGTTACATCACTCCTTGGACCTAATAGTCCAAGGACCTAATACTCCTTGGACCTAATACTCCTTGGACAATGCTTCTGTGGTGGAGTCAGACCCACCTTCAACCTCTTACGCTTCTGGAATCTATCCTTTCTTTGACATAGATGGCCACCCCACCTCCAACACGCCCCTCCCTGTCCCTCCTGTAAAGTTTATAGCCTGGTATTGCGGTATCCCACTGGTTCTCCACATTCCATCAGGTTTCTGTTATGCCCACTATGTCAATATTCTCCCTAGCCACTAAACATTCCAGTTCTCCCTTCTTTGCTGAAAGACTCTGAGCATTAGTATAAAAGCACCTGTATATGGGGTCCCCAAAGAAGGACTGCTTGTTTCCACCTTTAGCTCTACAGTCTCTTGTTCTGCTGAACTCACTATCACTTCCGATCACGCTTCTACTCCTAATTCCTACACTATCATTACCTTGTTCTTCTGTCACCTCACCACCCTTATTCCCTAGGGTTGAGGAGTCCTGAACCGTCTCCTGTCAGCTTTCCCCTGGGGTTTAGTTTAAAAGCTGCTCTGCTACCTTTATAATATTATGCACCAGCATTAATTTTGTTTAATTAATTAATTAATTCTGATTCCATTTTGGTTCAAGTGCAGCCCATCCTTCTTGTACAGGCTTGGCTTGCCCCAAAACGCTCCCCAGTGCCTATTAAATCTAAACCCCTCCTCCCAACACCACCGCCTCATCCACACATTGAGACTTCTAATCTCCGCCTGCCTACCTGGCCCTGTGCATGGAACAGGCAGCACTTCTGAGTACGCTACCTTTGGGGTCCTGGTTTTCAGCTTCCTCCCTAAATTTGGCCTCCAAAACTGCCTGGCTACATTTCCCCACATCGTTGGTGCCAACATGCACCACAACCACTACCAGCACTCTCTACCAACCTATCTAGACGAGACGTGATGTCTGCAACCTTCGCACTAGGCAGGCATGTCACCATGCGGTCCTCACATCCTGCTCTCAAGCTGTGCTGGATACAGCACAGGCCCATCGTCCTGTCTGTTCCAGTGCAGATTAGAATTGAGCCCTAATTTGTGCAGCCACTTTTTGCTTTATTTTATTTATCTTTTTGCCACAGCAGTGTTTTCTACCAAAAGTGTCAAATCATTATTAAGGGGCTTCTTCAGCAGTGGGATCAACTGTGGCAAAAAGTTAAAGCCCTGACTGCATCTGTTTTTGCATGTGGATTTTTAGACCTAAAGGCTTAGTAAATTGCAACGAAATTTACTATCTTTTTCTAGTACCAAATATAGATTTGTTACACACTAACATTTTTCACTGTGTATTTCAAATGTAAGACTTACCTTTCGTTATATTGAATGTTTACATTCATTTGTATGGCAGTCATATGATATTGAAGAGACAGTAGTAACCATAGCTACTGGGCTTCCTATATGTTATTTAAGCTATGCTTGTTCTATACCAACATCTATTTCTAAACAAATGAAGCTACCATGGGATGTGGTTGTGCATGGGAAAGGGAAAACTGATTGCAAACAATTTTAGCTATGAAATAACTTGTCCTTGGGAATCCAGTATAATGTATACATACATCAGTATAATGTAAAGAGGAATTGTGTTCTTCCATTGAAGAACTAGTTGGAGCCCTGAAGAATGGAAATTGTTTCCCAAAACAGAATTGCATTATCTCTTTCCAGAATCATCACTGTGGGAGAATATTTCATGGAAATGTGGTACCTCATGAAAGGTCTTGATATATCTCAGTTGCCTCACATCTTTATTTTGCATATAAACCACCTGCTTCATATTTACCAGGTTTGAGACCTGAGGGATTGTTTGGCTTCTTAGTTAAAATACAGATGAAACATCAAATTACAGAAATATATGTGTGTGTCAGCATATACAATCTCCCTCTCTTTTTCCTTCTCTCTGAAGGTTTCAGTTTGGATGACTTTGGAATTCATCTCACCCTTTCATATAAAGGATACACGGTGACACAGAATCATGCCAAAAATCATTTGGCTCCTTCTTTGTACGCAAGCCTGAAAGGAGATTAATGTGGTCTTAATCGTGAAAGGAAACAACCAGAATCTAGTTGCATGATGAGTTCAGAGGAGAAGGGTATATCTCCTGCACACAAAACCTCTACTCCATCTCATAGAAGTGCCTCTTCATCATCTTCCCAGCGAGACAATAGGCAGGTGAGTAAATACATCCTGTACTACTTGTTCACACTAAATCCCTGCAGTTTCTGTTAATGTATTACAATTCATTTTCTTCTCATGGTAGAGAGGTTTGGAGGGCAGTGTGCAAATGTATTCTTCAGAACAGCAGTTACTATTAATAACAATGAAACACCCATTATGGACACTCTGACCTTCTGAGTTGTGTTGCTGCTCTTTGAAGGTCATAAGTATGCAAGAGACTTGTTGGGGAAATTCAAGTGGATTTGTATAGGTATGCAGGAAAGCCCCTTTAAATATACCTTTACCTTGGGAAATTAAACTTTACCTTGGGAAACGCATGGATCCAGGACATGCATTTGCTAAGGTATTGGAAATGTCGGGTTGGGTGCTGTGGGAGGGCATCGTTAGTGCAGATTTGGAAGAGGGATGCTTAACTCCTGCCTGTCAATTTTTCCATATAAATGTCCCTCTCCTACGTAATTTCCATCAGCTAGATTTTTTTGGAGCCCATCAGTCAGACACAGAACTGTCCATGAGGTGCAATTATTTGAAATCAACAGGAGGAAAGGCTAAACATCTTCCACCTACCTGCCAATTTCATGATCGCAAAGCTGGAAGTGGATGCAATCACATTTTAAACTTATTCTGTAACTTTGGGAGCCCTGTGGGGGGGCTCCCCCGGGCTCCCTAAACCCCCTGGACATCAGTGCTGTGAGGGGTGAGTTAAAAAAAAAGCCCCTTCACCCAGGGCAGCAGCTCAATCCCAGGGATCGTGTTGCTGCCTTTGTCCTGTCCCTGCAAAGACTTGCATGGCTTCCAACTTGCTCATAGGGAACTACTGATAAAAAGTATTAGCCCGGCTACTGGGCTTTAACCCCCTCTTGTCATCCTCTGCAATTTAGCATAATTTTTTTTAAAATCATGGTAATGGGCACAGCCTGGCCTCTTGTCTTACCCTGTAACCTAGGTCCTCTGTAAAATATAAACATTTCTTTTTTCATGTATTTTATTTCCCCTTCATGCTTTGGTGCTGGGCATACTTTTAGTATACCATAAGACATTAGGTTTTTATTAACTCCGATTTCCTCTGTGAACTTTACTTTCCCTTGTACGCACCCCTGCTGTGTTCCTCTGGTAGGGATCCAGCTACAAATTACTGTGCGCATTTCATGCTTGCTTGACAATCTGATTTCCAGTTAAGTAGATTCATGTTATGCTTTATATACTCAAATGGATACGTAGCTTAGTTTTTCAAGAGCAGTTTCCTGTTAGAAGGTTGAATCCCCAAAGAGTGCTCTTTTGATCATTCTTGATTGTTTTTCAGTAAATGCAAAGAATTTTATTCAGATAAATGACTTTCAGCCACCAACATCTAAGCCATTTTGGGTACAGTTTTATGGAAAAGTGATACGTATATTTTAAAAATTGCATAGTTGTGGGGAAAAAAGCAAGCAATGAGTATATTTTGTACCTTTGTGGATAGGAATTACGGATTCTTTAGCAAGTGGTATGTCTAAAGAGGGCAGGATAATGTAGTAGCTCGGAGGTAAAAGCTGGCAATCCTGAAGAAGGGATTTGCGGGCACAATCCTACCCAACGTTCCAGCACTGGGGTAAGGGCAATGCAGCTCTGTGGTAAGGGAACAAACATTCCCTTACCTTGAGGAGGCCTCCACGACTGCCTCCAAACTGCAGGATGTAGCACATGCCCCTGTGGCTCAGTGCTGGAAAGTTTGTTAGGATTGCACCCTAAGTTTCCTTCCTGACATTGCTGCATTTGGTTCCCCCTGTTGTCTGCAGGCATGACAAAACAGTTATACCGGGTCATTCCTCTCTTGTATCAGTCTGACAAAGGCTCCAGATACTGGAAATATGACACTATAAATGTGATAGCAGGAATTGACTTGGCACCTGCCAGGTCATGATTCATAGGATAACAGTAAGGAAATGCGTGTCAGGGAACAATATTGTAGCAGTGTCCATACTCTTAATCCTTTTCCTTTCTTGTTTTTTAGTTGCTTTAGCTCTGTGGTTTTTTACTGTTCAATATTTTATTTAAACCCAAATTTTAATACTGTAATAAGAGGGGAATTACCAGTGTAACCCCGTAATTCACCCCTTTCCCCACTTTGTGACCTAAATCATTTTGTAGTATGAGATCAGGTGCAACCCCCTGGCAATAGAGTAATGTGGCTAGCAGCAGCGTCGGCCCAAGGGCGCTGGCCCAAAGCCCTGCTGCGCCGCTCGTGCACCAGCCTAACTCTGCAGGTGCGAGAGCTGTTCTGAGTGGAGGGAGGGTGGGAGGGAGGAAGGAACTGGGTGGGGTACATGTAGACTGGGAGGCATGCAGGCCTGGGAAGGGGGGTAGGGGTGGGATGCAGCTGTTAGGCCGCATCCAAGCCTCCTTCCCCAGACTGCGTGGCCCCGATTTGGGCCGCTCAGCATCCTTGGCTCTGCGCCTGCTATATTGCAGGCGCTATACAGCAGATACAGGCGCTATACAGCAGGCGCAGATCCGAGGAGACCATAAGAATGGTTTGAGCGTGCCCTGGGGCAAAGGTGCAAACAAGCCCTTGCCCCGGGAAGGCTCCTGAGCTCTCCCAAGCTTCTCTGGATACATTGCAGGCTCACTGGCCTCACTGTTCCCGCGCAGCTTAGGATTGCGCTCTAAGGAAACGAGAGACTGCCTTGGTGGCATCAGAATGTTCATGCAGTTGAAAGTAAACTACTTGACAGTGCTATGTCTGAAAATCTGCCTTGATGGGAATTGGACAGTGCTGTAGGGCGCAACCCTAACCAACATTCCGGCACCGGGGTAAGGGCAATGCAGTTCTGAGGTAAGTGAATAAACATTCCCTTATCTTGAGGATGCCTCTGTGACTGCCCTCCAACTGCAGGATGCAGCACATGCTCCATTGGCACAGCTATGTCAGTGCTAGAAAGTTGGTTAGGATTGCACCTTTAATTTTTGAATAGGTGGCTTTTGGGGTATAATTTATCTATGTTTTCCTTTTAATGCCAGAGAACATTCTTATGAAACTGTTCAATCTATGATCCTACACAGATCGTATGATCCTATTTTATGTCTGACAAATAATTCTCTGTTGATGTACATACTGTTATTCCACAGCCCTTCCTTTTCATGACAGTTTCTCTCCCTAGAAACAGTCAGGTGTTCTTATTTCCTAAACCACTCCATCTTCCTTCTTTAAATGAATCAAGAAAAGAACGCTAGAACTGATGGAGTCTTGCTGAAAACAACATAATGGCTCATACAGTTTTTTGACTGATGAGAGAATATTGACATAACTTCCAGCTCAGAAAGAAGATTATTTCTTATTTTGATCCTAAATCATGTATTTCTTCAGTAGGAGGGACTGTATACCTTTCCTTCTGCATCCCACTCTCAGCATCTTCTCCTTTAGTATTGTCTCTCAAAACAACTTGGGTCCAGTCCTTGTGTTACCAGTGTAGTGTGGTGTGGTGTAGTGTAGTGTGTAGTGTACCACTGTAGTGTAGAAGCTACTTCTACTTCAGTGATGGCTGTGTTTACCAACACCCAACAGCAAATGAATTTTTTTGCTTATATTTCATTTTTGTAATTACTTGCCGTTTCTTTACATAACCCATAGCAATACACATGATTGGACTGTATTTTCTAAAATAAATAAATATGCAAAAATAATAATAATAATTTCTTTTTGACATGCCAGCACAGGTACAGGTAATGTATGGATGGGACAAGTTAGGCATTTTCCTAATTTTTAACACACCAAACCCAAAAGGTTAACCATCGCTGTTCTACTTGGTCCAATCCCACAGCACTCAGATTAAGTGAATGAATGATTAAGTGAATGAATGATACTTTCCTTTGTCAGCATTGCCCCTCCTTCAGGACTGGGAAGACACCTTATCCAGACGATTCCCACTGTTTTGTTTGTTTACCGATGTGGCCTACTTTACATCATGATCTGGGACCTGGCCTCACAGGCAGTGGCAGATCTAGCAGGGGGTCCATGGGGGTCACATGGGCCTGGGTAGTGCTGTCTCTGCTGCCCACCCTCTCTCCAGAGCCACTGCTACTGTCTGCCCTCTGGAGCCACCACCGGCCGCTCTCTGGGGCCCTCCTGAGGGCTGGGCAGGCCATGCGCAGCATCTGCAGATCCTCCAGAGGCTTACTGCAGCCTTGGAAAGGTCTTTAATCATTACTACTGGTTTTCGGCATGGGCCAGGCCACAACTGTTTACAAAAGTGATTCCCTTGTTGTGTGGTAATGTATGGGTTGGACATTAGCAGTTCTGTTTAGAAGACATCCAAATCCCTTCCTAAGAAGCCTGATCTTATACTGCGTTGCTCTAGAGAGTTACAGATGAAGAGTCCTTCACAACACACTTCCTGTATTTTCACTTTCTTTAAGAAGGATCTAAGGATTCCCTTTTATAGACAAGTTCTTTCTACTAATGTAATAACACTATTCTTCCATTTGTAAATTGCTCAGTTAACTCCATGAGGAGAGTTAACTCAAAATCCTAGAGCAAGGTTTTTTTTCCCTACAAAAGGAAATCCAGCATTTTGCCACATCAGGTATGCTATGGAATATTCTCCCCTTTGTCACAAAATCTTTATCGTACTTCCAATTCAAACAATGGCTTCAAGAAGCCATTTATTTGCGATAAATAGGTTTATTGTACTGCTTGGCAACGTCTCAGCAAAAATGGTTATACTTCGTTCTTACGAAGGCATAAAAAGAATTTTTTTTAGTCTTGCTGAACACCAATTAGAGCATTTTGGTTGGTACAAAATAACAGATCAGATTTCCAAAGTAGGCATTACTGAGTCATCAATATTGTCCGTATGCAAAAGTATGAGTGGGTTACCACAATCTGTTCGGATAGTGATGCAGTAGATAGTGAAGCGCAATTTCTTTATGACCCCCTCAGACCTTTCATAGGTGCCTTGCAGGGTGCTAAGCTTCCTACATGCATCAGGAAACTAGTCTGTCAGGAACACATTTAGGCCAGAATCCTTCTTCCTGAAATCTCCTTCTCTATATGGAGGAGGTTTTTTGTACAGAGGTACATCCAGTCACCCAAGCCCTCATCTGCAGTCTGGAGTCAGATACCTGGGTGGGTGATGGTAATAATTATTACCAGCACTGGTGAGAAACAAAGTTTAGTTGTACTGTAGTTTTCAGGCAGCCAATCTTAACCTGTGTTGGAACAGGCTGGCCAGCAGGCCCATGCTGTATCCAGCACATTAGGAGGCAGCTGGAAGTTGCCTTGGGGTAAGGGAATATTTTCCCCTTATCTCCCGACACATCTCTGAGCAGCCTGAGTTGGGCCATTCGAGACAGGGACAGGGGTTAGGATCCAGCGTAAGCACCAGATCTGGGCTCTACCCTCTCCCCGGGCTGGGCCAGCAGTCCCTCCCCTTGCCCCGATCCACCTCCCTCATTCTATCTCCACCCTTCTGAACCCTCCCCCATTACCCACCCCTCCAGTTACCTTAGGAAATAATATTTTGCTCTTTCATTAATGACGATTTATTTATTTTACTCACTGTTCAGTTCATCAGACTGGTACATTATATTTCTATCTGTTCCTTTAAAACTGCAGGTAGAACCCTTTTCACACTGTCAAAGCAGGTAGAGTAAACTTGCATAGTGCAGGTACCAGGAGTGCAGCAGCAGGCCCCATCCCTGACCTGCATGCATTCATTAGACTGTGTGGACAATCTACAAATGTACAAATTCTAGATCCAACTGAGAACCTTGCAAAAAGTCCTACATGCGTTCACTCTGGGCGCTTTCACTGCATGAAAAATGTTTCTGTCTAATCCAATAATTTTTGTACGTGTGTCTCTCACTAGGGCTGGCCTCAGGGCCCAATGTGGGACACTTGCGCAGGGCACCTACTCACCAGGCAGCTGCAGCAAGCCAGATACTTGTGGTGCTGCACATGATGTGTGGCACATGGAAATAGTTCCAGCGTGTGGCATTCAGAAATGGGATGACATCACCACCAAGTACTTCTGAGGGACCTGTTTTGGGCCAAATAGTCTTAGGAGAGGGAGGGAGGGCCAACACACCGCTCTCAGCACCGCCCTCTCAGGTTGCCAGATGCTGGCTGCTGCAGTGGGTGATCCGTCCTCTGCCCCACTGTAGGCCCCCCAGGGTCCAATGTGATGACATAGGCCACATTGTCCTATGGCCAGCCCTGACTTTCATACACATTTGAAATTTGCCCATTTCTTGTTTTCTTGATTTGAGTTAAACATATGAAAACATAAATCTGCAGTGACTTAAAACTGTCATTACATTCTCCATCTGGAAATTAGACAATATAAACTATTAAACAGGTTAAAGGTAATTTTTAAAAATACGTTTTTCTTCATATAGGTTTGCAGGTCCTCTGCATATACTTTGGAAGAATATTGCTTCAAAAAATATGTGACATGTTATCTTTTCTTCCCCTTGAAGGACCCCACCTGTCAAACTGCCCACCTTGTCAAATTGACATGTACACTATAAAATTACAGCTTGAAAAGGGCAAGAGTTCAAATAACTTCTACTATGTGCTTGACATTTTCAAAGTACAAGTATTATGCAGTTAGAGCCACTTGAGGAAATAGTTGTAGAAATACACTCTTAGATTGCTGTTTTGCTACAGAAGTGCAACTGAAGGCATACAGTATACATCTTCATTAGACAGTACAAAGAGAACAAAAATGTTTAGAGCCCATACATAGCTGTGTAGCAAATATGTATGCCATTCCAGTGTGTGAGATAAAAAGATATGTAAATATTAACACTGATGGGCTTATCTGTAGATTTTTCATCTTGAGGAAATCCAAAGAGAGGTATAACAGATCCGGAGATCATATAATGGGGAGAAGATATCTGAATATGACAAATTGTGATCTCACACTTTTTTTGCAGAAATCAAATGAAGGAGCAGGATGAATAAATTGATGGTAGATTCAGCCCCTCTCCCCCACCACTTACTTTCATGTTTGCTTTTTTTGCTGCTACTCCCACATCAGCAGGAAAAGTGCAAAAGAGGGCAGTGTAAGAAGATGAAAGGGAAGGTTGCTGAATATAAAACTAGTACAATGAATGCAGCATAACTCTGCTTTATAATATTCTTAATAAATCAGAAGGTAATAGTAATATCTCTCAAGACCATTTGCTGACCTGGCCCATTTGCTGCCCTAGGGTGAGGACTACAGGCTGCTGCCCCTCTTGCTACTGGTGCTCCTTGCAACAACTAGCACTTATGGTGCCCCGCCCTATGTTCTGTCATGCTCCAAAAGCATTTTGAGCCTTCAGAAGGGTTTTCTGACGACAACTGGAAGTATTGTATAGCGGTCCTCCAGAAGAGGTGGCAGGTGGTGCCTGGGGGGCATTCCCTCCCCCCAAGGTAATGGTAGGACTGCCACTGGTTAAGACACTTATTTATTTATTTATTTATTTATTTATTTATTTATTTAAGAAATTTCTACCCCGCCTTTCCTCTGCCAAGGCAGATGTCCAAGGCGGCTTACAATATTAAAAAGGATAAAAATAAAGTATAACAGTTAACATTAAAAACAGTTAAAAACAGTATTAAACAATAAACAATCAAGATTAAAAAACACAAACAATTTAAAAACAATTAAAAAATAAAATAAGACACAAGCCCCGTGGATCATAATAACCAGCCAGCCAACCTGTCAGCAATTAAAAGCTTTTTGGAATAAAAAGGTCTTCAGCCCCTGCCGAAATGTAAACAGAGAGGGAGCAGTTCTCAATTCGAGGGGAAGGGTGTTCCAGAGTTGGGGGGCCACCACCGAGAAGGCCCTCTTCCTGGCCGCCACTCCTCTTACTTCTCCTGGTGGCGGCACAGTCAGAAGGGCCCCCCCAGATGATCTAAGAGTACGGGTTGGATTATATAGAAGGAGGCGGTCCCTCAAATACCCCGGACCCGAGCCGTAAAGGGCTTTAAAAGTCAAAACTAGCACTTTGAATTGGGCCCGGAACAGAACCGGCAGCCAGTGTAGTCGCCGAAGCAGCGGCTCGACAGAGTCAAACCGACGTGCCCCAGCAACCACCCGAGCCGCCGCGTTCTGTACTAGTTGTAATTTCCGGACCGTCTTCAAAGGCAGCCCCACGTAGAGCGCTGTGTGAGGTATTGTACCTCACTTGTGTGAGGTATTGTAGTTCATTAGGCTTTGTAGCTATGAGATAAGAGTTAAAATATGAAATTCATTCCATTCTCAGGGCACAATCCTAAAATGAGTTAGGCCGGCTTAAGCTAAACCAGCAAAGTTCGGCCAGCACAAGGGACACTGTAAAATATGTTTGGACCACTCTCGACGTCAGAGAGGCCAGCCCACAGACATGAGCCATCCTCCCTGACTCCAAGAGTAGTCCAAACACACTTTATGGTGGCCCTTGTGGTGGCCAAACTTTGCTGGCTTAGTTTATGCCGGCCTAACTCCAGTTTAGGATTGCACTCAGTTTTAAAATATCTGAATTATAAAGGCTAACAAAAGAAATCCAACTTTGGTGATGAGGTAATTATCGTTAAGTTGTTTCTGGGAATATGTTATATTACTATAAATAGTGTAACTCTTTGGTCTCCGTATTCTACCTCTTACTAACCTTGTTGCTGTTTGTTTTAGAGTGGTCATGTGTTAGAGCGGAATATTTCTTCTGGAAGCGCAGACCCAGGAGTCGGCAAACAGTTGCTAGAAAGTGAACCAGCCATTGTATCTAAAGTAAGTGAAGTGATAGTGTCTGCACTAGTGGTTGATGTACAAAGCCTCTTAAATAGATGTACTTAATGCACAACTCCCTGTTTAGGAACCATGCATTCACCTATTGCTTGCCACCTGCCTTTGTTGAAATTAGTCATCAGAATTAATCCATTTTATTCTGATGGCTAAATATTTTATTATGCCTTAAGATGACATCTGCCTTTATGTAGTAAAGTATCCCAGTATCCATGGTATGTTGTGGATAACTGAAACCGTGGATACCGAATCAGTGGCTACCAGGGCAAGCCTGTATATATTTCACCTCTGGGATATCTAGTGTTTCAAGGCCTTGCCGCTTGGGTTTTTATCTTACCATTTAAATGCTCTCACATTGGTAACTGTGCCCAGTTTCTAGGATTCTCCCTCCCTTTATATTCTCCCTCTCATTTTCCCAAGGGTGTCTTGACTCTGAGAAGTGGTTCTCTAGGGACTCAGGATGCTGCAGTAAGGTGGAGAGGGCAGGGAAGATTGCATGTGCAAGTGCTGCTTAGGATGCAACCTCTACACGCAGGGACATTTCTTTCATACATGCTTGAGCTAATAGGGATCAGAGGTACGAACAGAACTGAAGCCATCAGTGTGGTATTCTTGTTTCAGTCTGTTCCAGAACAAAGGAACAAAGGCAAATTAAGTGACACTGAACAACTGCTAATTCAACACAGAATGAAGTCATAATTAGTCTATAAAATTTGCATAAATTATTCCTTATGTGACTAATTACTGTTGTATTCCAAATACTGACCTTATATACAGATGGGAGGTCAAACTATTTTTCAGTCCTGACAATGTCATTGAACATTTTCAAACTTTTCATTCTTGATTTCATTTTGAGTTTTTTTTTTAATGTGAGGAGTAATAATTTTCTATAACATTTTCTATAAAAATTGCAGCTCATGAGTTTATAATGAGAAACCCTTTAGTGAAGGAGAAGGTCAGGCACAATTCATTCATTATGGTGTGATTGCTGCATAAAACCCAATTCTTCTGACCAATTCTTCTGAGAATTTACATTGCAGTTAATACATGGGTATATTGATAATACAGGTAGTCTGGATCGTGAGGATTCTTCCCATGACAGCATCAGAGCTGGTTTCATAGGGGTGGAGAGTCTGGTGGTAGGACCTCTGTGAATCCATCTTCATTCTGTTCTGCTATAGTTTCCTATATGAAATACGTATTATGTAGCAACTGGGTTTCAGTAGCTTAATGTTGCAATTTTAATAATATTACATGCACCCTATTACTGACCTTATTTAAACTGGGTGGTGCAGTTCTCCAGTGTTTAATGACTAAACAATAGGTATAGGGGCCCTGAGGACCCTCCAGGATGCCAGAACTGGAGGCTGGTAAGTGTAAATAACCCCTCCCATCCCTGGCAGCAGCACAATCCTGGGGATCACGTTTCTGCCTTCCCCCCTCCCCACCCCTTAAGGGGGCAGGGAGAAGTGCTTCCCTGGTTGGTGGGTCGCAACCCCACCAGTTTGGGAACCACTGCATTAGTCAGTTCACCCTTATAGTGGTTCCCATGTGAGTGTCTTGTTTTGGGCATGATTTCCCATCAGCCAGGCAATACTCATGTGCAGGAGTTGCTTGAACTAGCTACACCATCCGATATGAGGGTGCCGGTTCTCACAAACTGTCAATAATGATTTCAGATATTTATATCTATGTGGGTATAGATATCTATACTGCTAACTAAACTATAGCTCCTAGGGGGTAATGTGATACTGTGTAGGCCAGCGTTACAACTAGTAAAGGACTCTCAGAAAACAGGCGTGCTTGTTACATATGCATGCTAAGAAATCTTGTGAACACTAAAACCAATTTCAAATCAAGCTGAAAAGAACTTGGGGGGGGGGGCTGTAGCTCAGTGGTAGACCACATGCTTTGCATATAGACCATCCCAGGTTCAGTCTCTGCCCTCTCCAGGTAGATCAAGGAAATATGCTTCTCTTCCTGAGGAGCTGCTCCTAGTCTGGGTCAAAAATTCTGAGCTTGTGTAAGGTAACTTCCATATAATAGGAACTATGTTAATCAATACTGAAATTATGGCTTGTTTGGTTCCCCCCTTCCTTCAGGAGCCTGACAGCTGGGAAATCATAGAAGGTCTGAAAATTGGCCAGACTAATGTTCAGAAGCCAGACAAACATGAAGGATTCATGCTGAAGAAAAGGAAATGGCCTTTAAAAGGCTGGCACAAGGTAAACCACCCATACAGCACTCAAGTGATTGTTACTTCTTATTAAACAGAAAGGGTCATTATTGTCAGTTGCAAATCAATTTGCTTTTTGCTTTTTTTTTCTATTTTATGATAAACTTTTATGGCCCTGTGCAATCTCAAAGTAGTTTACTGTATCCTCTGTATGAAAATTTCTTTATAGGTTATGCGCTCCAAAGTAGCACATGCTAGGAAAATATGCAAAGTGAAATGTGGTATGAGCAACACATACCTTTCCTGAAATTTTCATTTGGTTATCGATGGAACTTCTACATCTCGCTGTTCAACTCTAACCCATGAAGCCACTCTTTCCCTCTAGCCCTTAGCATAACAAGACACAATCAAATATGGAGTGCAGTGAGATACTACATAGTGACTATAGAAGTACTGAGTACATTGATGTTTGCATACCTTCCTAATAGCTGTTGAAGTCAGTTACTCTGAGGGTCAAATTATACATTACGTTAAATAGATATTTTGGCCCTTTTCTGTTGGTTTTCCCCAAGTGTAAATAGTTGTGGGAGGAGGGCCTGGTTTGACCATGTGCACAAGGAATATAATAACCATATCCCTTGTGTTGCAGTTCATTGAAAGTGCCCTACTGCCGGTTGCTATTTATTCTGATTGGGAAATGTCCATTATCCCTAATGGGAGCTTCCCTCCTGGGTCTAGTAATGGGAGCTGTGGAGTCATGAGAAAAGTTGGAATATCACCTTGATGCACACTGTGGTCCTGCTCAGTTCCATGCAGCTGCATGCTTGTAAAAAGAAAAAAGGTAGAGGGTCATGCTATGCATATGATGTAACATGTGGTCTGGCCCCATGTCAATGGAAACTGAAGCATCTGAAAGTTGCTTCTGCTGTATCATACATACATAACCTTTATTGGCATAAACAGAACAAAACAGACAAACGAAAGATCACAAACAGGCAATCACTTTTGCTGTATCCTGTGGGGGATTTTTTGGCTGCTGGAGGTCTCCTCAGATTAACCTATATCTCCAGCAGCCAGCAGCCAAACACGTCAATCTAGACCTGTGCCAGTGATATTGCTGGCACAAGTCTGTGTTGATCCATGCAGGCGGATCAGGCCCAGGAAGAGGATTTGGATATGCTGTGTGCTGATCCTGCCCCACTCCCAGGTTGATCTGCTTGCCCCCATTGCCCTTCGGTGGACTTCCTCTTACGTGTGTAAACTGCCTAAGATTGTTGGAAGAGTGACAGCATGCACACTTGACCTCTACAGTAACAATGAGTGCAGGTGTATATATTCATCTCCACCAGTAGAGGGAGATGTAACCTATCCAGTTCCCATTTTTAAAAGAGTGTGGATTACTCTCCTATTTTGACAAGACCTCTCAATAGTTTCTTTTTCCTGTCTTGTTCTGTTTTGTGCAGACTGCTTTCCTCAGCTCTGCTAACAAAAGCCACAAAGGGGTTTACCTTTTGGTGGTAGGCTATTTTCTTTGCCACCGCCGCAGCACAGCTATGCTTCTCTTGGTTGGTAGCCATCTTTCATCTCTCCCCACCCCCATGATGTAATTCCAGAGCATTATGAAAAATAAAAGCTGTTCAATTAGCGTCTGCCATTTTTTTTGTCACAGTAGCCCAAAATGGAACTAGGTCATGTGAACTGTGGGGAAAAATAAGAGAGTTGGGACCAATACTTCTGGAGTTCCTGAGGGCTGGTGGCAGAGGCTAGTTTAGCCTCTGTTGAGGTCTGGTCAGGTGCCCACGTGTTCCATGCCCTGTTCCATAACCTGCTCCTGAAAGATTTTGGCTTGCAGTTGGTCATTTCCCATTATAGTGTACATTCCGAAACAGATGCAATAAATGGGGCGTGATAGTGGATGAGGGGAGATCCCTCTTTCTTTAGGTATACAAAGCAGAGTGTTCCAATCTCACTTCACCCATGAATTCAGTCTCTCTTAACCTCAGCCTCCCCTCCCCATCTACAATATGAAGATAAGAAGTCTGAACTATTAGGGTTGTTGATTACTGAAGTGATGTACATCAAGCCTTTTGGATAATCAAAAAGCACTATATAACTGCCATGTCATTAATATAATTAATTGCTGTAAAATAAATGAAAGCAAGATGTCAGTTTTTATTTCTGCCATATGCTGATTAAGTACTACAAGAATATGCATGGGAATATACTTTTATAGGTCTGTTGTTTCACATAAGCCAAATTGTATTTTATCTTTCTCTCTGCAGCGCTTTTTTGTACTGGATAATGGAATGTTGAAATATTCAAAGTCACCAGTTGACGTAAGTAGACTTGGAACTATTTTTTTAAGTTGGAGTCATCTCCAGTTGAATTTATTTTTTAAACATGTATACCCCCATCTCCTGATAATACTGTACTGTACTTTAGTACTTTAGTCATTGGCTTTGGTCCATTGGACAGTAGCTATTCTCACTTCATTCACTTGCATATTGAGTTCAAGCCATTTTGCACCGGGTCTTTTACAGAGATGCTTGTGCTCCTTTTTCTTTCTCCAAAGCCCATTGTGACGTAAGAGAATAACACTGTCCTTCTCCTGAATCGGTGTTTCTCAAACCTTTTTGGCACCAGGATCCACTTTTTAGAATGACAATCTGTCCGGGACCCACCAGAAATGGTCCTGGCCAGAAGTGCCATCATTGTGATGCCAGAGCCCGCTGTTTTCCTGCAATAAATTGGGTTATTTCTTAGCTTTTTCCTATTGCAAAGTGAATCAGAAAGAAAAAAAGCCTATTTACAACCTTGACACAAGCAAAACAAGCACACAGCCCTCCCCCTTTCTAGCATCCCGTCTTCCAATATTTTCAATATGGCTGCTCTAGATGTTTCACAACCCACCTGAAATTGGCTTGTGACCCACTGGTGGGTCCAGACCTACAGTTTGGGAACCACTGGTCTAAATGTACTAAACCAGTAGTTCCCAAACTTGTTAGAGGCCATAGGATGCTGCCTGATTTATAAATACCAAGGGGTATGGCCAGTGATGTCATTCAGGGGGAACGGACCAGAACGGGCGTTCCGGATCCTAACGGGCTCCGTGGCTGGTTCTGGGTTCCCGACAAGTGCCAATCAAAAGTGAGTTCCTGTTCCTAAATCATTTGAATGACACCACTGGGTATGGCTATAATGCCAGTTGGGCAGCAATGCCCCCCCAGTAGCAGCTTGCTTAACTTTGATATACATAGCCTAATCTGCCCTGTCAGAAATGGCAACCCACCAAAATTGGGTCACGACCTACTGGTGGGTCCTATGGATTGGGAACCTCTGTACTAAAGGGCTCAAATGCGTGGCCTTGTCTTGCTTCATACTGAGATAGCATAATCTGAGTATCTTTTCTTTTTTCTTACTGAGGCTAATAACTTCAGTGTGTGTGTTGGGGGGGTGTTAAGGGAGAATTCATATTGAGGGATTGACATATGGAAGAAGGGTTAAACACATATACAGCGCTGTAGCCCCAATTCAACTTACTCAAATGGCTAGGTGCACACCAATGGAATGCCCTGTCCCTGCCAGAGCAGGTCTGTCAGCAAAGGGGGGCATTCCTGGGGAGGATTGGAGCTGCCCAAGGACATGTTGAGGTCATGCTGGCCATGGATATCCATGGCAGCAGCTCCACTGATTCCCTCCCCCCCCCAGCACAACCACAACACTAGAGTTAACACAGATCTGAGTAGACCTATTGAGGACCATGTCAGAGTAGGTAAGTAAAATGTTTTTTAATCTCGTCATTGCTGCCTGTTCCCAGCCATCCCATAGCATGCTATAGAGGCCATACCAAAGTCGCTACACACTATGGGCCAGTCCAGGATATGACTAGACTGCCAATGTAAGCCATCAAGCCTATTTTGCCATTAACCTTGGACTGGAGTTTATTAAGAAACGTTATCCTCTCCCATATTTACTTACATGGGCCATCATTCAAAGAAACAACATGCATGTATTGCGCATGAGTTTTAAAGACTTCTTTAAAAAAATCACCATAGTTTCCACTGCTGCAGAAACGAGACAAGCAGGCGGTAATCCTGTACTCCCTTACCTGGAAGTAGATCTCATTGAAATCAATGGGAGTTGCCTCTGATTAGACATGTGTAGGATTGTACTGTTAAAATCTGATTTGTTTCTTGCCTCTTTAGCATTGAGAGTACTTGCATTCACAATTGTTGCCTACATACTGTATATACAGTGCCTATTTGAATCCTGACTTTAGAATGTTTTTTAATTCCTATATTTAAAAATCTTCCTGTGTTTTGCAAAGTTTTGTCTCTTCATAGTTTTCACTATGCCAAAAAAAAAAAAAAAAAAGACTGTGCATAGTCAGCTTCGTGATGCTTCTTCTAATGGGTCAGTACCCATTACTTCTTCTGAAAATCTTCCTCTTTCTCTATTTTCACTAGTTAAATTGCAATAGTTACAAAACAGACAAAAATGGTCTGTTTTCTGGAATACATGAAATGCAGCCTAATAAACAACTTCCATTAGACACCAAAAAGAAGCATTAAGCCTTGTTACCTTGTTGATAATATTTTCTCTTATTTTTCAGACGCAGAAAGGGAAGGTCCATGGAAGCATAGATGTTGGTTTGTCAGTTATGTCAATTAAAAAGAAAGCTCGTAGAATAGACCTTGACACTGAAGAGCATATTTACCATTTGAAAGTAAGGAGTGTTTCTACCAGTTTTTTTCCCTACTTTGCAACAATCGAATGGCATGATGGAAGTCAAATACCGTTATGAACGCCTCATTCACACTGACCCTTTTACTAGGTGAAATCCCAGGACTCATTTGATGCTTGGGTATCAAAGCTGCGCCACCACAGACTGTACCGTCAGAATGAGATTGTACGATCACCCCGAGATGCCAGCTTCCACATATTCCCTTCCACTTCGACCACTGAATCTTCACCAGCTGCTAACATTGCTGTGTTGGATGGAAAGGTAAAGGTTGAAAATGTCCCTGGTACAGAAGAACTCCATCTGCATGAACAATTTTACTAAAAAGGGGAGGCAGATGACGACAGGCAACCAAACAAATGCAAGATGGAACAAAATGTTGTTGAGACCCCACCAAAAGGCCATGGGGGAGGGGGAGGTTCTTGGTTCCCCCGGAAGAGAATTCCATATTTGTGGTGTCAACACAGAGAAGGTTTATCCCCGTGCCACCATCCCTCTATCTTGGGATAAAGGTGGCACTTGAAGGCCATGGGAAGAAGCTGCAAAGCATGCACTACTGACAAAGAAAGGAGGAAAATGTATGGCTGAAGTTTTCTCTATTTAGCCAAATCTGCTTAATGATTTGGTAATGAGTTTCATTTAGACTTTAGCACCAAATTCGAGAGAAGAAACTGTTTGTCCCTTTGTCTGGTGGTTAGCTTTCACAAGTGTTTCCCCCCCACCTTTGTGTTCAATGATGTTGTTTTCTAAACATATGCCTTTATTTCTAGGTCCCACAGGGTATCTTCCCATGGCAGTCATCCATCCCTTGCAGTAATAGCCTTCCAGCCACATGTACCACTGGCCAAAGTAAAGTAGTAGCTTGGCTGCAGGATTCTGAGGAGATGGATCGGTGTGCAGAAGGTCAGTCCTTCGACCTTCTAGGCATTCACTGTAATTCATTATCATTTCTGGCACTGAATAATATTTATTTGCTGATTAGTGGTATAGGCACATATATGATTTAATAACAGGTTGGTATTTAATATTATAATATTCATAACCTATTTAATTTAGACATAACTTTCTTGACTGGTTTCCAAAATTCATTCATTCATTCATTCATTCATTCATTCATTCAATTTTTACCCTACTTTTTTCCCCAAAGGGTACCCAAGGCGACTCACAACCAATTAAAATACATAAAATATAGAATACGCATTAAAATGTAAACTATAAAATACACATTGAAAGTCAGCTAGCAGCAGCATAAGAAACCATCAATCGTAAAACATTAAATAAATTAAAAAGCGCAAGCTTTTAACCCATTTTATTTCGATTTCTTATGTCCTTGTGGGCAATGTTCCAGGAATGGTCAAGATTCAGATTTCCAAAGGCTAACTAAAGTAGTTAAAGTCTTTCCTGACAGCAATCAGTAATTACTTCTTTTTCACATTTTTATACCACCCTTCTTCCAAGAAGTTCAGGGCAATGTACATGGTTCCTTCCCTCCTTTTGTCTTCACAACAGCCCTGTAAGGTAGGTGAGGCTGAGATATTGTGATTGGCCTAAGGTCATCCAGGAAGCTTCACAGCTGAAAGGGGATTTGAACCTGGATTTTCCAGACCTAAGGGCACAGTCCTAACCAACTTCCCAGCACTGTGATAGGGCAATACAGCTCCAAGGTAAGGAGATAAACATTCCCTTATCTTGAGGAGACCTCCGTGACTGCCTCCCAACTGCAAGATGCAGCACATGCCCCATTGGAATACCTATGTCAGTGCTGGAAAGTTGGTTAGCCCTGTGTGCTAAGTCTAACTGACAAACCACTACACCATCCTGGGTCTGGCTAGTTTACAGCACATTTGCACCAGTGTAATAAGGGGATAGGATTGGGCCATCAGTTCCTGATTGCATCTCTCTGGAATAGCTAGCCTATCCATATTACCTAACTACCGAGTCCTACTGTATTAATAAAACAAGAATAACTGTACCTCAGACTTATGATTCACCTGTGTAATAATGAAGATGCTAATGATGGTAGCAGTAGCAAATTTCAAATTTAGGGACAGATATGACTCAGTTTGCACTAATTTTTTTGTCAGTGTAATGTAACTTGTCACAGAGGGCGTGGAGAAGATTCAGAAGATTGGAAGACTCACAAACCTCCTAGTGTCTACGTCTTTATGCCTGTGAGATGATTCCCCCAAAGTCGTACTTTTCCTCCATCAGGTGGTGTGATTTTATGTTCCTAAGGGCCCATCCTATCCAACCTTCCAGCCCTGATGCAGGCAATGCCAACAGGATGTGCACTGCATCCTATGGTGAGGTAGGGGAACAGTCATAAGAGACCTAGGTAAGGCAACGATTTTCAACTAGTGTTCCATGGCATATTGGTGTGCCGCAAATTGTCCCTAGGTGTGCTGCTGGAATTTGGGGAGGGTCTTCTATTAGTAGGCCCATTGGGGGATGTGAACTTCCCCCCCCCTCCCATCAGCTCATGGTGTATCTTATCAATGGTCAAAACATTGATGGTGTGTCTTACCATTTTAGTGCCCTTGTCAGAGTGCCATGAAATGAAAAAGGTTGAAATTCACTGAGGTAAGGGAACGCTTATTCTCTTACCTCAGGGCTGCATTGCAGCAGCATTGGCCCTGGAAAGTTGGGTAGGATTTGGCCCTGAACAGGCAGAGTCCTTCCTTCTATGGAATGAGATATTCTGGCAAAATAGTATCTCAACCAAAGATATTAACGTATTTCATTGTTGTTTTTAATTTCTGTTAGATCTTGCACACTGCCAGTCAAATCTTGTGGAACTCAGTAAAATTCTTCAAAACTTAGAAATACTTCAGAGAACTCAGTCAGCTCCAAACTTCACAGATATACAGGTAAGTATGTTTTAAAGAATCCTCGTTAGATGATACTTGTACATACAGTATACATAAGAACATAAGAAGAGCCCTGCTGGATCAGGCCAAAGGCCCATCTAGTCCAGCTTCCTGTATCTCACAGCGGCCCACCAGGTGCCCCAGGAAGGCATGAGACTACAAGATGCTTGCATCCTGTTGCCACTCCCTTGCACCCGGTACCAGTAGCCCACCACCTTTGTAAGGAGGTTGCACAATCCATCATTGCCTATAGCCCACGATGGACCTTTCCTCCAGATATCTGTCCAATCCCCTCTTGAAGGCATCAAGACCAGATGCCATCACCACCTCCTGTGGCAAGGAGTTCCACAGATTAACTACCCGCTGGGTAAAAAAGTACTTCCTTTTATCTGTTTTAACTCTCCCAACCCTCAGTTTTAGCGGATGCCCCCTGGTTCTGGTGTTTTGAGAGAGGGAAAAGAACATCCCTCTATCGACTCTATCCCTTCCGTGCATAATTTTGTATGTCTCAATCATGTCCCCCCTCAGGCGCCTTTTTTCTAGACTGAAGAGCCCCAAACGCTGCAGTCTTTCTTCATAAGGGAGGTGCCCCAGCCCCGTAATCATTTTTGTCGCTCTCTTCTGCACCTTTTCCAACTCCACTATGTCCTTTTTAAGATGCGGCGACCAGAACTGGACACAATATTCCAGGTGTGGCCTTACCATCGATTTGTACAATGGCATGATAATATTGGCTGTTTTATTCTCAACCCCTTTTTTAATTACCCCAAGCATGGAATTGGCCTTCTTCATTGCTGCCGCACACTGGGTCGATACCTTCATTGAATTGTCCACCAGCACCCCAAGATCTCTCTCCTGAGCTGTCACAGACAGCTCAGAACCCATTAGCCTATAGGTAAAGTTTTGGTTTTTGGCCCCAACGTGCATCACTTTACATTTGTCTACGTTAAAACGCATCTGCCATTTGGCTGCCCATTCCTCCAACTTGGAGAGATCATTCTGGAGCTCTTCACAATCCTTTCTGGTTTTTACCACCCGGAAAAGTTTTGTGTCATCTGCAAACTTAGCCACCTCGCTGCTTATCCCTGTCTCCAGGTCATTTATGAATAAGTTGAAAAGCACGGGCCCCAAGACAGATCCCTGGGGCACTCCACTTTTCACCTCTCTCCATTGTGAAAATTGCCCATTGACCCCCACTCTCTGTTTCCTGGCCCTCAACCAATTCTGGATCCATAAGAGGACCTGCCCTCTTATTCCCTGACTGTGAAGTTTCTTCAGCAGTCTTTGGTGGGGGACCTTGTCAAATGCCTTCTGAAAATCTAGGTATATGATATCCACAGGTTCACCCACATCCACGTGCCTGTTGACCTTTTCAAAGAATTCCAAAAGGTTTGTGAGGCAAGACCTACCCTTACAGAAGCCATGCTGACTTTCCTTTAGCAGTACTTGTTCCTCTACGTGTTTTAGGATTTTATCTTTGATGAGGCTTTCCACCATCTTACCTTTAAGATCTTACCTTTATACTTTAAGCATTCCATATGGTTACCAAATGATACCAGCTATTGCCGTGCAGACTGGCATAGCAGCAATGGCGTTCCTACAGGGGTGCAAAACGCTAAGTTTCACAGAAGCCTGAGCTCCTGTGCAAAGCAGCCCCTCACCATCACCTCCTGTGCCATTCATAGCTTGGAGAGAAAACCTCCGAGCCAGCTCTCCAAATGGCTCTGAAGGTGAGGGGGGAGGGGCTGCTTTACACAGGAGCTCAGGAACCTGTGAAATTTAGTGTTTTGTCCTCCCCCCCCCCCGGAAGAAATTCACTGCATAGCAGTCCTTGATTTAGAAGCACTTTGATCAGTTATAAGGAATAACTTACTGTTAAGTTATTGCACATCATGAGTACTATAGATGATGCATCCTTGGCAAGTTGGCATAAGCTTGCAAAATTTTTATACTTTTCCAGGGTTTCATTTTTCGGCTTTGCTGTTGTTATGGAATTTTATTGTCAGTGGAAGGAGGAATAAAACCTTTTATTGAACTTAAACTTAAAACTTCAAAGTACATGGCTTCATGATTGTGGACTGAAAAAAATTTGCTTTTAAATTGGTCTTAAATAGGCATAATCTTATGAAATGTACAGTAGGTCAGTATTTTTTTTCTTATTTGCAGAAAACTAATGCTCAGTTTTTCTTGCTAACTTGCAGTAATTTGTCTGTGTCAGTTGTGTGGGCTTTAATGCAATGCTTTGTTGCTTTTAACTTATGATATAGGCAAACTGTGTAGATATTTCAAAGAAAGACAAACGTGTCACAAGAAGATGGAGAACAAAAAGTGTCAGCAAAGATACTAAAATACAGCTTCAGGTACTAAGTTCATGTTGTTTCCCTTTGCATTGTAAATTGTTAAACTAATATTTTTAGTTTAACAATGTATTCAAGGGCTCAACTTGCCCAATCAGATGTTTTAATTTTACATTGAATTATTTTGAACTGAATGCCTCCCTCCTCAGGTTCAGAAATTACATTAAAAACTCTAGTCCATTTCAAAATGCCTTGCAATGCAGCATGCAGTAGGTGGGATGGAACAATTTAAGAAAGATGAAATGGACACCATCTTGGGAACGTGTAACTATGCGCACAGTTCTTCGAAACTTAACCGTAATTTATTTTTCTGAAATGAGAAGCAGCATTTTCAAGAATGGTATATCTGACAAAACAAAACAATATTTTGCTCAAATTATAGACTGTGGCACCTTTATACTTGTGTTTGCGCTATGCTTTTCATGTGGCTTTGTATACAATACTGTTCTGTTCCATTGCTACTAATATATGTTTTCTAAAGCACAAATGTTAGATGCAGACAGTTCGTGAAACAAATTTTCCTTTTCATGTTTTCTGGTATTTTTCTAGTAGCTAAGACTCAAATATGGTGTGTGTGTGTGTGTGTGTGTGTGTGTGTGTGTGTGTGTGTGTGTG
>JAJKFI010000015.1:517339-532728 GCA_029204185.1 Lerista edwardsae
GTGTGTGTGTGTGTGTGTGTGTGTGTGTGTGTGTGTGTGTGTGTGTGGGCCTGAGACTTTGTAGTCCAGTATTACAAACGTTTACTCATAAAGATAGCTTTGGTTTTGATGGGGCTGTTTTTCGGTAGCAAAAGAACAACTTCCTTTGGACGGAGTTTTCAGAAAACGTTCCAGCATTTTTAGAAACTCTCTGAAGCAAGAAGCCAATTAATCTGTCTCCTGACATCCTATTCAGATCACCTTGTCATGCAGAGGCTGTGATCCAGAGGCAGATGCAAATGGTCAGCAGCCTCCTGGGTTACTGCAACACACTTTGGAAATCAGTACACCTGTTTTGAATAGGAAAGAAAATGTCAGCACAATAAGTGCTTTCCAGAACAGGCAATTTTAAAAAAGAGAAGTGGTAATAAGGAGAAGAGGTGCTGTAGTATCCTAAACATACAACTCTATGTTTCATGTAGTAAAATCTTTGCATTTTTATACAGGTGTGATCTGGCATCAACTCGTTCAGTATCCACAGATACCATGTAATCCATGGATACCATGTAAAGTGGAAAGTCTGTTAAAAAGATAGGGGAACATTAAACAAATCACGTTTTTTGAACCTTGTTGCATCAAAACCACTGATATTGCCCTGTCTTCAAAAAGGTGTCCCCAGTATCCAGTTTCAGGTATCCACGGTGGGGTCCGGAACGGAAGCCCAGCGGATACCAGGGCGTGCCTGTATAGTATTTTCTGAGAATGCAAAGTAATTGTTGGCACTTACTATATCCTTATGAGGTTAGCATGTTGCATTATTGTCTCATTTTTGAAAGAGGGAATTTTAGTACTGTATTGTGATTGAGATGCAGATTGGCCAAGGTTCCCCACAGAGGTTGCAGCCAAATAGAGACCGTAACTTCACTATCCATGTTCCATTCTAAGGACCATGCTGGACTTGCTAATGTTTGTTTTGTTTCGGTGCTGTGTGAAATTAATTTGGATACCTGTTTATCAAGGAAATCTATTTTGCAGATAGAAACAGACCAACAACACTACAGTTTAGAAGCCATATGAAAATAATAATGTATCTATTTAAGGAGCCTGTAAAGATATATTTCACTACAATGCATGGCATTTCTCATGTATTCCTTCTATATGGCTCACTGGAAGATGCATATTGGTTTGCGTGAGAATTTTGTTAAGATAAACTTCCCTGTGCAAACAGGGGTCTCAGAAAACTGTTCTCCAAGATTCTCCTGGGTACAACCAAGAGCCCAGATGAACTACTTTCTCAATTCACCATGAGAGAAGAGTAAGGGTGAAATCCTATCCAACGTTCCAGCACTGGTGTAGCTATACCAATGAGGTACTTGCTCCATTCTGTGGTGGGGCTTCCTCAAGGTAAGGGAACATTTGTTCTCTTGCCTCAGGGCTCCATTGTGGCTGCATCAGTGCTGGAAAGTTGGATAGGATAGGGCCCTTAGTCTTCTGGTTCTTGTGTGCTGTGTTCTTTGTCCCAGGTAAAGGAGACAGGTGGGAAGATATATCTGATCTATGAAAATATCAAATTTATCTATATCCAGGATCTCCTATCTGTTTCCATCTTTCAGTTCCAGAGGAGATTGACTGAGCAGCACAGGGAGGATGGGGCAAGGGCTTGTGCAAACCTGAGATTTGCTTCTCTTTCATACTGAGTTGAAAAATGAATGTGTGAGCAAGCTTGAGAGTTTTCAGAGCTGACCAGCAGTGTGCTATGTAACTTCTCCCCCTCCCTCCCCCATTAGAGATTGCCCTGGGTCATATGCACTGTATACGGTTGCTATTTGAAGGAAATAGATCAGACTAACAGCGCAATCCTAGCAAGCCCCTTGTGTTGACGCGACGTCATCACATTAACGCAAGGGGCGGAGTGCTGGTATGCGGGGGCCGAGCAGCACCCCTGCATCAGCGCTCCATCTCTGAAGCCAATGCTGCTCACAGTGTCAGCTTCAGAGTGCAGATGGAGAGCCTCCCTTGCGCTGACTGAAGACGGTCGGTGCAAGGGATTCTCTGCCGAGTATACTCGGGACGGGGATTGGTGGGAGGGGGGGAGGTGGGGGTAGGACCTGGGCGGGCTTGGAGGTGGCCGTACGGCCACAGCCTAAGCCCGTCAGTGAGGCCGCGCAGCCCCAATTTGGGCCACATGGTCTCCTCGGATCTGTGCCCGCTCTTTAGTGAGTGCAGATCCGAGGAGCACATAGGGGAGGCTGGAGCTTCCCCTACGGTAAGGGAGTGCACGCTCCCTTGCTGCGGGAGGCTCCAGCCCATCCTAAGCAGCTCTGGATATGGCGCTGGCCCGTTGGCCTCGCCAGTCCAGCACTGTTTAGGATTGCGCCCTAAGATGTTGATGGTAGCCTTAGGAAGATGCTGACAGCGAATGCTGTGAAGTGCCACTTAGTTTTGAAATGGCATGCTGAAGGACTATTATCAATCACTCATATAGTTTGCAAGATGTAGCATGCCAATAATGATGAAATAAGTATTTGTCTGCTGTCCTTGATATTGTTTTGCGAGTAATACAGAATAAGTCTGAAAAGAAATAAACGTACTGTACAGGTTAATCCTTCTAAGAGCGCAATCCTAAACTGAGTTAGGCTGGCATAAACTAAGCCAGCAAAGTTTGGTCGGCACAAGGGCAACCAAAAAGCATGTTTGGACTACTCTCGGAGTCAGGGAGGATGGCGCATGCCTGTATGCTGGCCTCTCTGACTCCGACAGTGGTCCAAACATATAATACTTTATATTACAATGTCCCTTGTGCTGGCCAAACTTTGCTGGCCTAACTCCAGGTTAGGATTGCGCCCTAAGACATGCAGATGCAAGGAGTTTAAAGCAGAGAATAACCTGTCTGGATAAAATGTTATGCTATGAAACTTGGGCAGATGCAACCTTAGCAGGCTTCAGGTTGTACATAGATACGTATTTTGTTCCTGTAGACTGTACATGTGCATTATTGTCTATCGTGTAGCTGGAAACCTAGTAGGCCCACATGCTGAGAAAGCTGCATGCCTGATGAATTCTGCAAAAATATGGAAGTAGGGCATCTGCATCCAGAGTCTAGAATTTTGTCTTGTATCTTTTCATCACCATAGCATTTTATTTTCTGTGTGCATGCTGAAGTACAAGGGTTTAGGATTCAGTTGTAGTTCATGTGTATTAGATACCACTTAGGACGCAATCCTAACCTGGAGTTAGGCCGGCACAGTTCGGCCAGGAAAGTTTGGTCAGCACAAGGGATACTGTAAAGTATGTTTGGACCACTCTCGGAGTCAGGGAGGCCAGCACACAGAGGTGCGCCATCTTCCCTGACTCCGAGAGTGGTCCAAATGCACTTTACGGTGTCCCTTGTGCCAGCCAAACTTTGCTGACCTAACTGTGCCGGCCTAACTCCAGGTTAGAATTGCACCCTAAATCTTATGCAGTAGTGACTAATGATTATGTGATAAAGTATCTTGTACATACTTGCATGAGAAAACAAAGCATACAGTTTAATTCCAAAATATTATGTTCTCCTAAGGTTAGGGTCAATTTCCATTCGTCTTTGCACATGCAGATAAGAGTTGGTTTAATTCACATTGCAGCTGGGTCTGTCCTGCAACAGGTTGATTGCTTCACCATGCCCTCAGTTTACCGGTCAGGTTGTGATAAGCTGTGTAAAGAGCATCAGTCAGCTTATCATAATTTAACTGGGGATGGGGGCACGTAGCAGCGCAATTGCATGTCACCCCTTTCCACATGCCCAGTTACAGTGCAGATTAAGGCAACCCACGTTTCCGCTCACAGAAAGAGTTATGGAAATTGTCCCTTTGTGGAACTAAAACTCAGTTAAAGAATATCCCCCCTTTTCTGACCATCTTTCATCTTCCTGCATCCCATTACCCTTTTTCCTTCTTCCTGCTTTCCTGTTCTTCTCCTGTTCACTGTCAGGAAGGGACAGCGCTGAAGGGCCAATTCAATACTTCACGGCGCCGGCAGAGACTAGCAGCAGCAGTGGCTACAACAGTGAGTGGACTAACAGTAATGGCATCTACAGTATTAAACATGGGAAACTGCATACATTGAATACATGCTGGTGATGTACAGATCTTAAGCTCTACTCAGCTGCTTGTGGCAATCACACTTTGAGTGTCACAAGGCCAATTGGCTTTCCACTTGCCAACACTTAGCACAATGAGACAGAAATGAAAACGGATGGGAACTCTAATGAGAATCTGGCACCTGAGGGGCAATGGTAACCCCATATCAATGCTGTGTGTCAGAAGGGTTGAAAACAACTCTAACCGTATTCTATTTTTTTATGTAAGCCGCGATGGGGATTCTTCTGGATCAAAAGGGGATAAAGAATACCTCATGTGAGGCACCATGCATATTAAGGCTGCAGTCCTATGTATTGTACTTAGAAGTAAGCCCCATTGAGTGCAGTGGGACTTACTTCTGAATAAACATTCATACAATTACACTGTAAGGGCGCAATCCTAACCTGGAGTTAGGCCAGCACAAGTCACTTGTGCCAGCCCAGGGGTGTCACAAATGCACTCTCAGAGGCCGGCACACGTCTGTAGTCCAAGAGTAGTGCAAATGCACTTTACGATGCATTTGCGACACTCCTGCGCCGGCACAAGTCACTCAAGTCGGCACAAGTGATTGTGTCCTCAGTAAGGTAGACTTTGTAATACAAAGAGGATGTGTGAAATCACTCTAGTCAAGTGAGAATCAGGCCTTATTCTCTCTTGTAATTTTGTACACCTTGCTTACCCCATAAAGCGCAGGAAAGCATATATTTTCTTGGCAGTGATCCTATATATTTTCGTGAGAGTAAGTCTTTTTGAATTTGGGGTGGTCTTACTTCCAAGCATAGATACCTAGGACTGTATTGTACAGTAATTCTATCAAGCAACTCTGATAATGCTAGTAACCAAGCAAGCAAAAAGTGGTTACCAGATCCATAATGGAATCCATCATGCTCTGTTGTACTATTGCATAAACCTATGTTCAGAATATGTTTCTGAACCATATTCTCAAAAAAATTGTATTTACTTCCACTACCAATTGCTTAGAATAACAAACTTCTGGAAAAATTAAAGTCATTCAATAAAAGTGTGTGTAGTTGTCTTACCTTAATAGCTAGTAATAGTAGAATGCTTATGCTGTTATAAATTTAAGTGAAAGAAGGCTAATTTGCATAGGTTTACACTGGCATGTATCACCGATGTGGCACAGCTAATTTGAATTATCAGGAAATCAGAGTATCTGAGACCTGAGTAGCAACGGTCCCTCAGTATTTTACTGAAGGGACAAATGGCCACTAATATTAATCTAAATGTTGATAATGATGTTGTTGACATATTATAGATAGGCAAAAATAGGATTTATTGTAGGGTTATTTTGTATTATTTTTGTATGTATATATTGTAGGGTCTATAATAGACCAAAAAAAAAAAAAAAAGCAGCTTTCAGCCAGCAATAGCTTCTTGACCAAGAGAAAATGCCTGCCAAGAATTTCTCCACCTCAACAAGCCAACATGTAAATATGGTACAAAGCCATAAGTGTACCTTTGTTAGCTGTTGATCAGGTCATCAGCCTCCATCTGCTGAGATTCTAATTTTTCCTTTTGCCCCTTATTGTGAACCTATAACTGCAGGGCTTATAGTGGTACATCTTTTAACATAAAAAGACATACATCTTTTTAATTTGGTGCAGATGTCCCCACCTCAGGCTGACCCTGAGCTTGCAGCTGATACTTCTGCTTCCTGTTACAAATTCACATTTGTAAGTCATGAACATTGGAGCAGCATGTCCCTCCTGCTCCCAAAAGGCCTGTTTTCATTCATTGAAACATGTTTTATTCATGAACCTGGGCCTCCCAAATTGACAATGAAATTGACAATGAAAACTGGGAGGTTGTTTTTTACTGATGAGGTCAATAGGCGGTAGAAAAGGAAAAATATCTGTATTTTGGTGCATTTGGTTTAGTTCACTTTGATCTTGCTTTGTCTATCACTGAAATCCAGAGTCCAATCATGTTATTTCCTTATTCATTCATTCATTTCCTGTATTTATGCCCAGTGGTGGGATTCAGGGGGTTCACCCAGGTTCTATAGAACCGGTTGTTAAATGGCCGGGCCTCGTCCACTCGCTTACCTCGGCTGGCTTCGGGGTGTTTTTTTTTTGCTCCGGCTATGACATCATAGAACCAGTTAATTTATTTGAATCCCACCACTGTTTATACCCCATTTTATTTCCCTGAAGGGCACTCAAAGTGGTACTCATGTTTTCTTATCATATCGCATATGCTAATGGCCATGTAGAAAGAAGAGCTAGGAAGAATGTGCTTTTCAGGGCTAGATGTATGTTTAAACATGCAGTCCTTCAACTGCAAAAACCCACAACATTTTCAATGAATGAGCAAGCTATTGAACCCAGGCAAAAATGCTGTGAATAGATATATAAAGATGGCATCTGCGAATGAAGACTAAACATAGTAGAAAGAGCTGGACAATACATCTGGAAACATCTCTGGATGGGTAATACAGAGGAGGTACTTGGAGGTATCCCCTTGGTGGACAGGTAATGTCCACACATGACACAATTGTTCCCAGTTCGCTTGCTGATGAAAAAACCTGGGAAGAAATGATTGTGCTGCAGCTGTGAGAGGTTCATCCACTTTGTGAATTAAAGGCATGCATTTGCAGTATCCTCGTAGCCAATGATGTGATACTTCTGTATTCATCTTGCTGGAACTAGAGATTCATCAGTGTCTGTGCTTGAGGGAGGTTTTTCTCATTCAGTTCTGTATGCTTTCCTTATACATTGATGAAGTACAACTCTGCTTATGTCTTTCCAAATTTAGTTTTGAATTTAGTTCTGAAAACGTTTTCAAGTCTGTTTTGATCCACAATTATATTAACTAGTTATTTCAATTAGAGCGCAATCCTAACCTGGTGTTAGGCCGGCACAGTTAGGCCAACAACGTTTGTCCAGCACAAGGGCCACCGTAAATCGTCTTTGGACCACTCTCGGAGACAGGGGGGATGGCACACATCTGTGTGCTGGCATTTCTGACTCCAAGAGTGGTCCAAACATATGTAACGGTGGCCCTTGTGCCGGCCAAACTTTGCTGGAAGTACTAAAATGTTAAGGATTTACTCTAGTAAAAACTGGTGATTGAACTTGGTTCCTGAAACTGGGGATTGAAAGAAGTTGGGACCTACAATGTTTACATCCCATCTTCTCATGGTGAGAAGGGAATGTGTCTTGAAATTGACATAAGGAAATGTCCTCATTTAAAACCATGAGATTTTAAATTACTACTTATATACTTGTGTCGGAGGCATTAAAATCTATTATCTACCTTGTGCATTTGGTTTGCTTTTTGATTCAGTTTTTGATTTGCTTTTATAATAAATATTGGAAGGCAAAACTGGACTGTACATCACCCACATACTAGCAACATTTTAAAATAAATCTGATAGCCTCATCCTGACTAGTGCTGATGTGGTCAGGCTGCCTGGCCTGCACTGTATTCAGCTCTAGTTGGGAGCTGGCTGGATGCCTCCTCGTGGTAAGGGGATTTTTTTTCCCTTTACCCTGAGTAATGCCTTAGCCAGTCTTAAGGGGAATATTCAGATCTCTGCCGGCTATTTAGCTGGCAGAAATCTGAGTGTTCCCATGAAGGGCTGCCTGGCCCAGGAAGGGGGTTAGGATACAGTGAATGAGGCCTCAGCCAATCCCACTCTTTCCTGGAACAGATTCACCCCTACCGCAAAACGCCATGTCCCTGCTACCCTCTCCATGCCCCTGAACCACTTTGCACATTACATGGTTGTGGTGGCAGCCAGTGGATCCAAATGTGATGCTTGTGGGGTGGCGTAGGCCACTCTACTGGTGTTGCTTACTTGTGTGGGGTTGTGGCATGCCTTATGATATGTTTGCAACACATTCCACTGGTGCAGCAAGCATATAGGATTGCTCTCTGAGTTAGATATAGGTTTCCCCATGTCAAGAAAATCATTTCAGGTATTACAATATTTGCATTCATTCAGATCATTTTTGAAAATATATACGCATTGACTGTGATTCAAAGTGCCATGTAAATGCATGCGCCATTCTTTCTTTATACCGACACATCCTTGTGCAACATAAGAGGCTGCCTTCAGCTTCCCTTTATGTATGGAAGGCAGCTTGATGGGCAGCATGGATTGTTCTTTTTACAGTGGAAGCTGCAAAATCAGCTCCTCCTTTCTGGTTATTAGCAACCTGCATATAGTCAATTAGCATCCTATATTTGGGGCGGAAGCATTCCTGCATGCCCCGTTTTTTTGTAGAACACTATGAATGGACCAAGAAATGGAATGCATGAGTGCCTCCTGTCCTTCGTTCCTCCCACTCCAGCCCCCCCCCCCTCAGCCGAACCATAGATGTGCCAGAGAACAGATGCTTTCACTTGATGCTTTCCTCTTTCACTTGAGCTCTTACCTTTGCATACCGACTTACAGATACAGACTTTCAGTTGTGTGCTATTACCATTTGTAAAAGCTGCTGTAAATGTAGATTTTGTTCTTAGTTTATTTCTTTATAGATCATCTCCTGAACTTTCTCACAGATTACAAGGTTGGCTTTTTTCTGGAGATTTTGTATATGGATTGCAGTGGGCATGGTGGTATATATTTCCCTTGGCAGCGGAATGCATTCTCTCTTATCTGTTTGAAGTAACAAAAACGAACAATGCAGTTTTCTGGTCTAAATTTTACTAAATTCAAATTTTTAACCTGCGTCACTGAAGGCTCAAACGTAACCAACTTTCCAGCACTGGGATAAGGGCAATGCAGCTCCAAGGTAAGGGAACAAACATTTGCTTACCTCGAGGAGGCCTCCATGACTACTACTCCACTGCAGGATGCAGCACATGCCCCATTGGCACAGCTATGCCAGTGCTGGAAAGTTGGTTAGGATTGTGCTCTGAATGGAGGAAATTTATGAATATAAAATGTCATTTGATCTAAGGGAACACTTAGAAATTACTGAAGAAGGTGTACGTTGATTGTAAGAAACTTTTGTATGGAAGTAAGTTGTGTGATTTATCACAAAAATACGTGTAGTTTTGGTATGAGAACTTCAAACTGTGTAGTACGAGAGTCCTGGATTTTCTGATGAAATGTTGAGTAATATGACTTTTTATGCTATTCAGGATATTTTAAGGCAGGTAATGTATTTTGCAATAATTTTTCAGATATGGTCATTTAATTAGCATGTTTAGCATTCAAAACTTATTTTATAGTACAAAACACACTTATGTCCAAATCCTATCCTATCTCACAATCTGCCATTGTAAGTCCCAATGTGACAATGTGAAAGCCATGCTGCTGCTGTGTACTTTGGGGCTGCCAGTGCAAAGAATCAGAGGTCCTGTGTGTGCGCCACCAGTTCACCCAGTTTGCACTGGAGCAGGTAAGGTGGTTCAGGGGCAGATAAGGATGTAGACTGGGCAAAACTGGGGCAGTTTGGGGTGGGAGGGGAGATCCCCAGACACAGCAGCACACACCCCTTTTCCTGTCCCCCTTTTCCAAGCTCAACATGCATCCTGACTCTCCTTGGACCTACACCAGCTAAATAGCTTGTGTCAGTCTGAAGTGACCCATTGGCAGCCCATAGTATGCAGCATGTGCTCCATCATCAGTGCTGCATGAAATGAACTGGCAGGGAATAAGATTGGGCTGTTAGTGCAAGCATATTTTTTAAAGGGAATAAGAAGCAGGCATGGTATAATAAACCGTGTCTTTTGGAAACAGGAAATTCACAATTCAAGAGACAGCCTAGCATTGCAAATAGACTAAGCTAGAATTGTCAATTGAAAGAGAGATGCCTAAAAAGAAAGTAGTTTACAGTGGGCCTGCAATATCTGTGGATCCAGATATTTGGAACCCAAGGAAGAGGGTTTGGAATTTGGAACCCAAGGAAGAGGTTCCCACCTGATGAATTGGGCTCTGGCAAGTCTGGAAGATTTTCTGTCCCGAAAGAGGCCGCAGAGAAATTTATTTTGACACTTGAAAACCCATTCAATCTAGTATTTAATATTTTCCTCACAGAATATGCAGTTACGTTTTGCTTTACTTCTTTGCTTTTTCATATTACTAGCCATGACTGGGTACATTATGTGTGAACTGATATATTTCAATCTACCATAGCTATTCTTCATAAGGAAAAGTTAATGCTCCCAGTGCATCAACATTAGTTTGAAAGGAGCAGTCTTTGAAAAATAAACAAATCTCTTTACGTGGAGCTTAAGAAAAAAACGCTATTGGAAAAGGTCAATATTAAACATGATGATAGAATGAGAAATCCCTTACAGTGGTGTATCTGATGTTCTGTAGAGGAAAGATAACAGTCCTATGTCTCCTGTTGCTTCTCAATTTAGGTTCCTTTCAGTGCCACAATGTCTCCTGTTCGGCTGCATTCGTCTAATCCTAACCTTTGTGCAGACATCGAATTTCAGACTCCTCCTAGTCACGTAACCGACCCCCTGGAAAGTTCCACAGACTACATAAAACTCCAAGAAGAATTTTGCCTCATGGCGCAGAAAGGTAATTGCGTATGTACAAACAGCATCTCACCTGTGGTCCACTTTAGCATTTTGTCCGTGGGTTAGTAATTTATTTGCCTGTTTCACATGGCACATTGAATGAGCAACTGTTCATGTTCTTGTTCAGAAGAACTTTTGTGTTTTAATTAAATATTATATCTACATGTTCAGGCCCCCTTCACACAAAGCTGCAGCTACCTGAGAGATACTTCTCCATGATGCTGTCCACTTGGCTTGGGGTGTGTGTGTGTATTCTGCAACTGTGAGAGCATCCACCTAGTGTGTGACCTCTCCTAAAACGGTGCTTGTGAATCAAAGGATAAATAACATTTCCCTAAGCTCTTTATGTCCTGGTGCCACTCAGTATATAACACAACAGTAATCAGAAAAAACAGCCAACTTTTGGACAGTTTGTGGGACTAGTGGCCTATCCTCAGCCAGCCTGCAGGTGCAGTGTTGCTGATGCAGCCTCTATTCATCTCACCAGCCAAGTGGAGACTAGTGTTGGAGTATTGGACTAGTATTGGACTAGTATTCATCTCACCAGCCAACTGGAGACTAGACCAGTATGCTGGGAGACATTATTGAAAATGTTACCTCCCCCACTGTTCCCTGGTTCCTTATGGACCTACTCAGATCTACACCAGCTTTTTTGCTGGTGTAGAACTGTTAGGTTGAAGGGAACATGTCAGGCCCAAGGGATGGGCTCTGGATTCCATGGATGTTACCCCTATCCCATTCCTGGCCCAATCCCTCCTGAATTCCCCTGGAAATCCCAACTACCCTCCCTGTGTGTCCCCGCGCACCCATGTTTCCTCTTTTTCTCTCTGCCTGTTCTCCTTAAGAGGAGATCCTCAATCCAATCTTCTCTTTATTTCCCAATTATCGCATGGGCTACTTCTGCCGCAGTGACACTTCACAGCTGCGAGGTGTTCTGCAAAGTGATACCTCAGTAGAAGCAAGTGCTCTCCCAGCACCTCAGCAGCTTCTCCCTTTCTCACCCCTCTTGGTCTGCCTCCATATTCCTTCTTGCCTTTGGAGGCCTCCTTCCATCTTTGCCATTCAGTGCCTTGGCAAAAGAAGTGAAAGATGGCAGGCTCTCCCAGGGCCACCCTTTCAGCTGTGCTGCTTGTGCCAGTGTATCACTTCACAGTTCAGCAGCTGAGAGCAGCTGACGTTGGTGCTGGGAGAGACCAATTATCACCAGGAGCTGGATAAAGTTTCCACAGACCATATCCGGACTGTGGCCCTTACGTTTAAGACCCCTGTGTTAGAGAAATCCAAACCCACAAAATCTGCTCAAAATCCGTAGACATTCATATGTTAGTTAAAGGAACTAGAGGACTCTCGGTTTTTTAGGTAGGATTCTGTATGATTTGTTATCTGTATTCTGGAAATTTGCAAATATATTTTGAAATGGTGAAAACTCTGTATAGATTGTAGAGTGCTATTTATGAGTATTTAGGATGAGACTCAGGGCACAATCCAAGCCCTGACGTAGTTGCGTCGGCGCCATGCTATTAGCGCCGATGCGGGGGCGCTGATCGGCACTAGAGCTACCAGGCCGACACTAGCAGTAGCGTTGGCCTGGGAGCATGTGGACTGTGCCTTCCCTGCACCGGCTGAACTCGGCTGGTGCAGGGACGTTTCTGGGCAGGGGGTGGTTTTATTATGGTATTGTCTTTAGCTTCCTTGGAAGTTATTTCATGAAAAGTGCAATAGGAAAAACATGCCATCAGCTGTTTTGCAGAATGTTTCTTAGTGAAATGTTATGCTCCATGGTCAAAATTCCTTTTTTTAACCTTACTCTATGTAATGTATTGAATAGTTCTAGAAAACAAACTTGGAGTCCAATCCTAACTAACTTCCCGCGCTGTGATGCCAGGTGCTGGAACAGCCTCTGCTGTATCCAGCGTGGGAATAGAAGCTGCCAGGGGATCTTCCTGCTGGGGGTCTCCCCAACCTGAGGAGAAATTTGTCCCACAGTAAGCCCCAGCAGCCGCAATGGGGCTACTTGACCTGTGCCTGCAGAATCACTTGCGCATGTTTAAGCAGCCTTGTGCAGCTAAGCAGGTCTGGGTCTGGATACTTCATGGGAATCTCATGTGTCCTTTCTTCCATGGAAGATAGGCAGGCTATAAACGTAATAAAACGAATTGTTTCTGTACTCTGTGAGGAATAATAGGGCTGAAGGCTGCAGTTTACAAATAACTATGTATGCTTTTGTCATATGTTAAGTACAAAAATTTTGGCATGTGTATCAGCCAGTTTCATGTGTCCATAGCAATCCCAAATGGGACGGAGGGATGCTCAAAAGGGGTAAATATTGCATAGAGAACAGACAGCTTAAATTTCTCTTTTCCCTCCAGTGCACTCTCTCCTGAAATCTGCCTTCAACAGCATAGCGATCGAGAAAGAGAAACTTAAGCAAATGGTTTCAGAGCAAGACTTCACAGGACATAATACACAGATGACACGTCTCAGACAATCACTTTCTCAGGTATTCCCTTATATGGCACATTGTAGATTGCTTGCTTTGAAAATGTTTGTTGCAATGTATCCCATGCCTCTAAGAGGAGCGCTGGTTTACTACAGTAAGGCTGCAAAGCAGGAGCTGTGTAGAAGCTTTGTAGTCACACTTCACAGGGTGAAGGAAGTCCCAGCTGAAGGGAAGGAGAAAATAACCTTTTTTTCTGTTCTCTAGAAGCCTTCCCCTGCTGTGCTATATATTGTTAGAAATCAGTTGGGGCTGTAGTTATCAGTAAGGGATTGTGGTTGAAGAATGGAAAAATTGAAAAGGTGTTTTTTTACGTCTTCCTTTGCGACATTCTCATATAGTTCAAGAGAGGAGTTTTTAAACCTCTCAGCATGTATTCCTCTCAATTCTAATTCCCTCATCGTGCACTTATCTGGAAATGGGGTTTAAACAGGCCAGTTGCCTCTCTCTCTCTCTCTCTCTCTTTCTCTGACTCTTCCCTTCATTTTCATTTTCTTTTTAACCAACTGATATCCTAACTCAAAAGCCCAGAGTATTCCATAGGGCCTAGAAGCTCAGAGAGCTAGTTTTTTTAACCCACCTTCAAAATTACAAACCTTCACACACAGACACAAACACACACATACTTCTGAATACCTAGGAAGTCCTCAGAGTATAAACCTCCAGCTTACTTTGGGATGACCACATTTTGCTTCCAGCCTGATAGGTATGCAGCCATTGGGTTTCCTATTAGAAGGATTAGCTTCTGTTCTGTAGTCTTGTTCTCATCTGTTCCACTTCATGTAATGTGTCCTGTTCCTTTTTTGTCACCTGATGCCATCTGTTATGTTTTAACTTTGGTCTCCTTCAGTATTTCTTTTCCAAGTACAGGACATTCTCATGCCAAAAATTTGCGAAGACCAAATGGAAAAAGCAGCAGCTCCAAAGTACAATTCCTGTTTTAAGTCTTTGTCCTGTTGTCACATATATGCCTTCTGACGTGTATTATCTACATGTGGCACCTTTTTTTGGAGATAACTACTGCCATCATATTCACTTCAGAAAATACTTTGCTGTGCAAATTAATGGCAGCATCTGTACACATTTGTAAACTTCTCTTAAACTGGTTGAGCCATTTAAATATTTTCAGTAGATACATTATGATAATTAATAACATTAACAATAATTTTCCAGTTGTGCTATAGCCAAGGACTTCGCTGTATGCACTGTAGTGGCAGTGGTGGTGCATGCCACAGAATTTTGCTTATATTATCCAATATGTCCATTCGACTGAGACAAATTTCAGGGTTTGCCTTTAATGAAAAGCCATACAAGAAAATTGGAAAGTGAAAATAATACCAATATCTCCAAGACTTAACAGAAGTCTGAAGAGAAGCTTCCTTCTGGCATACATTTTCATTAGTCTTTGCTTTTCTCCTAGGGAGGGCAAAACGCTGTGTTTTTTTGGCTCCTGAACACCTGTGTAAAGCGGCCTCTCCCCCTCACCTTCAGAGCCATTCACAGCAGTGAAAGCAAAGCTGAGGAATGACTCTGAAGGTGAGGAGGAGGGGCCACTTTACAAAGACATTCGGGAGCCTGAAAAACTTACTATTTTGCCCCCCTCTAGAAATTCCACTGCCTCTCCCTTTCACAGTCTCAGCTTCTCTACTCCTCTAGTACTACTTGCCAAAATACCACGTCCTGTTTGTGCTTTTTCACTGCTGTTGTCTATTTCTGCAACTGGAAAAGTATATTTCAGTTAATGTGACTCATATTGTCTTGATTAAGCGGTTATGTATTCTTCTGATGCTGTGTTGGGTTCAGAGGTGCCCCAAGTGCAGAAAGGCTGTGACAGTCACAGAAGAGTAGTTTTGGTGCAAAAGTTTCTTCAAAGGAAAAAGGAAGAAATACAATTCCTTTGCACTTGGACAAGGAATATTTTAATGATTTGCTATGGTGAGCACAATCTTGATGGTGGGGAAATTATGCATAAGGGTCGTTTTCTGGCATGTTAGAGAGGGAAGAAATTGACTGGCTCATAGGTGCCAGTTGTCAGGAAAAATATCAGCACTTAAACTCTGCTCACATTGCCACTAACACAGCCATGGCAGCAAAGACTTACAAGAAAAACCCGCTGCCACCACTTGCCCCACATTTCATGCAGAACTTTGCAGTAGAATTCCTTTGGATCTGACCCACTGAACAGTTTCTGCCTAATAAATGAAACATGACATGCTTTATTAAACTGGTAATCAAACACTGTTTGCATAATGTGTGCAATTGGCAAAATGTTTTGTCTTTGAAAATTTATA
>JAJKFI010000015.1:532828-554556 GCA_029204185.1 Lerista edwardsae
ATATAGGTATGGGGAATGGAAAGGGTAGTACATAGGAAAATGGTACAAAGGTTCACACAAAAGGTCCACACTGATTACAGCTTAGTCATCTTACCTATGTTAATGTTTGCATACAGTCGATACCATGACTTTAACATTGCTTAATTGTCCTGTATACAAAAATTACTAACTCTTATTTTCCATTTATAATTATCTAATTAACCTAACACTTCTATATCATAATACATTAACTTCTGATGTTTATCGATTCTGCTATCCCTCCATAGATTTACCACTTTTTAAAAAAAATCTTGTTCAATCATCTTCTTAAATATCTCTCGAACCGGCATACAATTACTACTTTCAATTTCTCTAATTAATACATAAGAATAGCAAAAAAAAAATTCTTTTGAATTATTTTTAGCTTTGAGGGGAAGATCACATTTAATAAAAATATCTTAATTTATACTTTCATCATAATCTCCCTTATTTAAGTATTATCTTTTTCTCATTGGCTATATCTTCCCTAATTCAGTCATCAAATTCTGAGTGTCTTTCACTCACAGGTGTTTCCCCTCTTCTTCTTCCGCTTTTTATTCTTCATTCTCAGTTTATTGTGCCAATTTCCCCTATTTGTGTCTTTTACATTATTACAGTGTCTCTTCCTCCTTGAATATTCCTGAGAAAGATTCTGCATCTCAATCTTGAACATTAATAGGTCCAATTGCTGTTTCCTGGAATTTATCTCCAACTCTCTGTAAAATTCTTGTTCGATAGGGTTTGTCTTCAACTCTCTATATGTCTCCTGTGTAGGCTTTGTTTGTTCCTCCGTTGGTACTACTTCCCTTCCTGGAGCTAACGTGCCTACAATTTGCCTTCCAGTAACCTCTATTTTTATCTCCAAGAGGCCCTGCATTCTAGTCATAGACCCTGACTGGTCTGATTTCAACTTCAAATACCGTATCTCTGTTTGGTCTATTGTGCTACCTTCCTTTTTAATTTCATTCATAAATTTATCAGGACACCTAACTTCTTCTGACAGGCTCTCCAAAACTTGTAGAACTTTCTCTCCAATATTCTTAATAATTGTAACTTCTTGCTGCACCTCCCAAATTTCTGAGAGTAATTGGATTAATAAAATCTAATTAGACTGCCTGATACTGTCTTGTCTTAAAAGTTCTTGTATTCTTTCTTGTCTTTCTTGTCTTAACATCTTTTGGCCTCAAGGTGTAGCTAGCATCAAAATGTATACTTGATAAAAGAATTATTCAGTGGTCATCAATACTTATAAACCACAATCAATTCAGTTTAGCATCTGTGTTCGTATACTCCAGTATCTCTCATTTCGCAAACATATATTTCTTTAAATATCTAAACTCAACACAGCTTATTATCTATAACCAGTTCAGCCAGTGAAAGTGAACGTAATTTCAATCCTTGTTCTTTGTTCTTTCTGACTGCTCTGATCTTTAATGCGCCATCATCTTTTTCAAACAGCCCAAACAGCCCAATTGTAATTCAATCCCATTTATAAATTCAATCAGTTCCATCTAATTTACAATTTAAATATACCTACCAAATTTGATTACTGCCAGGAATCTCTCCCTCTCATACATTCTTCCGTTAGAACAAGGGATTCCTCAAACAGCCTCAGCTATAAATCTCCCACGTCTGTCTTCTGTCCCGGTCGTAATCCACAATTCCAAGTAAGCAAAACAGGCAGACTCACCCTAATACATCCGGATTTATTTCAAAAATAAATATCAATCCAGGCTCTGTCCAAGCTAATCAATTTTCTCTGTCTTACAAGTCCTTCAAGAATCCTTCACTAGTCATATAAGAAAAGTTGGCGTCAAGTTGTCTTTAAATCATGTAAATTAAATTTAAAATCATTTAAATCATGATTCTACTTAATCACAGGAAGAAAGAGGGGGGAAATCCGCTGTCTTCACTCCCAATTTGTCTTTTATTTCTCCATCGCGGTACCAGTCTTAAATCTTTGGTCCTTAATCTTCATCTATTTAATAAAGTCCCGCACTATTTTACAAAGAGTTAATTAACGTTAAGATATAGTCCAAGGATCTCAATTACTGCTCTCGACATGGAGGAGGGAGGAGGAACCCTCCTCTCTTCTCCCTCTCATCTCGACACTTTCAAACTGTTCAGTCTAGTGTCTTTAATCTTCAGTTTCGGATAGTAGAATCACAATACATCTTGCCTCGATTTAATTTTGTTGAGTTGTATTTCTTAGATTGTAGTTCTTGAATTTAAGTTGCAATTTCTTTTCCAAATCTTCTGTGGCTGTTCTCTGTGTGGGAAGGCAGGAGAATGAAACTATTCCGAGTCGTCTCAATGGCGCTCGAAGCAAGCAGACCTTTCCAATACAGCAACCTTGAGCCTTCCAAAACAGCAATTTATGCTGCCTTTCAGGTTCAAGTGGCGCTTAAGCCCTAGTCCCGCTCCTGGGTCCTGGGGGAGGGGTACTACTCAAGAGTAGATCCCAAAAAAAGAAAGCTTCGTGTCAGTTCTCTCTGGCAAGAGAGAGAATCGTGGCACCCCATTGCAAACTTGGCCCCGCCCCCCACAATTGGCAAAATGTTTTGAGAGTACCACAAACTTGCAGATTTTGGCTGTTCCCTCAGTTGTAGCACTTGATTTTTGACTTGCAGTTATCCCAAGAGGCAGGGAGTAGTGAAAAAGCAAGCAATAATGTTCTTATTGGATAAAACCAGTGCTGACTTTGAACTCATAAGTTCAATTTCCATGTTACTTTAAATAATGAAATAGTGTGTGGGAAGATAACAAAATGGATTGAAACTGTAGGGGGGATTTAGGATTTTCTGGTACCTCTGCATTTCCAATCCCTGTTGTGCCCTCTCACTACACTATTTTTAATTTTTAAAAAGCTTCCAATGAAAACCAATGGAAGCTATTTTTGCATTAACATTAGTGTGGGAGGAACCTACAGCTGGGATTGGAACTGCAGCAGGAGTGAAGTATCAAAGCACCCCACACACACCTTTTCGCTGCTGTTCATCACACACACACACACACACACACACACACACACACACACACACACACACACACACACACACACCCATTGCTGTTTCCTTAATTAAAAAAAAACACAGAAGGAAAGTGTATGTGTTTAGGGTGTATCTAGTTTAACACTAAGGCGACAATCCTATACACACTTTCCTGGGAGTAAGTCCCATTGACTTTAAAGAAACGTCTGAGTAGACATGCATAGGATTGCACCATTAGGCAGTTGAGTACATTAATAGCTGCCTTCTCTCTACCTCCTGGTGTAAGTACTGGTGACTATTTGAAGAGTGTAAATTATTCATATTTCTATGTTACTGTTGGCAGTTTCAGAAGTATGACATTGATATAGTCGTGAGTTATCAGCATGATCCATTAATATAGCAATATCATTCATGTTGTGTGAGCTGCACAAAGTATTTGGGCGGGGCGAAATGTCTTCTTGGGTGAACCATATTCACAGCTTATTTTTTTACTTGGATACAAAAAATTAACAAAATTCAAATTACAAAATATATACATGTTACTGTCAGTTGTGAATGGCAGACCTCAGTTTAAATGGCCAAGTTCCCCTATAGCAAACACATCCTGGAGTTCTCCTTTTCTCATGCTATATAATCTACAGAAACAAGGAACAGCTATAGTATATCTAAAGTACCAGTAAAGTGCCTGATCTTATGCCTGTTTAGCAAGGATCTTGAGTTCGTACAGTACCCCCAAGTAACTGAGAGCGCAATCCTAACCTGTAGTTAGGTCAGCACAGTTGGGTCAGAAAAGTTTGGCTGGCACAAGGGCTACGGTAAAGTGCTTTCTGGACCATTCTCAAAGTCAGGGAGGACGGTGCACATCTGGATGCTGGCCTCTCTGATTCAGAGAGAGGTCCAAACATACTTTATGATGTCCCTTCTTCCGTCCAAACCTTCTGGCTTAATTGTGCCAGCCTAACTCCAGGTTAGGATTGCACTCTTAAGTGAAGGTTTGTACTCTTAGGGTCAAACTAGGTATGATGCAGGAAATATGTGAGCATTTTCCTGATTTTTTTTTTTTTTTTTTGGAACTGTGAAATATAGCCGGGAGGGAAGGGGCTGAAAATTTGGTTGGTGCAGCAGGGGAAGGATGCTGAACTCCTTCTCCATGGGTCATTTTTTCAAATCAAAATCACCTTTGCAGTTGTAAGGAAAAATACAAATAAAGGAATGTTTTCCTTTGCAAGCAGGAAATAACAGGGGTGACTTTGATTTTAAGAATTATTGGCAAAGAAAGTGTTTAGAATTTCTTCACCTCTACCAATGTTCCCATCACAACTGTAGTCCTCCACTGCTGAATTTCATTAAAGAAGACTCCTCACCCATCTCCCACATCTTGTCCAGTCTAGCTAATTCTAAATCAGAATCAGAATTTGACTAATACTAATCAGACTTCTAATTTTTTGCAGCATCACCAAACTAGCAGTCTTATCATTCTTAGGAGGGAAGTCATGTTAGGTTAAATCATGAATAAGTTAAAAAATGTTAGTGTAGTGTACACCAAAAGAACTTCAGATCATGCCACTAATGTCGAAGATGAGAAATTTTTCTCTGAAAAGTGCCATTCATAGTGTTCAGTACAACAACAGGTCTGGCCAGAGTATGTGGAACAACAGTGATTTGACTCTATTTTATGCTGTCTTGTGCATATGAAAATTAAATATTCAATTTTTGTTATTTTAAGGCTCTCAACCAGAATGCTGAACTAAGGAGTCGCTTGAACAGAATACATTCAGAGTCTGTTATTTGTGATCAGGTTGTCAGTGTAAATATTATCCCTAGTCCTGATGAGGTAAGACTTTGGCATTGCTGTAATGGACTTAAAAGTAGTCAAATCCCACTAATTGGTACGACTTAGTAAAATCATTCGGTTCACCATACCTGGTGAGCTGTGGGTCAAGCTCATTTTAGATCATATTCCAGTAGCAGATATAAAAGTAATGAACTGTGGTTCATTGAGATTCCCTTTGGAAAAACCCCTTTTAAATCCCTGAGAAGGGCGGTATGTGTGTATTCAAAGAGTAGGAATTAGCCAATTTATAATGTGGGCAAGTAGCTGAGAACCCAGTGCTTTGAAATCTGAAAATTAGAATTGAAGTATTTTTGTCCATGTATTAGCATTAAGAGCCCCGCTGGATCACACCAAAGGCCCATCTAGTCCAGCTTCCTGTATCTCACAGTGGCCTACCAGATGCCTCAGAAAGCACACAAGACAGCAATATGCCTGCATTCTGTTGCCATTCCCTTGCACCTGGCATATTGTTGTTCTTTTTGCTACTTTGCTCATGTAGTTTAATGGAAGTCAACATTTCTCACCTAAATTATGGTTAGTAACTGACAAGTCCATAACCATTCATTCATTCAATTTTGAAGGACCTGTTTTCTTCTTTTCATATTCTCATTTAGCATCTGTTGAGCAGCTTCATGCAGGAGAGTTGTTTCCAAATTAGACGAAGCAAACATTAAGACTTACGAGAACATTCGTATTTATATGCTTCACTAAATTGCATTTTACTATGTATTTACTATGTATTTCTTCCCTCTCATATTTACACTGTGGACCTTTCCTCATTTTTTTTGCTACATTTCTACCATTTCACAACTAACATTATCATGTGTTTTGCTGATTATGCCTTTCAGTGTGAACAAAAACATACAATTTGTGTTCTTTCATTTGTAACCAGCTCTGTAGAATGAGACCCTGGAAGAAGAACATTTGCACAGTATAAATGGATCAAATTGCTGTTTAAAAGTGGCTGTGTGTTACAGAGGCAATGCCCTGAATTCCTAGGCCATTCATTTTTAGGAGTATTGGAGCCCCAGTATTTTATCTGGAATAACTGGAGCACTTTCCCCCTGTTATTTTTGTTCAAGCTAACTGCAGTCTTGTTACAGTTACTTGCTATCTATATAAAATAGGAAGGAGTACCATTGTTGCTTGGACAGGAAACATCCTCCTGCAGAGTAAAATCCTGTGTTTTATCCCTCTGTCCTTCAGAATGTTTTACGGGATGTGCCTTCCAGTGCTAGAGAAGAGAGAACTCATCCTTTAAAACACAACAATATTTCAGCGCTTTTGAAATAGTGGGGTGCCACAGAGGAGGAGATAACACTGCAATGTCGTTTGGTAAACATGATATAGCAGAGAATATGTAAAGTGCCAGAACTGTAGGGCATGATTAGAGGGTTGTATCTTTTCTCAGGCATAATGTAATATGCACATACAGGTGCCTGCAACAAGGTTAAGGATGATGGAGAAAGCTGATTTTCGCATAAGAGTGGCGCAGCTAGGAGTGACTATCCCCTGCAGCTAGTGTACTTTGTCCTCAGTCAGTGCTACACCCCCCCTTAAAGTAACCTTTCAGAATAGCTACTTTACCTTCTAAGTCAGTGATTTTCAACCTCTGTGCTGCAACACATTGATGTCCCATGGAAGGTCCACATGTGTGCTGCGGAAGTTTGGGGAGGGACATTTATTAGTTGGGCCATTGGGGGATATGAGTCCCCTGCCAACAGCACTGGGTGCCTTCACAATTTTAGCACCTTGTCACTATTCCATGAAATGAAAAACGTTTAAAAATCGCTGTCCTAACCACTGGGTCAGATGCACAGGATCATGAGAACTTCCTTGCCTCTTTTCTGTGCCAACATACAGGAGGAGAGATAAATCAGCCATGAAGCAAAGCTTCTACTGCGTCTCAATTGGGCATATTCCTGGGTTGTCTGTGACATGTGTGAGCTCTCAGGCTCTGTGAGCAGTTGGAGTTTGAAGCCAATGTATTTGCATTAATGCATTTGTGTCTGTGTTTTTTCTTTGACAGACAGGTGAGCAGATCCATGTCAGTCTACCACTCTCCCAGCAAGTTTCTAATGAGAGCAGGCTCTCAATGTCTGAATCTGTCTCTGAATTCTTTGATGCTCAAGAGGTGCTTCTGTCAGCAAGCTCATCAGAAAATGAGGTCAGGAAAAAACCCTACATATTTATTTTGTCTTGTCCTTCGTAATTATAATACCTTTAAGTTCCAGTAATGTTGAAATGCAGATACTGAACTTTTAACATGGTTAGAAAGGTTTGACCATGGAGGTGACAGTCCCCATGTTTCCTGGCATATACGGTAGTTGTACTTCTAATTAGAGTGCTGTATACCATAGAACATAACATTTTCCTGTATAGACATTTTGAGCAGGGAACGGGAAAGCTGAACTTTTTATATACAGGCAGGCCCTTACTGTCCACGGGGGGTCCTTTCATGGAACCCCCACAGATATGGAAAACCACGGATGTTTGAATCAGTGGTTTTCCAGCCCCCACTTCTCATCCCATCAGATGCCTCAGAAAACACAGATGCCTGCATCTTGTTGCCTCTTCCTTGCACCTGGCATGAGATAGCCTACATCTAAAACCAGGAGGTTTTGCACATACCCCTCATGGCCTGTAGTCTGTGATAGACTTTTCCTCCATGAATCTGTCCAATCCACTTTTGAAAGCACCCAGGCCAAACGTCATCACCACCTCCTGTGGCATTTGTTCTAACTCTTCCAACAATCAATTGTAAATGGATGCCCCTGGTTCTGGTATTGTCTGAGAGAGAAAAGAACATACTTTTATCCACTCTATCCATCCCATGCGTAATTTTGTACTTCTCAATCATGTCTCCCCTCAGGCGCCTTTTTTCTAGACTGAAGAGCCCCAAATGCTGTAGCCTTTCCTCGTAGGTGTAACAGCCCAGTAATCATTTTCATTGCTGTCTTCTGCAACCTGTCTAGTTCCACTATGTACTTTTTGAAATGTGGTGACCAGAACTGTAAGCAATGCTCCAGGTATAGCCTCACCATTTATTTGTACAATGGCCTAATAATATTGGCCATTTTATTCTCAATCCCTTTTTAAAAATATCCCAAGCATGGAATTGGCCTTCTTCACTGCTGCCCCACACTGAGTTGACACTGAGTTGTCCACTAGCATCCCAAGATCTTGCTCTTGATCCATCACAGACAGCTCAGAACCCATTAGCCTATATGTGTTGATTGTTTGCCCCAATGTGCATCACTTCATACTAGTCTACATTGAAACTCTTCTGCCTTTTTGCTGCCCATTCCCCAAGTTTGGAGAGATCCTTTGCGAGCTCTTCACAATCCCTTCTGGTTTTCATCCCCTGGAAAAGTTTAGTGTCGTCAGCAAACTTGCTTATCCCTGTTTCCAGGTCATTTATGAATAAGTTGAAAAGCACTGGTCCCAGGACAAATCCTTAGAGCACATTGTTTTTCACCTCTCCATTGGTAAAATTGCCCGTTGACCCCCCCCCCCCCACTCCCTGTTTCCTGTCCTTAACCAATTCCTAATCCATAAGAGGACCTATTCGCTTATTCCCTGACTGTGAAGTTTTCTTAGCAGCCTTTGGTTAGAGACAGTATCAAATGCCTTTTGAAAATCCAGATATATTATATCCATGGGTTCGCCCATGTCCTCATGCCTGTTAATCTTTTCAAATAATTCTAAAAGGTTCATGAGGCAAGACTTACCCTTACAGAAGCCATGCTGATTTTCCTTCAGCAAGCCTTGTTCTTCTATGTGTTTTAATATTTTATCTTTGATTATAAGGATGTTGACTGAGTAGCAGAATAACTGCAGAGAAGTGAGAAGAGAGTTTATATCACAGGAGCCTTGAATTTCTGAAAACAGATAATTGATATTCATGCAATTGTTTTAATACAAAAACCATGGTCATTATTTAATCCCTTCATTTCCTTTAGGCTTCCGATGATGAATCATACATCAGTGATGTGAGTGATAACATATCCGAGGACAACACGAGTGTTGCAGACAACATTTCTCGACAAAGTATGCAACTTTTATAAAACAATATTTTAGAAAATAGTATTTTTAGGTTGCATTTTCAGTATTTTTTCAGTAGAAATAGAAACATTTTGGATGAATGGAATTTTGAGAGTTTGCTCTAGTATAAAGGTGCATCCAGCACAACTCAAATTATGTTGTTATCCAATATCCAATATACATTTTTACTAATTCAGGTGGGCTCTTTCTCTGTGTTAGTATGCTTGGATGTTTTTCAATTATTTCAATGGAAGGATTCAAATTCATAATAATCTGTTTTCTCTTCCAGTACTTAATGGTGAACTTACAGGAGGTGCTTTCAGAAATGGACGAAGGACATGTCTCCCATGCCCCTGCCCTGATACTAGTAACATCAATCTGTGGAATATCTTGAGGAATAATATTGGGAAGGATCTCTCCAAAGTATCCATGCCTGTAGAGCTCAATGAACCTCTAAATACTTTGCAACACCTCTGTGAAGAACTAGAATATAGCGAACTTTTGGACAAGGCTGCCGAATCTGATGACCCCTATGAACGCATGGTAACAAGCCTAGTAGAGCACAATGTTGCATATTCCACAATTTTCCTTCCTCTCTTCTTGAGCTGGAATCAGGCATATATTTGTGCATCTTCTATTCTTTTCCTTTCACCTTATGGGGGGAATGTCATAATTAAATAAAACTATTTACAAAGTGAGAAAAAAAATATCCTTTTGCCAAATCTGAGAATTAACATCCCCAAATCAAGCTGCATGATGAACTAGTACTTCATAGGGTGCAATCCTAACCAAATTTCCAACACTGGGGTAAGGCCAATGCAGCTCTGAGGTAAGGGAACAAACATTCCCTTACCTTGAGGAGGCCTCTGCGACTACTACCCCACTGCAGAATGCAGAACATCTACATTGGCACAGCTATGTCAGTGCTGGAAAGTTGGTTAAGATTGAGCCCATAGTCGTAAATGGTTTCTAATTACCTGGCGCAAAGTTATTGTTTCAACTTCATGCAGTACACTTTGGTTGAAAAGAAGGGAGGAGGGTATTAGACAAGATAAGGAGACACTGCCCTCCCTCCACATTTTGTTTCCCTCAGTGATCACATGTCTTTTCCATTTTATTCCTCGTTCCAGGCCATAGAAGAGATATGTATAGGCAAATGAAAATGAATTCTGATGTGCAAGAGACAGAGAGTGCCATTGGAATCTTGCAGTCTTCCTCCAGAAGCAGGACTCATTGCTCTGGAAGAAGGTTTCTTGTTCCAGACCAAGGGAGCCCTTTCTCAGGAGGAATCCTCCTTTATCCAGAGGAAGAAGGGCTTAATATCCGACTTCATTGTGCATACATTTGTTATATAAGTAGATGCAGACAGACGCCTTCAGGACAGAAAGAACATTTGTACAAGTCCCAAATTTCTCAGTTCAGTGTCATTCAGATATTAAAGCTGTTTCCCTATTTTTTTAAAATTAAGCCATTGCCTGCCTTTTCTTACTTTTTAAAAAATGGGATTTGAATATTTTTACAAAATATGCAAACGTAGCAGTGGAAAACAGGATAAGGAACAGACTGAAGTTATAACAGTAAGGTAAAGGTAAAGGTTTCCCCATGACCAAATGGTCTAGTCGTGACCGATTGTAGGAGGCAGTGCTCATCTCCATTTCTAAGCCGAAAAGCTGGTGTTTGTTGTGAGGACAAGTTTCCGTGGTCGTGTGGCCAGCATGACTATACACCAAGGCGCACGGAACACCATTACCTTCCCACCGAAGTGGTACCTATTTATCTACTTGCATTTTTACATGCTTTCGAACTGCTAGGTTGGCAGGAGCTAGGACAAGCGACGGGAGCTCACTCCATTATGCGGTCTTGAACTGCGAACCTTCCTGTCAGCAAGTTCAGCAACAGCGGTTTAACCCACAGCACCACCATGTCTCACCATTTATAACAGTATATCAGAGCAACTAAGCAGTAATGTTGTAAAAGTTGCTTTTTGTGCATTTGTGGTTTCTTCATTAGGTCCTTGTAGCTGCCTTTGCAACTTCAGGATACGCCTCCACTTATTACAGAGCTGGAAGCAAGCCTTTTAACCCTGTGCTTGGTGAAACTTATGAATGTATTAGAGAAGACAAAGGATTCCGATTTTTCTCAGAGCAGGTAAAAGTCCATTCCAAAAGAGACTGGCCCCTCAATACCACTGTGACTTCAATGTGTATATAAGGTTTTGAATCCTGACTTGGAAAGTTTTTAAAATTAATAGCCCAATCCTATTGAACCCGCCACCCCTCCAAGCTGTTGAGTTCCTCAACAGGACACTGGTGCACAGCTATAACCACGTGCAGCGGAGGTCCAGCTGTACTTAATGGCATGTTGGCGACAGCCATAAAGAATTTTGTACAGTCAGAACACTAGTTCCAGCAGTGCAAGGCACTCACACGATTGGGCCAGAAATCTTACTTATCTTTAAAGCATTGTTAACTACAGTACTGAAAACCTAAAACAGTTTTGCAAGAATACTACCACGGAAACATGGTTGAATTCATATATTTTGCACAGCTTCATAGTTTTCTGGTGATTCTGTGTGAGGTAACGCTAATTACATGGTTGATGAAAATGAAAAGCTTTTGCATTTTTTTTTGTAGAATTCCTTGCCACTCTGTTTGTTTGTTTGTTTTCAGGTTAGTCACCACCCACCCATTTCTGCCTGTCACTGTGAATCAAAGAATTTTGTGTTTTGGCAAGGTACACATTTTAATTCACAAGCTTAAAGACCAAGTTAGTTTTAAAGAAGAGACTTCAGTTTGTAATTACATGTCTCGTTCTCTGTTTAGGAATTTAACTGAAAAGGTCAAGATAACTATGATAACTACTTGCTTTTAGGTAGTCTCACTTTTGTATTTGACAATGAGAAATGAGAGAAGATAACAATTTTCTGTTTTCAGAATAGCATAATAACACCTATTCAGAAAACACCTGTATTAGATTGCATGATATGTGGCTGAAATAAATAAGACCCAAGGCTTTAGCAGTTTCTGGTATTCTAAATGTTTGCTTTGTTGTTTTAGATATCAGGTGGAAAAATAAATTCTGGGGCAAATCAATGGAAATCCTGCCAATTGGGACACTGAATGTGACACTTCCAAAGTAAGCAGTTTTTCTCTGTGGCTTCTTACGTGCTCCTTCTTCATTCTAGACTTGCAGACCATTGAACTACTTTAGGCACTTCACGCCGCAGGTAACCACTGATGGATAATGTAGCAGACCTGAACCCAGAAAAGGCACAGAAGCAACTTAATGATAACAAAGGAACACCATAGCTATTACTAGATGCTGCAATCATGCGTGCATAATTAAGCAGTTATAAAAATTGAACTGGTTCTTCATAGTATTTTCTTGATATGTGATATATTAGCACTGTGAAGGCTTGTGTTGCACATCAAGTCCTTGCTGGCCTGGGAATCAGTGTGAGGAAGTCAGTTCACGTCTGTGTGCTGGCCTCCCCTCTTCCTGAGTTATCGCAAACACGCTTTACACCGTGTTTACGACACTTCTGGGCCGGCACAGGAGACTTGTGCCATCCCATCCCGGGGCTTGGATTGCACCCGTATTAATTTATATGTGAAAAGGCAGTGATTTGAGATAGGGTAAAACTGAAATACTTCACTATTACATTTCACTGTTTTTCCAGGTATGGTGATTGCTATGTATGGAACAAAGTCACTACTTGCATACACAACATCCTTAGTGGAAGGCGATGGATAGAACATTATGGAGAAATAACCATCAGAAATGCAAAAAGCAGTGTCTGCATTTGTAAACTTACATTTGTGAAGGTAACTTTTCTTTTATTCTCACCATAAATAGTCAATTCATACTACTGGCAACCCACACATAGTGGCTTTCAGGCAGCGCCGTATTATCCATTAGGCTGAGTAGGCTGAAGCCTCGGGGCCCCACAGGGACCAGGGACCATCAAGTTGGCATGTCTGGGCATCAGCCTAATGCATAGTTCTCCAGATTTGCCCCTGGGGACCCCCAACCAGCAGCCAGCCCTACAGCAAGCCCAACCTTGCAAAGGCGAGGCTTGCAGAACTGTCCAAGAACCATGTGGGGCAAGACCTACCTCCAGGGATTAAGCTGGGCTGCAAGTGGAGTCTGCATCGCTGGGGAGTTTCCATGTAAGCCTGGGTCTGTATGTGAGTTTTTTCCCCCCTTTTGACAGCAACGTAGAATTGCCTTGCTTTTCCATTTTTTTTGCCTCTTAGATTTCTGCCTGTGTTTTTGCTGTTTTGGCAATGGGGGATGGGATGCATGTGGGAAGCTGATGATTCGTTGTATTGCTTTCTTGAAGAGTTGAGGGCCCCAAATACCTGAAAACCTAGGGGCCCGGCCATGGGTTAATACGGTCCTGCCTTCAGGTGCACACAAGGGCCTCTGGAAGGCTGACACCCTAGCCATGATTGGTAGTGGTTCCAGTTGTACAAGCCTGTGGTGTGGAAGATGGATATTTGGCTCTCTCACCAGCCTTCTGAGATAATTCAAATTATATATTTATGTAAAAGGTGTAAAAATTACTTCTCCAAAGCCCAAAGTGGTATACATATATCACATAATTAAAAACACACAACTGTAAGAATAAGAATATGCAAAATAAAATAACAAGGTTTCTATCTTCCACCTGACGGCAACCTGAAGGTGGTCCTACTAGTTTTACCATCAGTGGATTAATGGTTAATAGTGATGTGCAATTCCTGAAAAAAGAAAAAAGAAAAATTGGAGATAGGAGAGGTAATTGGATTTTCTTCTCCCATCTATTATCTTCTATCAGCCAAAACAGACTGTTTGGAAAGACAGAAAGTGTTACGTAAATGCTTTATCTTATATTGAAAAGCATATTTCTTATATTTGTCTTATATTTTTATTGTTTATATGTTTTATATAAAAGCATCTAATCATTATTTCCCTTCATAATGCTTTAAAATATTAAATACTAAAAAAAATCTTTTCAGTTGAATTATTGGAATTCCAATGCAAATGAAATTCAAGGTGTTGTCATGGACCAAGAAGGAAAGGTGGTGCATCGACTCTTTGGAAAGTGGCATGAAGGACTATACTGTGGAGTCGGGCCTTCAGCAAAATGTATATGGAGACCAGGTAAAAGAAAGTCAGGAGTGGGGTGTTTTCAGTAACATATTAACCAGACTTTTGTCCACTCTATACAGTGGTGTTGCTAGGGGGTGCAGGGGGTGCAGCCCACACCAGGTGACGCACACAGGGGGCAATGCCACAACTGCCCAGAATTGTAAATCCTTGGTATTTTTGAATAATACCAACATGTTATATATCATAAGGTGAGGAATTTACAGCAGAATGCAATGGAACAAACCACACTGAAGTATCAGTATTCTATCAAACGTTATAGCCAAAAAAAACAAAGAAAGCATAACTGCCTTCTGTAATCAAAAATGAATTTCCTTAACTAAAAACTGAACAATGAAACTGGTTGTTGGAGAGCCAATAAGGTGTTATGACACACCAGGAAACCAATAAAGTGTTAGATTCAGCTCTCGTTTCCATGGATCAGAGCTAATACTAATAAGAGTAATAAGAACTCCTGTTTAGTTGTGTGAGCGTCATCAAGTTGGCCACAAGTTTTTTGTTGGTTACTGATTTGATGCTTTTCTATATTAAAATAAACAAACCCTAGTGTATATATGATATTGCAGTTTATTCTGTATGGTGTGGTATGGGAGGAAGTCCATCGTGGAGGTGACGCACTGACCTCCTGCACTGGGTGACAAAAATCCTACTGATGCTACTGAAACTGTAACAGTTGATTGGTGTCATCAGAGCTTACAGTGCAGGCTAGCTGTTGCTACTCCATGTATAATGTAGCAACATGGCAAGCTGGAGGTATTAACTATAGTTTTTAGCAGATACTTTTCCTCTGCAACACTCACTTCTGCATGCAGAACTTTGTTTTTGTTCACAAAGCTTAACTATGGACTTTCTTTTACCTATTAATGCAGGCTCCATGCCAACCAACTATGAGCACTATTATGGCTTTACAAGATTTGCTATTGAACTGAATGAGTTAGATCCTGCACTGAAAGATCTTCTTCCACGTACAGATGCACGATTCAGGCCAGATCAAAGGCAAGATTTGTATTCTTTATTTATTGCTAATGGCTGCTTTACAGTATAGGTTGTAGAGAACATTTATTTTTAGGGCTGCAGTATTTATTTATTTATTTATTTATTTATTTATAAAGTATTTACTCATGTATAAGTCTAAAAATTTACATCTTAAAATTTATCCCGAAAGCCTAGGTTAATTTATCCTGAAGGGCATTCCAAGGCCTCCATTCATGGCTGAGGAGCAGATCTGGCCACAATGGCTAACCCCTGATCTGACCATTGCCAAGCTGGCCAGGTATTGGAGCTCCCAGGAAGCTCCACTGACAATGCACTGGCCATGGAGGCTTTTAGCAGCATTGGGTGCTGGGTGGGCTAGAGGCTAGCAGCACTTTCTGCCTCACTGCCATGCTGTGCTGGAACTGAAATTACAGGGGATCTTCCCCTTGGACCTGCTACAGGGGCAGGTGACAGATGGGGGCAGGAGGGCAATAGAAGGATGGGAGACAGAACAAGGATCCTTTTGGGTTGGGGAAACAGCCAAACAAAATTATCAGATAAATTAAAAATCAGGCAAAATTATCCAATTCAAAGAATTTCATACACTTTATACTTGAGTTATAAGAACATAAGAAAAGCCTCGCTGGATCAGGTCAAAGGAGCATCTCATCCAACTTCCTGTATCTCACAGTGGCCCACCAGATGCCTCAGGGAGCACACAAGACAACCAGATCTTTGTATCTCACTGCCACTCCTCTGCACCTGGCGTTCTAAAGTAACCTTACCCTTGCACCACCTCAACTTATCCACTGGTCATAGCAAATTTTGTGATTTTTTTGGCTCAAAATCTGCCTTTCACTTATGTAAGATATTGAATAATTGGGGAGTATACATGGTAGTTGGTTCATCAGTTGGATGAATAAAAATATGTTGATGTTCTAAGCAGCCAGTTAAGATGCATCAGGTTGTTTATTTTATATGCAAGCAGTTATGAAAACTGCAGAAGGCAGACACCTTCTCAGAAGAGGCATCTCTTTCAAATGGGAGGGGATGCAATTAATTAATTAATTAATTAATTAATTAATTAATTAATTAAGATTCTTTTAAGTCTTTAATGGGATGACTGTCCTATTAATTTTATCCAAGTTGCACGATTCAGTATTTGTTAGTACAGGTGACCCTTGAAGTGTGAGATGGGCATACTCTTTTCCCTTTGCCTTTTTTTTTTTTTTTTGCTTTTTTGTTCCAAGACTGAAATATCCAATTGCTTTACTATAGGCTTTTGGAAGAAGGGCATTTAGAGGCAGCAGCAACAGAAAAACAAAGAATAGAGGAACTCCAGAGAAGTCGAAGACGCTACTTAGAAGAAAACGACATGGAACACGTACCAAAATTTTTTAAGTATGTCAATGCATCCTTACTTACGAATTTGAAAGTATGAAGTAAGAAAATATAAACGGAAGCAATTTTATTTTATTCCCAATACATTGTGGGGTTTTTTTTTTAATCAATGAGAAACTAGTATCTGTAGAAGCATTATAAAAACTAATATTTACAAAATATTTACAAATGTAAGACCATTTCCTTCAACATTGGAAATCCAAACAACAAATGATATAAAAAAAAAGTGTGCTTCTTCTCGTGGAGGGCACAAGGTGGGGATTTGCAAAAGGAAACAATAAAGGGAAAAACCTAGTCTAAAGCTTGTTGACCTTGTGCCACAATCTTGGGCTGAAGATTCAAAGCCAAAGCTTGTATATTTTGAAGCATTTTTGGCTTGAACATTGACAACTAAATGACTTTTAGTTATGATAAGCTGATAGTTCAGATAGTTCTTGAATTGTGTCCCGGTTCCGTTCTGGAAGTCAGAACCGATGTAAGTCGGAACAGTGCTATCGCACCTGCACAAAAGCACAATGTCTTGCTGACGCAGCACTGATGTGACTGCATGAAAGCACAAGGTTGGACAGGCTGCACCTGTGCAGAAGCACAGACATGGCTGTCCATAAGTCAGGACGTTGGTAAATCAGATACAGAGCGCAATCCTACCCAGCGCTGAATTGGCAAGGCCTGCCTGTCAGCGCCAAATTCAATGCTGGGTTGTGGAGGCTGGAGCCTCCCCATGGCAAGGGAACTTTCGTTCCCTTACCGTAGGGGAGGCTCCAGCCTCCCCTATGCACTCCTCGGATCTGCGCCTGCTAAACAGGCGCAGATGCAAGGAGACCGCACGGCCGAATTGGGGCCACGCGTCCTACTGAGCAGGCCTAGGATTCGGCGGTATGGCCGAGTCTGGAGTCCGCCCACGTCCCGCCCACATTCCGCCCTCCTCCCACCAATCCCAGGCCTGCCCTTGCACCGGCCATCTTTGGCTGACGTGAGGGAGGTGCTGCACGGGCGCAATGAGACCAGCGTTGCCTGTAGCACCGGTCCTGTTGCCTTAGCGTCGACACAGGGGGGGAATCGGCACTCCCGCATCGGCGCTAAGTGCATAGCGTTGATGCAACCCTCGCGCTATGTGGGGTATAGGATTGCGCTGACAGTTATAGTTAAAATAAAACAGAGACTGTAGGGGACTGCAGAATCCTTGAGCTTCTGATTTACAACACTGAGGCTGCAGTCTTATAATACTCTCAGCCCAAACCTATTTAAGATTGGTGCATAAAGCATGAAGGGCTTTACGACAGTAGAAAACAGTTCTACTCTCTTCAGAAGGCTGCCAACAAAGTACAGAGTGCTCCATTGACAGCCATTTTGGGAGTTTGTTGTCCACTCTCCCGGTGGAGGCCGGAAGAGAGCAAAATGGGGTAAGAATGGGGCAAAATGGGCAGGGAGAAGGAGGAATGGGTTAGGAAGGCTGCAGGGGAGCAGGTACTGGCTGTGATAGCATGCACTGGATCATATCCCCCTTTTCTTCTAGCCTCTATTTCTCCTTTTGACTTGTACTATCAAAATCATTAGCATAAGCTTAAGGAGACCCACTGCAGAGCGGGATCCCCCCCTCCCACTAGACACAGCAAACCCATTTTTTGCGAAGCTGCATTAGCAGGGTGGTGTTGGTGGAAAGGATAAGATTGGGCTGTTAACTGAGACTAAGAGCACAATCCTAAACTGGAGTTAGGCCGGCATAAGCTAAATCAGCAAAATTTGGCCAGCACAAGGGCCACCATAAAGCATGTTTGGACCACTCTCAGAGTCAGGGAGGATGGCTCACGTCTGTGTGCTGGCCTTTCTGACTCCGAGAGTGGTCCAAACATAATTTACGGTGTCCCTTGTGCTGGCCAAACTTTGCTGGCTTAGTTTATGCTGGCCTAACTCAGTTTAGGATTGTGCCCTAAGTCCCATTGAAATTCACAGGTTTTACTTCTGAGTAAATACTGTATATGTATAGTAATGTGTTGTAACACCTTGATTCAGCTGAAGGCTTTGTTCAAATGTAGAACAGATTACTGTATGAATATTTGTAACTCAGTAAGGAACTATATGCAAATGGGTACAGATGATCATTTTCTCCCCCTCCCCCCAGTATTCAATAGCTACAGCAGCCCACATAGAAATCTTTAAAAAGATGGCCAGTTGGTGGTTTGGGAGGGAGATGGGACGGAATTCAGTCCTTCCATGCACCCGCCCTCCGCTTCCTCACTGAATATTTGATTGGTGGGTTTGCAGCTATTTGATTGGTGGGGTTGCAGTGCTGCAAGCACTGTGTTGGTTTTGCTCTTTTAAAAGACATATCTGAGGGTTTTTCTGGTCTAATTGCAATTTTTTTTTCTGTTTTCAGAAAAGTTATTGATGCCAATCAAAGAGAAGCCTGGGTTTCTAATGACACATATTGGGAACTCCGCAAGGATCCTGGCTTTAATAAAATAGAAACCCTCAAACTCTGGTAAACTGAGAATGTAGATCTAGTAACATACCACTCTTAAAAAAGAAAAAAAAAAACTATGCACAACATATTTCTTATAGCTAAGGGTAGTTTGTGGGTCTGCAAGAAACCTTTCATTTGCTTTTGTACTCATCTTTATAATGGACTTCCAAAAGTGCATTAGCCCAGTCCCTGAACATTTCTGCAGCACTCATAAAATTAAGACAAAAAAAAATGCACCCTTTAAGAATCAGACAAGGAACATGCAGCACAAGAGAAACATGTATTGAGTTAGCCAAAGCTACTTTGAGGAATATCTGGTGCTTAGACAAGGAGACCTCCAAAACAAAACAGACATTCTCTTTTAAAGCTGACTTGTCTAAAATGTCCACCCACGCTGTTATTAAATCTTAAGTCACAACACTTGTTCATTTTTAGCTTCAGGTTAGTTTCTTGATGTAATGTGCTTGGACTGGCCATGTCAAAAACACACAAAACAAAACACAAAACAACACATAGTGCTTTTCTGGAAGCTCTTCCCATTCATATGCCATTGTTCATGCCTTAAAACAATATGAAGTTGTACATTAAGTCATTTTAAAAATGTATTCTTAGACATTTGTCAGGGGCAGGTTTTTAAAGCGCTAGGATTTTGTTCATACTATAAATAATGAAAATGTATTATTTAAAAGAAAAAAAACCATAAATGGATTGTAAAGAAAAGTGATCAGCTGTTACATGCTTTAATTTTGGAGGTGCTTGGTTGTATGGCTGCACTGAAAGGAAACTGGCTAATTTTGTGACAACCTTGGCAAATGAATCCCGGGTTATTTTCTCAATGCCTAATGCTGTGATAAATATACCATCTCTTACCATGACGTTCCATGGCTTCATACTTGTCTCATTTTCTCATAACTCTTTTATACAACTGGAATTCCCTGAGGCTTCTTATGAGTGTTAAACACAAAGATATTTTAGCAAAAGTGTCAAACTTCTCTCCTGGACATAAAAGATGGTTCTGTAAACATATATCTAAGGCCATGTTATGCACTCTGGTATCTCTCTTCCCAGAGACTAGCTACCCTCACTTTTTTTTTTTTTTTTTTGCTTTGTTTTGTTCCATGTATTCAATTATACAGGGCTGTTTTTCTTTTTCACTGCTTTATGGGAACTGAACTCTAAATCACGCTGCTGAGACAACGTCCTGTTTGAACAGAAACAAAATAATGAAACCAAGTGCGATAGATTTAAATAAAAATACCAATCCAATTGCCTACTTCTACTAATGTATCTACTTATTCCCTGTTCATCAGGCAGCGTTTTCTCTTCAGCTCCTTTCAGGTCTTTCTTCACTACTGACACCCTGTGTCTCCCTTCCCAGCTGTATTTAATTATCACTTCTAACTGACTACTCTCGCTTGTTTATAAGAGCCAATCATATATCTAGTACAATACCACCAATTTCCAAGGAGTTTTGTTTCCTGCCAGTCAATAAGAATGGTGTGTTTTTGTGTCCTCTCTTCAGCGCCAAGCTCTTACCTCTCATGTTTCTTTTAAAACATCGCTGTAATACTATTAGTAAAGGGAACTCTTGATTTAACAGACTTCAAACTCAATCCTGTGCTCTCGTTGGGTTGGCACAAGTCTCTCATGCTTGCAAACACGCCTTACAACATGTCTGCACCAACTTGGGAGGAGCCTGAGCCATCACATAGATGGGTTCCGGCTCAGGGAGGCTGGATCCAAGCCCTGCACCACTGGGAACATTAAGGATGCTCTAGCTGGTTTTGGTCAGTGCAGGGGGGTGGGGTGGACAGAGAGAAGGTGGATCTTGTGGGGGGTGGGGGGGCCCACAGGTGGATCAACCTGGGATGGGGGTGGGACTGCCCTCTAGGACTTAGGCTGGATCCAAACACTCAACCCCGGCCTGGTTGGCCTTACATGGGCCGTTCGAAGTTGTGCCAGCAATTTCACTAGCACAGCTCCCACTTGCCCTATTAGGACAGCTGCTGTGTTAACACAGGGTGATAAATTCCCCTTAATCTGAGTTGCACTGCATGCAGCCCCAATCCTGCGCAAGATAAGGGCCACGTGAGCTGGCCTCTCTGTTCTAGTGTGGGTTAGGATTGGGCTGTAATGGAGGAAAGGAATGTCAAAAGTTCTAATGCTGGAAGTCTGTTGAATCCAAATACATTTATGTAAATGGACACATCCATTTACATAAATACATTTATGTAAATGGACACACAAAAAATGTGTACTGTTCAGTGAAGCAGAGAATATCCATTATTTCTGAAATGTATTAAATCTAGAGTTCTTTGTATTATAGAGAATATATTAAACAGCTTTCAAAATAAAGTTACATAAGCATACATTACCACATATACTTGTGTATAAGTCAATCTCATGGATTAATAGAGGACATGTTTTAAGCCAAAAATAATAGAATCTGCTATGATCCATGGATAGGTCAGGGGGATGAAATTCTTTGAAAATGACTTACCAGTAACTGATCTGAGGCAGCAGCAGACAGCCAACCCCAAAACTGAGCCATTTCACTTTCTTCTAAGGCAGCACAGAAATGGAGCTTTTCTCCAAACAAGAAGGAAGAGAAATGAAGGTGCTTATGAGAGTTGTAGGCTGTGTGCAGAATAGAATACAGCACTTCCACTGCATCAGCCCTCATAACGACTACAATTCCCATAAGTACCTTCACCTCTCTGACTGGAGAAGGAAAATAGCTACCGGTTTTTTTGCTTGCTGTCTAAGAAAATTACTGGTAAGTAAAATTGCTCTGGTTTTTGTCTACACACACACACACACACACACACACACACACACACACACACACACA
>JAJKFI010000015.1:554566-574167 GCA_029204185.1 Lerista edwardsae
CACACACACACACACACACACACACACACACACACACACACACACACTTTCTGCTTCTTAGCCCAGCCCCCACCCCAGTGACTGTTGAAAGCTTTATTAACAATATTGACCTGTGTATAAATTAATCCATGTTTTCAGGGGCAATTTTTAGGAATACATTTTTAGACTTATACACAAGTATATATGGTACTCTATTTTTGTCACACATTATATATTTTACCACATCACTTGCAGTAGAACATTTTAGTGAGAAAAGCAATGAGGCACATACACCAGGTCAATGCTGCTGTCAATATGTTTGTAATGTAAAATATTTTTTGCCATTTTTCATAAAGCAATTCTGTAGTTTTTAATGGAAAGCAAAACATAAAAGGTTACCGTGTAGCACATATTGATGATGCATTGATGACCTCTCTTCAAAGAAAATGAAGTTGACGTGCTTTGCTGAAGTCAATATTGTTAGATAAGAATCAGAATACTTTTTTTGTAAAATCGTGTTTTTTGTTACAACCTGGTGAATTTATTGAATCAAATTTCATCTCTTGAGCACTGATGACAAAAAAAATATTGCAAAAGAAAATTTCTGTGTCTTCATGGAACATAAAGGCACATAATTCTATGCTTTACCTTACATGGAAAATGCATAAATTAACTGTGGGGTTTCACAGGCAGAGCTATCCTAACTGGCCAAAAGGCCATCACAAACATGCCATGAAGCACATTTGCGCCACTTGCTGAGGAGATAGGCCAGTGCACAGACGTACACTGGCCTTGTTGCTCCGTTGCCCAGGCCCTACGAAGGCTGACCTTCTTAGGCTGGCACAGGGACACTGGGGGATGGCAGAACGGGGTGGCAAGTAACAGAACAGGACTGGGGGAGGCAGGGAATGGGTGGACCCATCCCCCTCCAACCTGGGGAGGGGGGAGTGGTCAGAATCTGGCCTTTGGGCCAGATCCTAAGCCCAGTCCTTGGCCCAGGTGGTCCCGATTCGGCTGCTCTATGTTGCGCCACAAATTTCAGTGGTGCAGATTCAAGTAGCCCCATCCAGGCTGCTGTGTGTTACCCCAAAGAAGGGGATTTTTCCCCTTTCCCCAGGTAGCATAGTAGCACCTCCAAGCCCTGGGCTGGATATGGGGCAGGCATGTCGGTCTGCCTATTCCAGGCCAGTATTAGGATTGCATCCTGAGACACAGAGATGGTTAGCTTTCATCATACTTCCCCAATAGCAAGCTGATTATATATTACACATACAGTCAATTCACTTTATCCACTGGGGCTAAGTTCTTGGGAACCCGAGCAGACACCAAATCCAGAGTTACTGAATCATTGATCCTAGGGGATCAATGGAGTTAGGGGGAGGGTTAGATAAGCTGCTATAACCTGATAGCAGCTAATAGCTCCAGAATGGTATGGATAGGTTCAGCATAGCGCAGCTTCAAAGTAGCCACCACAAATAGCTTCAGGATGGCCGCAGATAGTTTCACACTGGCAGCAGATAGCTTTAAAATTGCCCCCACTGATAGCTTCAGGATGGGCTGCAGATTCAGATTGGCCACCACAAATAGCTGCAGGATAGCCACAGATGCTACAGATAGCTTCAGAACGCCTGCAGATAACCAAGAACAGGTAGCGGATGGTGGAAGGTAAGTTATTCCCTGCAAAGAAGCCAATTCATGGGAATAGAATGTTCAAATAACAAAGACAGACTGTATATGTATATGTTACCCATTTTATTTTCAACGCCCATCATTTACTTCCTACATACCCTGCATCCATCAAAGGAATCAGCAGTCAAATACCAGCCATTTTGTGGGGGGGGGGGATTTAGAGTCACTCTCACTTTGGACATACAGCACTCTTGAAAACCAAGTATTGGTTTTCAAGTCTCTGTCCAGAGCTACCTTCTGCAATTCATTTGGAACTTGGGAACTCTTTGGTTTGTCTGACACTTCAGTATATCCAAGCTGTTGTGTCCCTGGCCCCCTAGCTGCCCAGGGGCCAGGTTGACAGTCTGCTGCCTCCTGACCCAACTGTGAACCTATAGAGCCTCGCACAACACTCTGCTGCAGTCCAAAGGAGTTCTAACGCCTTTGGATAGCATTTAATCAATTCTTCTGGTTCTTCGGAGGGCGGCACAGAGGCGATGGTGGCACCTGTTGGCATTTGCCCCCCTTCAGCCAATGTAGGACCGCCACTGTATCCAAGACTGTAGAAATCAACATAATGGTGATTACAGCAATATCCATAAAGTTCTTTCAAGCAAAAGATCTTCTGATCTTTCCGAATATCAGTTTTCATTTTTCAAAGAAAGCAATTAAACTTTGAAGATAGACATTTCATTTTTAGGGCCCTGGGGTTGTTTTGGAAGTACTCTTACCGCATTCAACCCAAATGTATGTTCACTTTCCAGGACAAACCTCTAGGTGAAAAAAAAATGTTTCTGTAAGTGTGCATCAAATCGTAAACCGTTTGAGTGGTTGGCACCTATGATCCCACCAGAGAATCTTCTTCATTCTCTGAAAGTTTTTTCACATTGAAAAAAGTTTTTTTTAAAAAAAATAATATGTTGAACAGACAAATGTACATGTGGCAATCTCAGTTTGGCCTGATCAAGCTGACGGATTCCTTGCTAATTCTGGTTTGGTGGCAAATGATTTGATCCATTAATATTTTTGCTCCAGCTTAGAAATTATCCTCATTCCAGCGCTTTGTCCCTGTCATTTCATAGATAGTGTTGTATTTATTGCTATTTATATGTATGTTTTGGACTGAACCTTGCTAACTGATGTTCCCGGGCAGTCTTTTCCGCCATACTCCAGAATATTTAACTTTACATGTGAAATTCTATCAGGCACTTTAAAAGCTTTGGCTAGAATCTTCCTGTTAATGATGCCACCAAAAGTTGGAAATAATTATTTCAGTAGCAGATTTTGGGCTGCCTTTTAAAATTTGGGCAACCCAATCCTAACTCACGTTGGACAAGGAAGGCCAGCTGGCCTGCCCTGTATTCAGTGCAGGATTGGAGCTAGCTGCAGTGCAACTTGGAGTAAAGGGAATGCCCAATAGGGCAACTCAGATTTGCACCAGCAAAATTGCTAGAACAGATCCAAGGGCCCTGTTTAATTCCAACTGGGTGAAGGACGGGTTAGGATTTTGCCCAAGTGCCAGAGGCCAGTCCCATCCCCTTCCCCATACCAGTCTGCCCTCCCCCCGTATTCCTCTTGCCCCGGATCCACCCTCATTCCATCCTCCCCACACAGCCTACCAGCCTCCCTCAGCTGAAGCTTCCTTACCTGGCCTGGGCAGTGCGGGGCCTGGATCCAGCCTCACTGAGCCAGTGCACGTCTGTGCATTTGCTCAGCCTCCTCCCGAGTCAGTGCAAATGTGCCTTATGGTACGTTTGCAACATTCCTGAGCCAGCACGAGGCATTTGTGCCGGCCTTACAAGCATTCTGGATTGCGCTCCCAGGAAGGCTTTCTAGATTCTGGGTTTAATTTCTTGGATTGTCTAAACCCAGGACTTAGGCAAAACCAATGTTAATAGAAAGGGGGTTTTTAGGTCTGGGAAGGGAGTTAGGATATTGGTGGTGCCTTTGAAGCCGATCCCACCCACTCCCAAGCCCTGCTCTGCCCACCTCCCCCGTCCGTTTTTACTTCTCTCCATCACCGTTCTGCCCTCTTGCCACCCTCCTGCCACCCCTCCTGCCTCTCCAATCCTCTTACCTGCTCATGTGGGCAGGGAATCCTGCCATGGCAGGGGCAGGAAGGCACAGGCCCTCCCAGCATTGTACTAACCTGTGTGCTGCCAGAGAGCCTTTTGCAGCAAGAGGCCTGCTGTCATTAGGCAGTGAGAGTAGGCTTGGGTCCTATGATGGTTTCTAAAGTGTGAGCTTTCTGATTCACTTCACTACAGTTTTATTTATGAATCTCACTCTTCCTCAAAGAAGCTCATAGTAGCCCAAGTGGGCTTTTTCCATTTTATTCTCACAACAGCTTGCAAGGAAGGTTTGACTGAGAAGCAGTGAGTGTCCCAGGGTGGCCCAAAAAGATTCACAGGTAACAGGGATTTGAACCCAGATCTCCAGTATTTACTCCAGCACGGCAAGCCTCTGTTTCATTCTCAGAATCAGGGGCAGTGTTTGGTGAAGTTACCCTGTAGGGGTTGACACTTTAGTCTGTTGGCTGGGTATCCCCTGCAAGGAAATGATGTCAGGTCTCTGTCATCGTTGTCTCTTTTACATGAACATTCACAAACCATTTTAACAAGATGTCACTGACTAAACAGAGACGGTATTGCGTTCTAGGAGGCAAGCAAATGAAGGTAGCATTTCTCTCTTTCCAGAATGCTTAGAATTACTACTTCAGATGCGACCTACCTGACAGATACAAAATATTTCCTGTGCCCTTGTGTACCAGCGAAGAGTTATGCTGTTCTGAAATCAGTTAATGCTGTTTTGAAGCTGCTATCAAAGCGGAGGTCAAGAGAAGAGGCTTTTCCATGCCATTGTTACTCAAACATTGCAGATGGCACATTTTAAGACATTGTGACAATGAGATACTGTTTTGTTCTTATTGCTGTGTTGAGAAGTCAACATGCTCCTGTACCGAACCAGAGAATGAAAAAGCAAGATGGAGCTTGCGTTCAGAACTTCCACACCGTCTTCTAAAGCTGTGAGAATGAAGCCTGTGTTGGATCTATGCTGGGTGACTGTCGTTGGGATTGAAAAGACAGGTGATTTTAACTTTCAGCACATCGATGCAGAAAACACAGTAGCAATGTGTGTACTGATACTGAGCAACATGCTAACACACACACACACACACACACACACACACACACACAGAAAAAGAGAGAGAGAGAGAGAGAGAGAGAAGTGTATTCTTGTTGGAACATGTCCCCCACAGGCACACAAAGTTAGCAAATGGACTTTATTGCTCATAGTTTTTAAAACTGGACTGAGATAGTTTTCTTCATCCATCCATCCTAGTTGCAAGCAGAGGAAGTTATCATTTGATGAATTAGATGGGAGGATGACTCAGGCTGGCTAGGATTTTGGAGGGAAGTAGTTTGGTAGATACAAGAACATTATAAACCACCTAAGGGGTAGAGCAAATACTTTTAAAAAGAATAATTCTGTATATTGCTAGCTAGAGCAAAATTTGGGAATTAAAAAAAAATACAGGCTTCAAAACCACCTTTCTTGTTTTTCAAATTTTGCTTTTGCTTCCCCTGCAGAAGTTTTGTTTCACTCCACAATTGCAGCATTAAACAACCAAGATATGAACTCCGGATCCTTCCAATGTACAGGCAGCGTCATATAATGTTACATGGTTGCAAATAATATGCACCATGTCACATGCATGCAGTAGGGAGCACAACCAATCCTTGGTATATGTACCCATATTTTTTGAGTAGCCAGAAAACTCATTTGTTTCATGTGTTAAGGTTTTACATGTGAACCACTGGTCCCTCTAAGCTGAGCGGAAGGAGCGCACCTAAAATCAAAACCCAGAGCCTGCCCTTCTTAGCAATCTCCCTCTGCAGAGCCTGCTGAATGAGAGCCAGGCTTTGAGTGCAGTTTAGAGGAACTGGGGTGGGGGGGGAAGGGCTCTGCTAGAGCCCTGGGCACTGCCCGGCTCAGGACTGGGCTGCCTGTAGTGGAGCCAAATGGTCATGTAAATGTAAGTAGTGAATCTAAATGGTTATGAAATATTGTATGACAATTCTATTTGAAGGTTAAATGTATATAAGCACACTGCCTAAACAGCTATAACAGCTGGTAACGGAATCCTTCTAGAGTTGCTAAATTGTATTAACCTGCAGTGTGACAGGATCAGGGGTGCCACCACACAAAAAAGATATACTTGTAAAATTCCATTACACGGCATGCTTGAAGTACTTGGTTTCTATCTGAATTCCTCCAAACATCCGTTCATGGGCTGTACTACTGTCCTGTGTTCCATGAGCATCTGCACATTGCAAGCATTACTAGAAACAGTTAATAATTGCTGAACTCATTATTCATGTATGACTGAACATGGTATATAATGCAGTACAATGGGAGTAGGGACTATTATGTAGTTCTGATAAGGTTTCATTAAAAAAAAAAAGCTAACAGCATAACTGATTACATGGTTTTCATGCCTGATAAATATGTCACCTGATTGCCTTGGTTGTAATGCATGAGCAGTGCCTCACTTACTGCCCAGTGGTCAGACTGTCCATTGTCCATTTTAAGATTACAGTGGTTATATACTACTCAGGTTGTTGATTATTTCACAGTGGGGGGGGGTGAATTAGAGGGAACATTGATGCATACACTAAAATCATGCTTTCACTGCCAATATATTTAATGTTGCTGTATGCATTGTATTAGCAGGATCATAGACTTCAGTATAATTTGAAGAAGAATAGACTTATGGAAGTTAAATACGCTTGATATACATAAGAAGAGCACCACTGGATCAGGCCAAAGGCCCATCTAGTCCAGCTTCCTGTATCTCACCATTGGCCCAATTGCCGTTTCTCACAACACAGACTTGAAGCGAAACTCCCTGCCCGGATGCCATTTTATAGTGATGCAGGGAAGACAAAAGGGACACTCTTTGAAGCAGGGAAGACAAATGCGGCACCTTTCAGCAGAGGATAGTTTTGCCCCATAAAAGTGACCCTGCCCACCTTACAAGACAGGATAAGGAAATTATTTTTTAAAGTGACCTCTTAACAACTGCATGCATATACAACACACACTAAAGGCCCAATCCTAAGCTTCCCTAATGCCCAGAGCTGCAGCGGCGGCTACTTCTGAGCCAGGCAAACAGCTGCAGGTCATCTGGGATAAGGGAACATTGGTTTCCTTATCCCATGTCAACCTACAGTGCCCCCAGTGGGTCAAACCCATGTTTGAGCAGGCTCTGAACCACAGAAACACATGTAAGGTTTTCTGGCTCAGGAAGCCGCATAGGATTCAGCAGCAGAATCTGCCAGTCTCCACACCCTCACCTGCCTCACAATCCACGCTCTCCCCACCCAGTTTCACCCCCTCCCTGTCTGCCCCAAAAAGGCTTCCCACCAAGCAGGGGAGCTTGGCACCATGAGCTTGCAGGCAATGTCCTTCCTGTGGCAAGACCCAGTGTCAACTGGCCCTGGGCCCCACTGATAGTGTACTTTATGGCACTTTTTACAACGTTGAGCCAGCTGTAAGCTTGAAGCATGGGCAATAATCCTGTTAGGATCAGGCTACCCAAGTGTGCCGACTGAGACAGAAGTATTTGTGTTGGATTATATGAGACAAAGTGATGAATTCATAATGAGCCTGCTATAGCAGCAGTTGAGAAAGAATTGAGGGATTGGGCTTTTTACCCATGCCTGAAGCTAGCAACCATGCACAGGATCCGTTCCCCGCCCCTTCAAACGCAGGGGCAGACACAACAAAGTGCTGCAAATTTCCAAAGTCATCTATGTACATGCACTGAATGTCACTACATGTGAGTACCCACAGAGCACTAAGAACAAGTGAATAGCAGCGTTCACACTGGCATCCATTATTAGATGGAGAACTGTGTATGTAAAAGAGTCTTACAATGCTAACGCCATTGTAATTGCATTGAGGAAAGATAGCTCTATTTGCTTGATTAATTTGGTATGAAAAGCTTCAAAAAAACTCATCTATTCTAGATACACAGATTACAGGTCTTAAATTAAAATAAAACTTGTAACTACAGTTATTCTTTAAAACCATTTATTAAGGAAAGACTAATGACACGTATAGATAGCTTATGAAAGCGGGCAGTGATGTAAAGTCATTTCTATAAAATTCAGCTGTCAAACCATAGGTTAAAAAGGCCAACGTCCATACAATGAAATAGAAATCCAAATACAGGAAATTATAAAATACATGCCAGGGCCATTACATAATGCTTTTCTTAACAATGATTTCCTTGGGGAGTTTCACATATTAGCAACTTTGATTTCAATATCCTACACACAAAGTTTTCATGAAGCTTTAAGTATATACGCCAGGGGTGGCCAAGCTTTCAAAATGTAAGTGCCCATACGATAAACTTCAGCTGTTTGAGAGTTGCGAGAGAGATGTTTGAGAGCTGCAATATTTAAGAAGCAATTGAAGTCTTAAATATATTTACTCACTAAGGTCATTAAGCTTATGTTAATGAAGTGGACTCAGATTATATATGTAAAAGAGTGTGTGTGTGTGTGTGTGTGCGCGCGCCGCATAGGCTCCGCAATGCCTGGAGTGACGTGCACCAAACTTGGCACGTGCATGCCTTGCGGCCTGGCGACAAACACTGCGGGGGTCAGGCCCCGCAGGCGCCCCTGGGGGTGGGGGTACGCAGGGACCCCCGCGTGAAAATGGTCGAAAGTGGCCGAAAACGGCGTCAAATCCGTAGTTTCTGGGGTTGCCGAGACGAGCAGCGACGCTCCCAACACCGTTTGAGTCCGGGTTTGCCCCCCCTTGGCATAGGGGGTGAGAAGGGGTGCGAAAGAAAACGTTCGCCATGCCCTGCTGGAACGCCTGGATCAACGCGCACCAAACTTGGCATGCACATGCCTTGAGGCCTGGCGACAATCACTGCGGGGGTCAGGGCCCCCTAGCGCCCCCGGGGGTGGGGTACGCTGGGGCCCCCTCATGAAAGCAGTCAAAAACAGCCTAAATCGGCATCAAATCTGTAGTTTCCGGGGTCGCCGGGACAAGCGGCAATGCTCCCGACGCCATTGGAGTCCGGGTTTGGCCCCCCCCCTTGGCGTGGGGGGCGAGAAGGGGTGCGAAACACAACATCCGCCATGCCCTGCTGGAACGCCTGGACCGACGCACACCAAACTTGGCACGCACATGCCTTGCGGCCTGGCAACAAGCACTGAGGGGATCAGGCCCCCCAGCACCCCTGGGGGTGGGGGTGTGCAGGGCCCCCCACGTGAAAACGGCCAAAATCAGCGTCGAATCCGTAGTTTCCGGGGTTGCCGGGACAAGCGGCGACACTCCGGACGCCGTTGGAGTCCAGGTTTGGCCCCTCTCGGCATGGGGGGTAAGAAGGGGTGCAAACCAAAATGTCCTAAATGACTGACATTACTGTCAAATCCAGTTTTCGGGGTCGCTAAGCTGATTGGTGACAGTCCTGATGACATTTTCTACCCGGGCAACGCCGGGTACCAAAAAGCTAGTACCTAATAAATAGAAGTGTGTGAAAGAAGCGTTATTTTACTCAGGAACAATCCTCCTGTGCTCAGTAAGACTTGGGACCCAATCCTATGGTGCCTGGCGCCAGTGTATGCCTGGAAGGCACTTTAACACTGACACTAGAATTGCAGCACCAGTCGCCACTGCATCTCAGCACCAGGAAGAAGGTGCTGCTGTGTTGGTGCCTCTGCCTATCAGTGGAACAATATTCCACTGAAGGGGCAAGAGGCAGAACTAGGCAGAGGGAGAGTGGCCTGAGGGGAGTATCAGACCCTGAGGGGGGGGAAGAGAGAGCGGCACACTCTTCTGCAGAGTTTAATGTTGGGTGCAGCTCCAGGGAGACCCATTGGGGCTGCCGGGGCTTTACATGGGCTAAGGGAACAAACTCCTTTAGGCTGAGGAGGTTCCAGCAGCTGCCCCGGCCACACTGGATACAGTGGCAGCCATTTTGGTGCCGCTGTAACCCTGAGCACAGCCAGGGCTTAGGCTTGGGCTGCCAAACTATCATCTTATTTTACTAGAAACAAACACTTCTTACAGATTATAAAAATTATAAACCTTGAAAATTTCTTATTTACCTTTTATATTAATTTTGATGCAAGGAGGACCTCAATGTATTTCTGAGAGCCACGTATTATACCTCAGAGCCACATGTGGTTTGTAAGCTGCAAACTTTAGCCACCCCTGATATACATAATGTGCAAATCTAGGGCACTAACAATACAATCCTATACACGTTTATTCAAAAATAAGGCTCACTGTATTCAACTGGCTTTATTCTCAGGTAATTGTGTATAGGATTGCAGCCTAGAGCTTAATACAGAAAAGACAACCTAAAAATCTGTGCTAAATCTTGCCCCTAATTCAAACCAAAACCAAATAATCAGAATAAATCATGCAGATTTATGGCTAGAAATATTTCATGTGAATAGTTTGTTCTGATTGCAGAACTTTTCTCCCCACAGAATTGTGGGGATTTTCTCATGAAAAGGAGGAGAAACATGCAATTATTAGTGGAACAGCATATAGGGATGGTGTTGTGTCAAAGGAAAGAGCGTGTATAGAGATCAGAAATCCAGCTTCTGGCCATTGGAAGATATATATATCACAAGGACCAAAGTGGACATTGTTCTAAATGCACAAAGTGACAGCTGCACTTCTAGGTCTGATGCCTTCTGTAACATCTATGATACAATGACATAACATTTGTTTTATGAGATTATACTGCGGGGGACACATTGAAGGAGTGGCTACTGTTTAATGAAAGGGGAGCAACTGCTTGTCCAGAGCAACATCTAGTTTGGTCTTGAGGATTCTGAGCTACTTCAGATCTCCTGGAAAGCTGGATTCTATCTTTTAAATTCATAATAGCAGCTATGCATCCAGGCTTCCTGAGACTAGCTATCCAAAATGAAAACTTTGTGATAATGGATTTAAATATTGTTTCATTGTAGTGCATAAATACAGATGGAATTTGTGACATGACTTTTAAAATCAGCACAAAGTGTTTGGTAACTGATCGGCTTGGATACACCTATATCCATTTAAGTTGCATGACTCTGACCATTTTCTTTTTCTTCATGCTTATTTCCTTCCAGCCATGATCTTTAAATACTGTAGTGCGCTGTGAGCAGCATCATTGTGAGCATTGCCCCAGGAGATTCCAGTCCCAGGGCAAACGGTGATTGGATTCGTTGAAAGTTCTGCAAGACACTGGTATTGTCCATTTGCACTCAGCTCTTCTGAAATTACAGAAACGGGTACATATTAGTGAAATACAAGGGGCCCTTGGTATCTGCAGGGGATCTGTTCCAGGACCCCCCCTCCAAGAGTCCGGAGACAATGACTTCTGCAGGGCAGGGAGCCCGCACCAGCAAACCAGAAGTGCCTTTTCAGAAGTCCCCCCCACCGTTTTCCGAGGTGAGGTCATGTACGACCACCTTGCACCTCAGAAGATGTCCTGAACACAACTGGAAGGCACTTCCGCTTTGCCGGTGCGGCCCACCGCGGCCTCAGGTTCAGGGGATATACTAATCTGCAGATGCCAAGCCCATGAATATGGAGGGCCCTTTGTATTATTTATTTCAGAAAAGAGTATTGCACAAATATTCTTTTCCAAACACGATGAATGAAAACCATTAACAAGAATCAGGTTCCTGTCCCAATCCAATACACAGATCTATGGCTGCAATACGCAAGAATCCAATTCTCCAACCCTGAAATGGTATAGCCACACTCTCTGGTATGGTGTCTGTTCAATGTATGTAAACAGTCGACGTTATCTCGACTTCTATGCACCAACACCATGTACAGTATGTACCAACACTATGTACAGGTTTTCAAGTCTTGCACACAACTGGCTGTAGGGATTAGAACAGCTCTGAAATTGTACTGCTTTTCCTGGTCTCTCTAAAGGATCTATTGCAGTGAGTATACCAGCTCCATCATCTGGTTGGGCTGTTGTACCTGTGCTGGTACAGTATGACCTGTTCAACTGTGAATTGTCAGAGCAGAGTAGCAAAACAGCAGGTTCAGCATAACATAGCTTCCCTGAAAGGTGAGCAGAGGTTAACTCTGTACCATCGTTGTACATAATCACACTTTTTAACTAGAATAATGTTCTGAAAGATGGTAGCAAAACTATGTTTTGTCCGGTTTTTAAAAATTGTTACTCAAAAGGTGTGGAACATGAATTCCCTGGCTAAAGCTATTCCTTGGCCTATTAACACTGAGGTTCTGGGGTCACTGTTTTATGTTCATTAAAAAAAAGCTACAATAGAATGGTCATTCTATAATTTCTTTGTTACACTTCATCCAAAACTACTGATGTAATACTGTTACTACTGTGTAATACTATTGCCCATGTGGCCACTGCTTAGAGAAAGTTGATATATCTCACACACGGAGGTGGTTCTTACCTATATTTAAATAAGTTGTTTTAAAACCTTGTTCTTCTGCAATTTCTCCAAGGAGCTGGACATAATCTGTATTGGGAATACTAAGGGGACTTATCTTCAACAAAGTAATTTTTTCTCCAGACGAGTTCTTTAAGGTATCCCATGTACACCCTGAATTATGAGACTGTTCATTTCCCTGAAACAAATTAGGTCATGTTAGATGTCACTGTATTTTAATGTGCATTTAACAAGTTATCCAACAACTTTATTGTGGTTAGCACTGGAAGTGACCTCAATTTCCCATTTTCTCTTTCTGATTTACTTTGCTATTGGAAAATGGCTGAGAAATAACTCAACTTACTGCTGCATTATCAGGAAAGCAGCAGGCTCTGGCATCACAACGATGGCACTTCTGGCCATGACATCACTTCTGGTGGGTCCCTCACAGATTGTCATTCTAAAAAGTGAGTTGCGGTGCTAAAATGTTTGAGAATCACTGTTCTAAAGCATTATTTTTTACACGTCTCTAACACCACCTAATTTCCGCTATCTAGAGTTGAACCACTTTTTTTAAATTGGCCATGGCACTGTAATATTAACAGGAGCCCAACACGCAAAAATTAAATCAATGAAGCTTTCCCCATCATTTTACCTATAACAAAATGTCTGCCCCCAAAACTAAGTGGTAAGGATGAGGATAATCAGTCATCTTTACACCTTCAGTGGAGAAAGAGGCTATTTGGCAACTCAAAAAGTATGCAGTTTAGATTGTAGGTGAAGGTGTGCAGACCGAACCTATGTTTGTGTTATCAACACCAGGTTCCTCTGAATTTAATATAACCGATTTCCAAGTACTTATGCATAGTCTATGCTTAGCCTATGAGGAAGAAAAGAAGGTGAGAAACATGTTGGATGGGTGAAGGGAGGTGATGGATACGTCTTGACTCTTCAGGGCAAGAGATCCACCTTGACTATGCATATTTGCTCATATGGAAGAAGATGCCCTTGGAAGAAGATGGGGTATTAATAAAAGTGAATAAAAATGTCTGAATGGCTAAGCTGTTTCTAGGAAATATAATGGATTACTTACTAAAGCAATATTGAGACTTTCTTCAGAAAAATTGCTGAATTTATCAAGTAGTTTCTCAGCAGCATTTCGCTTTGCTAATTTTTTAGATGCCCCTGACCCTGCAAGAATAAAACAAAAAAAATTAGACTGGGACACATTCCTATTAGGCAAGCAGGTGTCTTAGGGCCCAATCATATCCATTCTATCACCAGTGCAGCCACAATGCAGCCCTGAGGTAAGAGAACAAGGTAAGTTTCCTTACCTTGAGGAGTCTTCCTTAACTGCCCCCTCTCATCAGAGGATGCAGTGCACACCCAGTAGGTTGCATGAATGTGGCTATAAACAACTTTCAACACATTCAGAACCCAATCCTAACCTGGAGTTAGGTCAGCACAGTTAGGCCAGCGAAGTTTGGCCGGCACAAGAGCTACCGCAAAGCATGTTTGGACCACTCTTGGAGACAGGGAGGATGACACACATCTGTTTGCTGGCCTCCAAACATACTTTACGGTGTCCCTTGTGCTGGCCAAACATTGCTGGCCAAACTGTGCCAGCCTAACTCAAGGTTAGGATTGCGTTCATAGTAGGTGAACTTCAAACACATACAGCAGTGTTCCTCAAATTGTAAGTGGGGACCTACTTGTGGTTTGCAACCTGATGTCAGTTGGGTCATGGAAACCTGGGAGCAGCCATCTTGGAAGCTGCAGACCTTACTCTTGCGATACTCCTCTTGTGAGTGTTAACAGTTTGAATTGAATCCTTTTGTGAATTTTAATTTTGTTTTTAGTTCAGTGCTTTAACATCATATTTTGTCCTCATCTTGCCTTCTGTCAGATATGTTTCATGGTTGTGCAACTGCTGTAGTCCAAGAATGCTAATTTGCATTCCAGGAGTGTGATTTTATTCTGTCACAATGATGCACTTCCTGCTTGATTATGTCACTTCCAACTATAACATTATCTTCAGTAGGTACCAACACAAGTGCCATTTTAAAAAGTGGCTCCCAGTCTAAAATGTTTGAGAACCACTGACACACAGTATTCATTTAGTTTTACATTCCTTTCTCCAAATGGTCAATATACGCCCTGCTGTAACTAGCAAACTTGAAACATTGTTTCCAACAACCTGAACAGATATTTTTTGAATGGTAAAGATGCACTCAAGTTGATTTATAAAAATCAGCTATTCATATTGGTGCAATTGAGAAGGCATGTAGCTTGCGCATTGGAATTGTTTATTTTCTGTTTCGAATCAGACAACAAATAGAACATCATATCAATTCAGAAATGTAAAGGTGCTTTAATAAAAGAATGAGAAAGTCTGAACATTTAAGGTATGCATGGGGTCAAACAACATCATTCTTCCAAGGATTCTGTATATAAATAGCATTTGAGGAGATTACCAAAAAAAAAAATCCATTTAGCTCTGTGACTGTACTTACTGGCACTTGGGTGCATCCTCTCCAAACAGGTGCAGTGCCTACCTGAACTGGGATTCCCTCCAGGCTCAATAAAGTCCAGTTTCTCCCTCCAATGCCCCTCCCAACCAAGCTTGAGGGACGGTGGTAAATGGGATGGGAACACAGGAGGCATGCAGAGACGTCTGATTCCCCATTAGAGCCAGTTGCAGTTCTTGTGCACATTCAGGGGGAGGGGGAGAAACAGGGCTATGCTGAATCAAGTGGGGACCCCTCCACAGAAGGGCACTGCATCTGCACAGAAAATGCCCGTATCCTAAGTGTTCTTATGATATATTCCGTTTATGAACTTATTCAAAAATACAACTACTATAACAACTAGCTCAAACGGTGAAATTAAAAAATGTATATGCAACTCTAACCTGTGGATAAGCATTTATTGATTCATAGGTATTTACACCATCAAGGCTTCGAACAAAAGAGAATCACCTGAAATACTCTAAAAATACTACAGAAAAATGTTTCAGCAAATGACTGCAGATGTTAATTCTGCAGCTAAATTCTGGCTACACTGTATTAGGACTGAAAAAAATAATAGAAGACATAAATACCTGTTTCCACAAAGGATCCTATTCTGCAAGTCATTGTAAACTCTCTTTTATGGGGTGGCCCTGTCTCCTGTGCAAGTGAATATTCAGGAAGCCTACAACCCTTCTGAATAGCCAGCTCCTAGAGGGAAATAGGAAAGAGAGAAATGACAGCAAGAAGAGATCCTAGCTCTCGCTTTAAAGCAGCACCCATTTGAAGGGCATTTTAAAATCATAATTACTTAAAAGTTCAGTGGCAACTTGCATAACATGATTCTAGCATGGAAATAGTTAGGAATATGTCATATCTGAAAGCGGAACAACAGCAAAAAATAATGTAACAAAACATAGTAACACCCACACTGAATCAGCGGTGTGTTTTCAGCCCAACAGTTTTGGTAGTGAAAAAGGACACCTTTTTCCCCAGTTTGAAAGTGATATAGACGCTTACTATTTTCAAAGGTAGATGAGTGGTATAAACAGTGGTTTTGGTCAGTGCTATCTACCCAAAACATCTTGCAGTTTTTATAAGCGTGAGATAATGGAAGAATCCACAATCTAGATCTGCAATTTTCAACCTTTTTTCGTCTCATGGAACACTGTCAAGGTGCTAAAATTGTCAAGGCACACCATCTGTTTTTTGTTTTAAATTAACAAGGCACACCATGCTGCTGGTTGGGGGCTCACACCTCTACTGACAAATGACCCTCCCCCAAACTCTTGCGGCACACCTGCAGACCATTCGTGGCACGCTGGCTTAAAATAACAGATCTAAATTTATTCATTTCACTAAAGGAACAAACACGTAGTTTTTCTAAAGTAGTTAATTTGACGAGGGGCAACTATCCATGTCTTATCTTGCAGAATTCTTCTGTAAAGCCTGTTTTTAACATTTAGAAGAAGAAAAATTCCTTCTGTGAACTTCTGCGTCTAATTCCGTTTCTGCGTCTAATACACAACTGGAGGAAAAGCAGCAATGAATGACAAGGCTCTTTTAACAAGATTTTCCAGAGTGCAAGGCAGTATATTCCCTGGGGAAGCCTGGCTGTGGAGTACAAGGCAGAACTGAGCTGTCACTGCTTGGTTTCCCTAAAGCAGCTCAAGCGCATTTGTAAAGGAACAGACACAAACATACCAAGAAAAGTCCTTGAGCAGACCTCTGAGACAGTGTTCACGCTAGGACGTGGGGTCGACATTGACCTCTCTTTGCTGTGTTTAATTAAGCTCTACTGATGCTTCTATTTGTTCTTGTTAATAAGGTTTTGATATGTTCAAAGTAATTTTTTTATGCATTTGTCTCAAAATTTGTATCCCACATGTCCACTTTGACACTCAGGGCGGGAAACATAACACGCAAAATCAAAACAATATAATTAAAACAAAATGAAATTACTGTAATTTTTTTTTAAATTGCACTACCTTCCTACAAAAAAATCTGGAAGCCAAAGTACAAAATTCTATGGCCAAAGATTTCTACTTATTTATCATGCAGAAAACCTGTATTGTACAGTCAAGCTGCTGTTATATGGAATTGTGTAAGAAATGCTAACCAGTAAATCAATCATTTCCCCTCTTTTGTCCTCTATTTGCATTTTGTAATAGCTATACAGGTGGAGGCTTCTTCCCATCCGTGACCACAGAAGACAAGAAAACGGCTCTTTGTTAAACAAAAAGTGGTTTTTAAAATGCTTTTCTTACCATGGCAAGGCAGCTGCAGCCAATCTCATTGCTCTGAGAGAAGACCTCCACCCTCATCCCGGGAAGTATGATTTATCACTTCCGTTTTGCATTTTTCTTTGCGGATAAAAAGGATAAATCTGTATTCAGCTGCATGTGGCTTAGACCGCAATCCTATACATGCTTGCCTGGGAGTAAAGTCCCACTGAACTCAATGAGGCTCACTTTTGAGCAGACATGCATAGGATTACTCTGCCTCTCTATATTCTTCCCAAAGGCTGAACAAATTATCTTCTTTGTCATTTGCACTACCTGCTCTGGATTGTCTGTCTTGTTTTCTATCACAAGAAAATACAAAGAGAGATGATCCTATTTTTACAGACCTAAAACTGATTTGTAATATAAAAACTAAGCATCCTTAAGATTAAACTTCTAATTTGTAATTGAATTCAAAATAAAAGCGACCCTTAAAAACCAAAAGAGAAAAAATCAAATGATAAATCTGAAATGCAATTACTGCATTACTTACTTGCAATGATCCTACTGCACTGGTCTGATTTTGTGCTTGATTGAAAGATTCAGGGATTAGATGGTCTGGCACAGAAATACTAAATGAACACAGTAAACTTAAAATGGGCAGTTCAGAAATCATTTCAGGCATAATTCCAGTAAGCAGGATTCAAACCCAATTATAGATTAATTTTTCCCCACAGATCAGTTGTCTCCAAACTTTTCAGTAGGAGGGCCACATTGTATATTTTACACATTTTTGCAGGGTGAAAAAATCAGTTTTATAGAGGGTGGAGGCAAGTAACACATAACACACTGTCTCCGGCTGATCTGCTGATCTCTGGAACCCGTTTGTTATGATTGGTTGACATGTGCAAAAATGATGTTATTTCTTCACTGCAATCGTATTACGGTGTTGTTGAGAAGTCAAAATGTGAAATCCCAATTTGTTTTATCGGCAGGGGTGAGACTGACCTTGAATAATTTGAGCATCTTGCAGCCTCTGGCCCAGAAAATAAGGGTTAGCTAGACTGACACCGTTCTGGCCTGGGCCGGCTCTAGCAGCGGTGGGACCCAATGTGGGGCATTCCTGCGGGGCCCCCCAACCCACCAAGAAGAGCTCTGTTCGTGCCACGTGCAAAGCAAGTCATATGGAAGTAGCTGGTGGTGATATAACATCACGCAAACTGCTTCCAGGTGGCCCATTTTGGGCTGCGCAGAGGCAGGTGGGAGAGACCAAGGTAAAGCTGCTCTGCTCGCCCCACTGATTCACAGCCCATAGAGATCCCAGCTGCAGCCACAGGCAATATGCTCACCCTGCTAGTGCGGGGCTTTGAAGCGCAGGGCCCGATGTGACGACATTGGTCACATTGGCTTAAAGCCGGCCCTGATTCTGGCCATATGAAAAGGAGTGCGATGGACAGAACTGCACATGTTAACTGTCAAATTGTGTAGTTGGAAATTTTTTTAATTTGCTGAGGGCTGGATAAAATCTTGTGGCGGGCCAGATGTGGCACCCAGACCATAGTTTGGAGACACCTGCCACAGATTGAAAGACAACATCTAAGAGATACCTGAAGTAAAGACCACCACGACACAGAAAAGCATGTGCACTTGCTATATGTGTCCAATCACCTTTTACACCTCCAAATGGCAGTCTCCTGTATGACAGACTGCTTTTAAACTCAAGGAGAAATTCAAAAGTAATTTGGAAATAGAGATATTAGGAAACAATGTCACTGGGTGCATACACAAGCCCTTCTGCGTGCCAAAATTCAGAATTCTAAATAATTTAAATATCCAACAGGCAATCAGTCAGTGGAATTGAGCCATTAATGTGTGGTGCAACCATAATTATCAAAAAAATGGATATTGCTGATATTTTCCACAGACCAAAACATTTTTCCTGTCCAACACTACGTATAAGCTGGTTGAATCGTACAGAAAAGTAATAGAATTTGATTATTTATAGATATCTTTGTACATTTATGAACATTTTGGGGAAAAAACATTGAGCCCAAGCCTATGCATCTACTCAGAAGTAAGTCCCATTATAATCAGTGGGGCTTCCTTCCAGGTAAGTGTGGATAGGATTGTGGCCTCAGTCACAATGACCAGAACCAAACTCACCAAATATTTGAGTTGCCTTTCAAAATGTTTAGTGCAGTTTCTGCAGCTCGATGTTTTGCAATTTTCTTGCTGGGACCCTCTCCTAAATGAATTAGAACAAAAACGTATGTTTTTTTTAATTACAGAGTAAGATATGAAAACAGCTACTTAAACCTGGCATTCTGATTTCTGAATCTGGCTTTGAAATATCAATTTACTATTTCAATGTAATTTAGTTTTGAGTCTGTAAAGTCTGCAATCCTATCACCATCATCTGTCTCTTAAAAGGAAATTAATGTGACTAAATGTCTATCAGTTCGGAAGTAAAACAGGGTCGCTCAAAAATAAGGTACAGTAGTTATTTCTACATATTCAGGAAGCTTCCTAGAGAAACAGAAGTACATTCATTTGTAAATTAAAAGAACAAGTCCTTTTTTGTTCTTTTTAATGGCCCAATAAAGGCTTCCAAGGCGCCAGGAAAAATGAAATGTTGAAGTGAAATGTACGAGATAAGCAAATTCTAAAGTAACTCTACAGCCAGATAAATAAACTTAAATATAAAATTTAAATACATTAGAGGTGGAACTTAGATGAATGAATGAATGAATGAATGAATGAATGAATGAATGAATGAATGA
>JAJKFI010000015.1:574177-584519 GCA_029204185.1 Lerista edwardsae
TGAATGAATGAATGAATGAATGAATGAATGAATGAATGAATGAATGAGCTGAAAGTTCCAGGATTCTTCCCAGCACCAACACATACATAATGGACTCCCATTCCCTCACCCCACAAGCCGCTTACTTAAATGTGCTGGAGTAAATGTCTCAGAACCAGATCGCACAAAACACCCAAGACCTATTCTGAGGGCCTGGGAGAACTCCCTGACCCTCAGAAAACTGCCTAAGGACTTCAGAGGGCCTAAAAACATCACATCTGGGTCTTTGGGATAACCAGGAAATTATGATTTTTGGCCTTCAGCCTCTCAGAATACCCTCCACACACAAGCAGAGCACAGCTTGGAGGATCCAACCCATGCCAGCAAGAGGCCTCCCGTGGGCTGGATAGAGGCTCTCCAAGGGTTGCAGCTGGTTCCCGGGCTAGGGTTCTGAGACCCCTGGTCTAAAGGAACTTCTAGCTTCTTACTAAAGTCAAAGACTCACTTTCTTGGTTTTGCTGCTACATTTGGTGGATGGCAGGGAGGAACAACATGCTCCTACTTAATTAGGGCTACATTAAAATCCTAGATTTCCCAATTATTTTCTATAGGTAGCTCTCCCACCACAGCAAAAGAAAGGGGGGAAAAACCTTGTAAGTCAGACAGACTGTGAGAAACTAGCAATGAGGTCAAATCTGAGGGCAGCTGAGCCATGGAAAGCTGAGAGTGTCAGTTGAAGGGGGGGGGGGAATAGAGAGAGCATGGAGAGGAGAAAATTGACCTCTTCTAGGGGATATGGATACACTGTACCATTTTGTTATGGGTCTCCATACTTACTTCTGAGTCATGCCCTCTGCATTTTCAGTACCCAACAGGTCCTCATGTGAGCTACCCACTTTATTAATATGGGAAGTGACACATTAAACAAAGAAAAGTTTCATATTTCTCAATACTAAACACGCATTGCATGCACTTGAAAAATAAGATATATCAACTGGGCCAACATGCAACTTTGTGACAAACCTGTTGCAGTTACGTCACCCACAGTGACTTTAAAGGTGAAGACTGGCATATGGACTTCTCCTCCTTGTTTTTCAAGCTCATACACAGGAGGGAGGTTAGCCTTTGTGCCATATTCATGCAACAGCTGAATTGGTGATTTTCTTGGTTTGTCTGTATCAATTTCCTCCAAGCTGTTCAGAAGGCTGAAGAATATTCAAGAAAGAATGAAATTATACTTCAGTGAGAGTAAACATTTTGCTTTTAAAATATTTATCCCCCTTGTTTCTCAGTGGGTTTCTCATTGGGTACAGTGCAAGGAAAGCTGCATGTATTTCTGTGGCTGTACTTTGACCATATGAACCTGCATTTTCATGTGTGGTGAAAATCTTCACCTTGTTCCTAATTTTTGCTCATTTCCACCTCCTTTGGACTTTCTGAGCATCCCAGAAAGTCTGAGCTTCTGTGATGCCTCAGTATCCTGAAAGGGCCCACTGAGTCATCTGAAGACAGGAGCCATGTTTGCCTTGTTGCTTGTATCCGAGTATCTTCTTCCCCAATACTCCAGGAAACAAGGGACATGGCTTTGATACAGGTCCATGAAGCCTGCCTAACTTCCAGGAGTGGGAAATTCACGTGATTTAACAGTATCCAACCTTACAGGCCAGCAATCTTTGGAGATCATTGTGCATCCAAAAAAACCTTCCCCGCCCCTAGCAATGCATACAGTTCCGATGCTTCGTTACGGCAGTCTTCACCTAATCTGGACATCTATGGCACAATGTCCCAGCAGGCCTTGCACCAGGACGTCACCATAGACGCAACCTGCCACAGCATCCTTATGCCCAGATCTGGTGAAGACTGCAGCATCAGAGCAGCAGAATGGTATGTGCTGCTCATGAGGGAAGGGACTTGTGCGAATACCTGATCCAGCCCCCGGGCCAGGGTTTGGCAAGTCCCGTTATAGCTGAAACCTGTTTAACATCCCCTCTCTTGCACATTTGCCTAGGCCTGATGCCAGAAGCAACTGATGCATCAGGGGGAGCACCTTGCAGCAAGTGTGGATGCCAGGACTGGAACCCTGTCCAGTGGGTCCAGAACTGGAACTGGAACAAATAGGGATTGTAGCTAGTAAAACATGACGGGTTTTATTTTATTCCTCCTTTTAGCATCCTTTGCCCTTTCCCACCCCCTTTTTGTCTCCCTTTGTAAGATCAACCACGTATTATTTTATCCTAGCAATTCCTTTCTGTTGTCTTGACATACTGTATGGCACTGCCTTTCAAATTAACCACTTGCCTTTTTGCAGACTCATTTGTGGGATCTCAGTTCACTAGAAGGGAGCAAGGTGCCATGACTTCCAGCCCGCCCAACCACTGCTAGTATTTGGCTTTAAAGGAATCCCTGGCGTGTGATCTTACCAGGAGTGGCTATATTGATTACTAGCTTTTTGTGACCCGGCGTTGCCCGGGGGCAGAAATAATCCCCAGGCTCTATTAGGAGGAGGAATGAGTTTGTTCTGTAGTGCACCCCCACCTCTGGGGGCCTATCCCCACAGTATATCTGTCCAGATCGTAAGGAATAAGTGTACCACGTGTGGCGCACAGCGTTCCAGGCGTTCCAGAGTAATGGTAGAACATACACACAAATATACAAACATCCCTCAAAAGTATGACATAGTGAGATCCATATATGGAAATATAGAACCCGTCCCTGAAATAAAACAGTATTGATGACCTGGAACCCAAAATGCACAGTATCACTGTGAAATGAATGAGGAAACAGGGACACAATCCCCTAAGAGAGGAACATGAAGGTCCCACTTACTGTCTGTAGGTCCTGTGGCAGGATAGCCTTGATGTATGAGAAACAGGCAGAGGTGGCCAGTTAGCTCCCTGGAAATAGGGCCCTCTCAGATCCGACTGGGTGCTGGAACTCTCTGGATCATTTGCAACTCTTTGCAACTCCCGCTGTGCAAATTGCTTTCGGTTTCGCTTTCCCTGTGTATCACAGACCCTGCAGAATCGTCTGTGACCACAGGGTGGCAGCAGACCTGTAGCCCAATGCAATCCCTTTGGTTCCTGACGATCTGGCCCCCCTCCCCAAAAAACGGGGGGCTGTAGGGGGGTCTGACCCCCGCAGTGATCCTTTCCAGGCTGCAAGGTACCTGTGTGCCAAGTTTTGTGGCCGTGGGTCAAGGCACGGAGACGTGTATAAATAACATACATACGTCCATTTTTATATATATAGATGATGATGTTAATCTAATCCGATTTTTTAACTGTTCAGAGATTGAATCCCATACCCTAAGAGGTATGGATATCCCCAGTTAAGAATCCCTAGATCCCTTGGTGCTGCATACCATTGTAGCTTCCCCCACTGTTAAGTGTTCGTTTGAAGCAACAAATGCTGCATCAGGGGAGAGAGTCTTACCATGTTTGGGGATGCTCTGAAGTTGGGAAAGTGACTCCCAACTTGCATGACCTTTCCACAAATCTTAAGACACATAATTGGCAATCCTCCTACGCTGGGAAACTACTCCAGGGCCCAGTTCACATTACACAAATACCAAGGGCAGCTGTAAACTGTGCGTTCCCAGATATTTACAGATATGAGTCTTCCTTTGAAAAGTTCCGAAGATTTTTCATTACAATAGTTTTGTTTTATGTTGGATTTACAACGTTATGTCAAGTGCTCTGGGCACCAATACTGGACAAAACGCAGGTTTTTCAACGTTTGAAATAAATTGCCATTGATCCACTGTGAAAAAAAAGACCTCCAGGACCCATCTATGAAGCTGGTTGAGGCAATTGCATCAGGCAACAGACTGGCAGGGGGCACCTCGTTTGTGTGTCTTCCTAAGAAATGATGTGGGGAACAGAACAGTCTAAAATTGCAGTTTGGGCAACCTACATGCCCTTTTCACACAACAGTAACGTATTTAGTGATGAGGAGGGTAATTTCGCAACCAATGCCTTTCTCTTTCTCCATATGCGTAAGAACAAGCCAATTGGCCTGAAGACAGGGCTGTTTCACACAATGGACTCTAAACGAAGCACCGCAAGCACAGAACCAATAATTGTAAGCTGGTGCTGCTACAGCAAAACAAACACATTTTGTTTTGACACATATAACTTGTAACGTGCATGTAATTTATTTCTGTGTAGCATTGTAGGTACTCATGGCACCTGAGAGGGACATGATGGAGATGTGTACGATTATGCATGGGATGGATAGAGTGGATGTTCTTTTCCCTCTCTCACAACACCAGAACCAGGGGACCACCCACTAAATTGAGTGCTGGAAGCGTTAGAACAGATAAAAGAAAATACTTTTTTTACCCAGCGGGTAATTAATCTGTGGAACTCCTTGTCACAGGAGGTGGTGATGGCATCTGGCCTAGACGCCTTTAAAAGGGGATTGGACAGATTCATGGAGGAAAAATCAATTACAGGCTACAGGTTGTGATGGGTATGTGCAATCTTCTGGTTTTAAATATAGGCTACCTCAGAATGCCAGGTGCAAGGGAGTGGCAACAGGATCCAAGCATCTTGTTGTCTCATGCCTCCCTGAGGCATCTGGTGGGCCACTGTGAGATACAGGAAGTTAGACCAGATGGGCCTTTGGCCTGATCCAGTGGGGCTCTTCTTATTTTTTTATATTGCTTTCTTTCTATGCTCATGTACCCAAAATGCTCTGTACAAGGGGCACTGACAATGCAGCCTGGCCTGTACTGCTAGACTCCAACTGCTAGACTCCAATTAACAAACTTGAATTACTTAAAATGTATCAGTCCCTCTGCGTTGAGCTCCCAGTTAGGTCAGAGTAACAAAAAACAGGGTGGTGAAGGCAAAGATGTCTGAAGGCACGTCCATCCTTAAGCGGACTAGAACCCTCGGCGGGCATAGGAGTCACACAAGACAGGAAGCAGCTGCATCGCGTTACTTCATTTACGGCGCGACTCTTACTCGAAAGTGCGTCTCCCTAGAAAACGTGCCTAGACTTCCACTCACAGTCTAAATTAGAAGGCGTGGTTTCTGCCTGCAGTGGAGCACAGTGCCCCCCCCCGGCAGTTGGCCACTAGGCCTGACAGGCACGAACACCCCCACTTGAAGCCTGGTGCATGCGTGCTCGCGCACCCTGCCCCTATGCCGGTGTGCGCGCGCGTGGCGACCGGCGAGGGCTCCTGAGCGCCACCGCGGCCGGGAACGCGCCCCCTCCCCGCGAGCGCCGCCGTCCAAAGCCCCAAATCCTCCCCCCCGACCGCCTACTCCGCCCTCCTGCACGACCTGATGGGTCCTTCCGCCGCTGCGGAGTGGCGCTGCTCTTGGGCCAAGGTCGGGCAGGGCCGAGGTGGAGAGTGAGACATGCTGGTCTCCGGGCCCGGCGCCACCGCCTCGTCCTGGCTGGGAAACATCCTCGAGTCTTGCACGCCCCTTTGCTCTTGTCACGTGTGGTTCCGGGGGCCAACTCGGGGCGGAGCCAACCAGTGACCCGAGAGGCAGCCCGGGAGAAGCGTTGCAGCAGCCTATTGTTGCACGTGGGAGTGGCCCCGTCCCAGCCGCGCCTTGCAGCTGCCTCCGCTGCTCGTGTGCCCGTTTGAGTGGCCAAGGCGCTCAGGACTCCATCACCGATGTGCCCGTTTCCCTGTGGTTGTGGGGGGAGGAGAGCTTGGCTGGCAGGAGAAGCGGGGAGCGCCCCCCCCTCCTGTGACTGGGGACACTGAGTTGTGAGAAAAAGGGCGCAATCCTAACCAACGTTCCTAACAAACCTTGAGGAGGCCTCCGTGACTGCCTCCCCCCCAATGCAGGATGCAGCACATGCCCCATTGGCACAGCCATGCCCGTCCTGGAAAGTTGGTTAGGATTCCACCCTAAAGCTGTAATCCTAACTGCTCTTTCCTGAGAGTAAGCCCCGTCGAACACAATAGGGCATACTTCTGAGTAGACGTGCATCGGATGGTGCCCTAACTGGAGTACCCAAAGCCAGACGTATTCCAGAGCTCTCATCAGTTCCTCCTGATTTTTTTTATTTCCATAAAAACGCCATCCAAAAGAACAGAGATTCCTCTTCAGTACACATTTGAATAAACTACTACTCAAAATGAAGATGAGTCTACTAATAACGGGTGTTCAGGGATGCCCGCCCCCCACAAGTGTCAGAACTGGCTTCCCCAAGATGGAACAGAAGTCTGCCCCCTTTAAGCAGGGGCCATTAAGATATCCCCATCCAACTGGGCCGGTGCATTCAATGATGTGCATTTTCATGTTGCCATCAATGCAGGACTGGCCCTGCCATGAAAAGAGGTGCCTCAAGTCGCAGGTCGAGGCATTTCAATAGAAATACATAGATGAAAAATAATGTATAGAAAACATGTATACATGTAAAAACATGTATAGAAAAACAGTTATGACAAATTTGAAGGAAAAACAAGTAATTCACCAACATAGTATTTCTTCTTATATATCTCCGTATATTGAAAGAAAAGCTAATTCCTAAACTGTCAGTGGGCACTTTGGGCATTACAGGTAGATTATACACACTACTTGAGACACAGATCAAGTCTGAAATTGCATCTTGAACTCTGCCATTTCATGTGACACACCTTGGGAGAAGATACAGTAATCCCATTTATACAGTCTCCTGCTTCCATGGAATGTAATTATGTAGCCTTTCCACCAGCAACTCTGGGTGCATCTGCATTGAATGCAACCTACCAGTGTGTTTCTTGTTTGAAATATCTGCATCCTTCATGTATCTCTTTATCTCAATGGCCCAGATTTATGCCGCCCTAACGTGTGTTCTGGCAATGCAGCAAGCTTTACAGTGGTTGAAAAGTGCAACCTCCCATTCCTCACAACGGCCACTGCCAGAAGTGGTGAGTAGCTATGGCAGTGCATCAGCAGCCTCCAGAAGAGCCCTGGCGCTGGTAAGTTGGTGGAAAGTGGGTGGAAAGCAGTGATGTCATGCAGGGGGTACGCGGGGGTACGTGAGTGCCGGTTTCTAGGATTACAGTTGGCCCCGCCCATTCGCCCACCCACTCGTTGACTCCGCCCCCTGCAACATTTGAATTTCCTGCACGTTTGAGTTGCCTGCACGTTCTCAGAGCCAGGCAGGCAGGCAGGCAGCGAGTGGAGCCTTGCCTTGCCTTGCCACTGAAAAATGAGCTGCTGTGGGGTTTTGGAACCGTTGGGTCACTTTAACATGATGCCAGGCCTCCTTAACATGTTCTGGGGGTGCTGTGGAATACTGTTGCAACTGTTGGGTCAGTTTAAAATGGTCTGAGGCCTCAAAAAGGGCTTTTTTCATGTCCCTTCCTGCCACGACCTCACTTCCGGCTTATGACGTCACTTCCGGTGGGCGGGTCCTGACATGTGCCAATCAAAAGTGAGTACCTGTTGTTAAATCATTTAGATGACACCACTGGTGGAAAGGATCAGGGAGGGGGAAGAATGGGGCAGAGAACCAAGGGGGGAGGGCTGGTGGCAGCACCACCAATATCCTGTCCCCATTCCAGGGTCCACTTGGACTTGTATCAGCAAAATTGTTGCAGCAGTAACAAATGTTTCCTTACGTGGAGGAGCCCTTTGGAACACATTGTTAGATCCTGAGTCTCTTCCCTGCAATTAAGCAGAATAGTTGGGACTATAGAAAGAAACACTCAAAGAGCACCTTTCCCCCAGCTTCCCCCACCCTTCCCCACCTCTGGCATGCCTCTGTCCCAGCCTTCCCAACCCCTCCCCCTGCACCAGCCTCCACTGGGCAGCCTTACCTGAGCAGCGCAGGCTTGTGAATCAGCGCAGAGAGGCCAGCGCATGTCTGTGTGCTGACCTCCGTGAGTCATCGCAAACTTAGTTGTGAGAATCAGGGCGTTGGCAACACTCCTCGGCTGGCACTTGTGCCAGCCCAAGCACTCTATGTCAGTTTGGGTTGCGCTCTAGTTTGGGAAACCCTCTCTATGTCATAGGGTTGCGCTCTATGTCAGTTTTAAACTAGCTCCCAGATGAGAAACGTTCCCTTTTTTCAAGCCCCTCAGCACACATACCACACTCAGATTGGGCAGACCAGTTTCACAGCTTTCCCGAAGATAAGTGAACGTAGCACCCAAATGCATGTAATGAGATGATCTGCCACATTGGTTCCTAATAAGTGATATTAAGGAAGAATTGGAATAATGGGCTCACATCAAGACTAATTTCAGCTCCTTTTTCATCCGTCTGGGCCAGTTCAGGGTCCTTGGCTCCCTGGCTCATATTCAACTTATATGTGTTTTAAAAAGCACCACCGGTAACATTTTAGGTTTGGCGTGCCTGAGAATGATTATTCAGTGTTTCTAGCCAACTTTCCTAACCAACCACCAGGGTAAAGGCAGTGCAGCTCTGAGGTAAGGGAACAAGCATTCCCTTTCCTTGAGGAGGCCTCCGTGACTGCACCTCTCCCACTGCAGGGTGCAGCACGTGCTCCATTGGCATCGCTATGTCAGTGCTGGAAAGTTGGTTGCGATTGCACCCTGAAAGTGTTTAAATTCTTACTCTAAGATCTCATCTAATTAGAAAGCTGGTGGAGCCCTCTGAGATAAATGTGGGCAGGATAAATTCCACAAGGAAAAAAAACACTCTGGGACTAGAGTGGCTTTATGAACTCAACCAGCAGTATCTATGTTACCATCAATTTTTTTAAAGCCTATTCCAATTAAAGATAAGACATTTTTTGTGAGATGTGCCAGTGATGTTAAGCTAGGACAGTATGTACTACTGAGTGGTATTGCCCTAGTGCAGGGGTTGGGGGGAAGAGGCCATATCAATTTACTGTGTTAATTCATTATTCATTCTTTGGAACGTGGCAGCACAATGAGGGAGAGTTCTTGAATAATACACTGCAGAAGTTGGCTGGGGAGAACAATGCCAGTTCTTCCATTCCAGCTCATTGCAGTGTGCTTTGAAGCGACACAAAGTGTGAGTTTTGGCCCTTTATTTGTCAATTTTAGAAAAGCGTAAAGGTTTTAAATATGGCGATATGGTTTGAAAACTGCAGTTGATACAGGTTTGTTTTTTTATTGCGTATGCGTAATATGTTTGCTGCTGCTACCAAAAGCTTTGTTAAGCAAGTTGGAGACGGAGGTCGACTAGTTCCTGTCCGGAGCCTCAGTGAAGCAGATAAATATCAACCCCTCGGTCTGGTTCTCAAGAAGAGGAACTGTTTTCTTTCCAAGAAGTCCAAATTTGTTTCAACACCATTCAGCCTAAAAGACATTCTTCAAGGAGAGAAAGAAATTTCAGCTGGTAAGGTGGTTTTTTTTTTAATCAATGCTTATTAAAAATACTATTATTACCATTTAATAGCAGTAGTATTATACTGTTGTTTGTTTGGATTGTTTGTAGCAGAGTTGGGGGCTTGTGGACCCATTCAGCGCTTGCCTAGCGCGATCGGAGCGGAGGAACGAAGAGATCGCTACATTTCAATAACAAAGTCTTTTATTGGTTACAGTAGCGATAGCAAGAAAATGAGAAGTTCTAGTTGCCGGTCAGCGAAAGCCGGCGAAGGCTTGCCGCTTACAAGCGGCTTTTCAACGCATGTTGTTACATTCTGAATTACAGTCTCAGTCTCAGTAACAGTAACAGTCTCAGCGCGCACACAGTGAAAATACAAGTTATATAGGAACAAAGGGGTGTAGCCAGAGCATGTCTGGTAGGTGGGTACCTGAAGACCCTTGTGCCCCAAGTTAACCAATGGGGTAACCCTTTGAACATCATGATCTCATGAGAAAGTGGATGTTTGCTAGCCAGCGCTTCCCGTGAGAAACATTGCCTGCTTATGTTACACTATCTAAAGGGAGTTCAGCTACTGTGTAGCAGGTTGCACTAACAAGCTGGGAAGCTGACCACCTCAAGGACACGCAGGTGCTCTATCTGATTTGGAGACGAAGAGACGGAATGCCAGTTTCCACTAGTTCTGGAGTGTGTGGTGTGAAACTGCAACACCCCCCCATTACGTCTCGGAAGTCATCCTTTGGCGCCAAATCTAACATTTGAACTGCCTGTTTGAATTGTGGCGCAGGAAGTGCTTTGGTCAGGACATCTGCGATGTTCTCTTGCGATGGACAGTAAAGCACGTCAATGTCCCCGTTTTGGACTGCCTCTCTGACATGTTTATGCTTTATGTCGACATGCTTGGAGTGCATCCGGATTCGTTCTGACCCAGCAATCTGGATTGCGGACTGGTTGTCCATCCAGATCCGGATTGGATTTGTTTGTGAAGCATCCAAATCCGACATCAATTGCCTGAGCATGTGTAGGTAGTTGGTCACATGACTTAGTGCTGTGTACTCACTCTCTAGAGTAGAACACGCGATAGTCTTTTGCTT
>JAJKFI010000015.1:590121-624785 GCA_029204185.1 Lerista edwardsae
TGTTACAGGGTAATATTACATTGCCACAAGACCTTTAGGCCCTGAGCTCACTGTAGAGTTGGTTTCTTGCCACTAAATGATTCTAAGGTGAAAAGCCTCTGGGTTACTTAAGGGTTTTGATATAGAACTAATTAGAGCACAATCCAAACCCCAGGCTGGAATAGGCAGGCCGACATGCCTGCCCTGGGATGTGCCGCTGCGCTACCCAGGGAAGGGGGAAATATTCCGCTTCCCCCAGGTAACATGCAGCATCCTGGATGGGACTACTTGAAGCTGCACCGCTGAACTCAGCAGCACAACTTTGAGCAGCCGAATCAGAGCCACCCAAGCTGAGGACTGGGATTAGGATCCAATCCAAAGGCTGGATCCTGGCTCTTTCCTTGTCCCTGAGTCGGGCCATCCCTGGGCCTGCCTATTCCCCACCCCCTCCTGCCCTGTTCCACCTCCCACCGCCCTCCTGGCATCCCTGTGCCAGCCTCACCATGCTGGCCTTACCTTTGGGCCTCCAGGTCTTGGGTGACGAGGCAATGAGGCCAGCACATGTTCACACACTGGCTGATCTCCCTGAAAAATGGCGCAAACGTGCTTTGTGTTAAGGAACTTGTGCCAGACCAAAATGGGCTTGGATTGCACAGTTGGCATACAATCCATCATCCATGTCATATGTGGATGATACTGGAGAACCACACACTTTCTTTTGAGAGAATAGCAGTGTTTATCAGTAATGTAAAAGCCCAAACATTGTATTTACAAGTTCCAAACCTGGATCAGAAAAATAATCCTGAAATTGTTCTTGAAGTGCATATTCTGGTAAGTTCTAGTCAACAAAGCGATGCTTTGTAATTGTCAGATTCTTATATGTACTTTACAAGATGGTTTATGAATGGTCACTTGATAAAAATAGAAGGAAAACATTAGAAGTGGCTTCTAAAAGTTGATAGAACCCTCCATGTTGAGTACATAAAACAACACCAGTCCCTGTGGCTTACTGATGAACTTGTTAGAATAATAGTTCTAATGATTACTGTAGATTCAGGACTGCAGGGGTAGTTTGTATTTCTTTCAATGGGTAACAATATAAGGTACCATTTAGAATTTAGCAATCCTTTATGTGTCTCTTTCCTTTTTTTTTTTTACAGACAAAAGGGTAATGAATATCATTGCTCATCCAGATAATAATTACTTAGACGACCTTTTTGCAGACTACTACGAAAAAGCTGCAAGCATGACAGACATCTCTGCGAACTATCTCCAAGATGGGACTCATATCCGAGTGAATTTACTGAATAACAACATCCCCAAAGGTCCCTGTTCCTTGTGTGGAATGGGGAGTGCTAGAAGGGAAACAGTCTATGGTTGTCTGGAGTGTTCTTCTAATGGACAGAAGTTTGTACGACTGCATGCTGTGCCTTGTTTTGATCTATGGCATAAGAGAGTGAAATGAAAGTCTTTTACATGCCTTGCTGTAGACAGGGTGGGCTCTAGGAGCGGTGGGGCCCAATGCAGGGCATTCCTGTGGGGCTCCTCACCTTCCCCACTCATCAAGAAATGTGCTTGTGGTGCTGCCCATGGCATCTGGAAGTAGTTGGTGGTGACATCCCTGCCAGCTGTTTCCACGAGGCCCATTTTGAGCCATTTGGAGGCAGGGGCAGGTGGGAGGGCCCAAGGTAAAGCTGCTCTGCTTACCCCACTGACTTACAGTTCATAGAGATTCTGTCTGAAGCAGCAGGCAATCTACTTGCTGGACTGGTGCGGGGCCCAATGTGACAACATGGATCACATTGGCTTAAGGCCAGCCCTGGCTGTAGTCTTAGGTATGATGGTGCCACAGACTTCCTAGGGAGTTTTGAGCGTAGAAGCCTAAAATATGGAGCCACAAATGTGTTCTCTCCTTTCATGTTTTTAAAGCAAGGGTGTTTTTTTTTTCCTTTTGCAATGTCAGTGATCACAATTCTGGTCTATCTTCCTCGACTCCTTGGGCAAATGTTTTGTTTGTGGGTCATGCTGCCTAATTGTGTAATTAATACTAGCTAGTGCATATACTTTTAGTTAGGGTTTCAAAACAGCATTTTTCAAAACCATCTATACATGCTTTCGATGGGCTTACAGAGCAAGATTTGCATGTGTAAAAGTAATGCCGGAACATTTGCTTTTGTGCAACAATGTATTTTACCTTAACTACACCATGGCATGATACTAAGAAAACAGATGAATTATTGATTGATGGCATCAATACTTAATTGAAGTATCAGATTAAGAACATGTTTGTTTGCTCTGTTTAAAGATACACTCAGAGGACAATCCTATGCCTGTTTATTCAGAAGTAAGTCCATGGTGATCAGTAGGAGTTACTCTCAGAAAACTATTATAGGATTGCAGCCTTAGAGAAAGAAAAACTAGTTAGAATGACAAACATTTATATTGATATTTGCCAATGTCTCTCTGCTTAGACCCCTCTCCCAGTTCATTTTTATCATAAGTATGTGCAAATTCAGTTTGTTTTTAACATGTTGGATCTGCTTTTTTTAGTGCCTTTTCATGTGTCTGAAAACAATGTTTTTTGTAATAAAAATACCATTTTGGGGAAGAAAAAAAAGAACAGCTCCTTGTATCCACTTAGATATCTAATTGAGTGTAATATTTAGAGTTTAAGATCACTGAGACATAGCCATTAGGTGGCACTGTTCACTGCTGTGTTCAAAATTACATGTTAAAATTGGCACTGCCCGAGGCTTCTAGAGTAGCTACCAAATATTTATATGCCCGTGCATTTGTAAAAAATTGAAGTGATTAACTATCTTTTTTCTCTTTGGAAATTAATATAGCACAGCCCTAAGCCCTCTTCTGATCCTGTCGGTTCCATTAACACACAGGCTGCAATCCTATACACACTTTCCTGGGAGCAAGCTCCATTGAACACTGTGGGACTTACTGCCAAGTAGACATGCATAGGATTGTGCTCACGCTGTGGTAGAGACCTACATTAGCACTTACGTGCATTTATATCATTTATAAATGCTTGAGGCTCCAATCCTAACCTTTCCCTCCCCTGCCAATGCAGCCGTGTCACTGGAGCATGTGCTGCATCCTATAAGAGTTCCAGAGGACTTACTCCTCTGGGTAAGGGAACATTTGTTTCTATAGTTGGAGGTAAGCCACCAGCATGGGTCCACTCAGACCTGCACTAGCTGTTTTGCTGGCACAAGCCTGAGTGAACCCAGGAAGATGGATTGGGGCCTGAATGGGGAATAGGATATCGGCAGTGCTGCTGCCACTATCATCCCCTTTCAGCTCTCATTCTGCCCTGTTCCTCCCCTTCCTTGCTCTATCCTACCCCCCCCCCAACACACACACAGGGGACATGAAGGATCCACTGGCAGGCTGCCACCTCTACTTGTGGCAGTAGCCTGCCTGCTCCAGAGGGCATGTTGCATTTGCATGCTGCAATGCGAGTTTCAGCAATATAAGGCCCACTTCAGTAAATATTATACTCCAGTTGTTTCTCTTGCCTTGCCGACATGCTGAAAAGAAAAAATGGCTACCCCATGTTTTCATGCATTTGTGTAGGGGATAAACAGGAAATGGCCATTACACTCATCTCTTTCTGCCCAGGGAGAGAGGTGCACATTGCTCTACTAGCACCTGCATATTTCTTTTCAAGCAACCCAGGAGAAAAAGACAGATCTTGTGCTCGACCTATTTTAGTGAAAAAGCACTAAAACAGATGCATAGGAAATTGACCAGACAGATATGACTAAAGTGAAATGTCAGCCTCTGCATGCTATAGCATGGCAGGACATAGAATTGGCCTCAGTGTTTGGCCTCAGGCCAATCCTATGTCCTGCCATGCTATAGCATGCAGCCACACCTAAAGGGCATACGCTGCATGCTGGGTTGGTGGGCAACTGGAAAACATACTGTAGGTAATTTTGGGTAAAAAAATACCCAAGGAGAGAAAAGGGGGCAGGGAAATTTTAAGAAAAGGAGATTAGAGCCCATTTGCTGTAAATGGGGTGATAGGATTGGGCTGTAAGCTTTTCTATAGCAGTTATAAGGGCTAACTACGTATTTTGCACAATGTACGTATATTGCACAATGTTCCAATACTTTTTTTTTAAGCACCTGGGCAGGGGTGTGGATTAGAAAAACAGAATAAGGCAGTGGTTAACCCCCCTCTTCACTCCAAATCCATTATCATCAATTACACACAGAGCATTTTCCCTCACAGGATTCCCAATGCATGTTTACCCATGCTTTGAAGCCCATGGAGACAGAAGATGATAGCAGAGGGGTTTGGAGGAAATGGCAAGTGGGGGAAAGGTCACATATCCTACCGCCAGCTTCTCTATTCAAAATCTTTGAGCTACATTTTCTGTTCCAGAAATGGCTTAGGGCTAGAACACTGGCAACTGCATTTTCTGTGTTTGGCATGGCAGAAAATCACCAGAAAACACTTTCTGTAGACCTAAGTCAATGTGCTATAGGAGTTTTTACTAGAATAGAGGATGATGAGGCACACAGATAAGCTCCCCTTTCACATTTTATTTATTTTGCAGTTTATAAAACTCTGCTACTGAAATGTGACCAATTTTAAAAGATATAAAAAGTTAGCACAATAGAAGTATATAAAATGTCATTTGACATGCAGATTTCCACTTTAGACTGTATTACTTTAAGTCAGTGGTTCCCAAATTGTGTGCCGTGGCATGTGAAGGTACCACGGCACACTCTTCTTCTGGCTCTCCCGGGCACTGCCATCTTGGATTGCATGAGATCTTGCGCAATTCTCGCAAGATCCAAGATGGCAGTGCCTCTTGAGAGCTGGGAGAGGCCTCTGTGAAAGAAGGAACCCATGACTGTGGTAAGTACAGGAGCTGCTGCTTCACGGGATCAATCCAATGCACGTGTTGCCAGGGAATTCAAGAGAGACGGAACAGCATGAAGGTGGTCATTTGGTTGCAACATTAGCACCACATCCACAGCTTTACTGTAATATGCACTTCAGGCTCCCAAGTAAGTGGGATTTTATATTGACTTCAGTGGAGTGGACATTGTTGTGCATGCAGCTCTGTCCTGTCCAATGAAGTGAATAAGAAAACCCTTGCGTGCGAGAACTCTTGTGAGTGTAAGAGAAGAACTTCTAGACTGGGACACTACAGTCCATAAGGTAATGTGCAGACAGTTTGGCAGTGTTCTGTTATAGTTCATCATGTTGATAGACATTGTATTCCTTGGCAGATATGAAGCCATCACCATCATGATCGTTCTTTTTAAATATATCAGCCAAAACATCCTCTTGAACTGATGGGTCACGTTTCTTGCCATCTTTTTCAAATTCTTTCTTCAAATAATGGTTTATCTGAAAAGAATAAAGGAAAAAAAAACACCTCTAGCACCTGTTTAGACTTTTTACAGTCAATCCTCTTTATATGCAGATTTGTTATTTGTGAATTTGCTTATTGGTAAGGGGTAGACTTGCTACCTGCCTCATTATCTGCGCCTCTGTCCTCATCTAATGTGCAGAGGTCTTCATAGGGCTGCAGGGATCTTCAGAATGGGACCTGTGACCAGTTAGGAACCGTTAAAATGGCTGGTGGAAGCAACCGCCAGCCGTGTTTAAGGGGGTCTCTGCCAGCTGCGGGTGCTATTCTGAAGGGGTGTTGCTTTTGCTGCAAGGACTGGCAAGGAAGGTGAAGGAAAGGAGCGGTTTACTCAGCAAGGTAAGATGCCTTGCAAAACTTAGCATGCACACTCTCTAGGGACACTACTGCCCATCATTGCCCTGTTCTGCTCTCAGCTTGCCAGTAGCTATCCATGCAAATATAGCTGGGCTGGGTTTTGTTGTCGTTGTTGAAAATCACTTTTTGAGTGTTAACCACCTTGTGGCCGTTAAAATATCTGAATAAAAACACAAAACACCGCATTTTGGTGATTTCACATATTCTCCAAATTTAAATTGACTACTTTTCCAATTAGAAATAATACTGTGGCTGCATCTGCTGACACTATATCACGCATATCATGTACCTAGTACATGATATAGCATTTAAAATGGATAAAAAATGAGAACTTGGATTGAGAATGTAGAATAAAAACACATAACACCGCAATTTGCTATTTTAAATCAAGAAATTTTGGAAAAAAACACCCCTATAAACAAATTGTACACTTGAGCGAAGTTGGTTGTTGTGTTCAACCTGCATCCTGTTGGCCAATTTAACATTAAAAATGAGTACTACTGTATTTGCTTTTCTTGAAGCATCAGAAATTAAGAAAGGTGTGTAAATTGAATCAAACTATTATTTGAAGTGAGGCATGATTGGCCACACCTGAAAAGCAAGACTTTGGATTTTAGAATATGAAAGAACAGGTTAAAATATGGATAGTTTTAAGTTTGCTGTGGCACTCAAGAAAAGAGACACTTTAAAACCAAATAAAGACAGGTTGGAATATGAATTCCATATTCCAGCATATTACTTACGTTACCTCATGTTTAGAGAGCTTTTTGTCACTGTCTGTATCTATTTGGGAAAACGCTTCAACGCTGCGGGGTCCTTTTGTTACCGCATACAGTTCAATCTCAAAGATTAATGTTGCATTAGGTGGAATCTTTGCTGGTTCTAAGGATGTAACAAGTGCATTTTAGGAGCCGCACTATTACATATAACCACAATCAGAGATAACAGTATTTCTATGACACTAGTCAGTATAAGATATACACGACTTTTTAAATACTGTAGCTGGCATTTCCATTGTTCTTTGACACCCAATTACGGAATCTGAGAGTGCAATCCAAACCCTGGGCTGGAATAGGCAGACCAACATTCCTGCCCCATATTCAGCCTGGGGTATGGACTTGCTGCCCTGCATCCCAGGGAAAGGGAAACATTCCCCTTCCCACAGGTAATGTGCAGCAGCGCAGATAGGGCTACTTGGAGCTGTGCGCTGAAATCAGCAACACAAATCCAAGTGTCCAGATCAGGGCCACCTGGGCCCGGGGTTAGGGTCCAGCCCAAAGGCCAGATTCTGTCTCCACCCACTCCCACAGGCCTGCCTGCTCCCTACCTCCCCCTTCCATTCTGCTTTTCCTCTGCCCCATTCCGCCCTTCCCTCCTGCCTCATTGAGCTCCTGTGCCAGCCTTACTTTATGGCCTCCAGGCCTGGGAGTCAGTGCGCCAACTCCTCCCTTATGTCAGCACAAACGTGCTTTATGGTGCGTTTGTGACCACACTGGGCTGGCACAAGGGACTTGTGCTGGCCCAAGCAAGGGTGTGGATTGTACTTGAATGAGTTACCCTAATTATCAGGGGCAGAAGTAGATATTCTCCTGTGTGCACCCCACTAAAATGAATGGGAGTTACACATGAGTGTCATGTGCTTTTCCACAGCTCCCATGCATTCCAACAGGGGAGAGCAGCTGTTTTGGGTGGAGGTTATGCACAATATACCTGAGGAACAATCCACCTGAAAATTCAGCTGCTCTGTTCCATTGTGTCTGAAGCTCCATGGTAAACATTCAAAGGTGAGCCTTTTGGACCTAAGCAGACACTCCCTAAAAGAGAAAGCATTCTTTGAAATATGCCTTTTGGAACTGAGGGAAATGCATGCCCATGATCTCAGGAATAAAAACATCTAATCTAAGCTTTGAGGGGAAAAAATGGGCTTCAAGGAAGACCCACATTTAGTACATGACAACCTCTTCTGGTATCAAAGTTGCACATAAAAGTTTACCTGGTTTTGAACCAGAAAGAAAGGGGGCTGAAATTGCTTAAACAAATGCCAGTCATGAACCAGCATGCTTCCAAAGCCTGTCCAAAGGAAGTATTTGGCTAGCCATGCAGCATGCAGTTAAAATATCAGTACAAAACTTGGTTCGGTGTGAACTCATCTAAAATATATAGGCATGCTTGTTTTAAACAATTCTTAATGGATCTATAGTGCACTGAATATTAACAGAAGGCAGGGCCCATCCATGAGGCCAACTGAGTCTAGGTCGCCTCAGGGAGCAGACTGGTGGGAGTGCTCATCTCTGTCTGCCTCCACTGCTCCTCCTCCTCCTCCTCTTTCCACTCCCTGGATTGCAGAAAGAAGAGGGGGACAGAGAGGAAGAGGAATTGTGGAAGAGTGGGAGCAGCAGAGGCAGGCACATCATCAGGTAACAGGGGCAGCATCTGACATGCCATCTCAGGCACCAGGAAGTCTTGGCCCTACCCTGATTGAAATCTACAACAATTTATTCAGTAACAAAGGGAAAATCAAAGTGATACGAAGACTCACAGAGCTCAGTCCTAAAGGGCTCTAGCAGCCCTGCTAGGTGTCATAAAGCACGTTTATAGCACCACGCCAGTAGGGATTGCCAGTGCTGGGCCTCAGCGCCTGAAGAGGATGTAAGGAAGGAAGTAACACCACTGGGCAGCGGTGCAGCTTTTCATGGTGGGGGAATGCAGAATTGGGCGGGGGGGGGAGGACGGGAGGAGGCCTCTTCTGCCAGATTCTATGCCCCAATTTGGGCCGGGCAGCCTGATACTGGGCTTCTCAAGTCTGTACCGGCAAAATGGCTAGTGCATACTCAAGTAGCCCTATTGCGGGGCCTGGGGCTGTATGAATGTTCCCTTCCCCCAAGGAAACTTTGGCAGTTGCTGCAGCACTCACAGGCTGCAGCGGTAGCCATTTTGGTACCACTGCTCCTCCAGTTGCTGGGCAACTGTCAATTAAATGATAACTTATTGGGATTATAGGATTGGGCTGCCTGTCAATTAAAAACCAATGATAACCTTTTATAGTCTGAGGCAGACTTGCATAACTTCTACCCACCAAGATGAACATAGCTCACCAGTAATATCTTTGTGCCCTGCTAATACCGATTTACAAATGCTGTTTTAAGTCCCGAGCAGGAAGCAAAAACAAGAGATTAACAGCCAGACTAACTGAGCTGCAGATCATACAACAGTTGCCTTTGCACCTGCATTTTTAAAAGCAAATGGTGGCTGATCAAGCCACCTCCTCACAAGTGCTATTTTACAAATAACTCCCACTGGCACCAATTAGGGCAAATAGTCAGAACACACCTATGTGGGCAGTGGTGCTTACTGGCATTGGTCCCTCACCATGAATAACTGCATCAAAAAGACAGGCACAAAGGCACTAATCATGTGACTTACAGTTATCTGGTCTTTACTGAACCCCTCGGTGGGTGTTCACAACATTAGCTGGTGGGGCACATTGAATATGGTAGGGAGAAAGGTATACAAATCTAGACAAAGCGATCTTGTTCTGTTTTGTATGTAACACATACAGTAGGAACATACACAACTTATTTGTAAAAGCTCAGCTCCACGATTTAGTTACTAACGTTAAAGAAGAGTCACATGCTAGCAGTTTTGAGAATACATACCACAAGGAAAGCCCAGATAAAGCCCTAGAAAGGCACATGCGCTCTGGACATTCAAAACTACAGCCATCTTGCCCAGCATGCAGGACTATGTTCTGACAGAGGACAATCAGGTAGAATGTAGGAACAAAGATTTTCTTAGCCTAAAATGGATAGTTGTAGTTAGTGTTGGATAATCATGCAATGCCCATTTGCCCTTTCAGAGTAACTTACTTGGATTATGGAACAAATGTCACATTTATGGCTGGCTTCAACAGAGTTGAACCACAGTTGAATTTGGAGTTGTTTTACGGTTCAACAGTGGAATAGTCTGCCAAGGGAGGTGGTGGATTCTCCCTCACTAGAGACCTTCAAGCAGAGGCTTGACAGGCACCTGCTGGAGATGCTCTAGGAGGATTTCCTGCCACAGGCAGGGGATTGGACTAGATGACCTTGTAGGTCCCTTCCAACTCTATGAATCATACAGTGGCACTTAAAAAACACAGGCTCATAACAGCAGAACAAGTCAGTTGCAAATCCCACTGGGACTTAGTTACACTGGGACTTAGTTATTAAGGTGGATTGGAGCCAAGGTGAGCATCGGAACTCTGACAAAGTTGGGGTGAACTACTCTTGGAGCCCACTCTTGCCTAAGCTTCTCAGCTGAGTCAGTAAATGCAGTTGTTACAGGTTCTAGGGCCAGCTATACCTGTTGTGGGTCTGACAGCCCAGTCCTATTAGGGCTGTGTAAGGTCCTTTGTGGCTGTCACAAAACGTGACATTCCTTTCAGCACAGGCAGGGGATAGCCACCGCCACAAGTGACAGGATCTGTGCACCAATGGGCCATTCACATCCTCTGTTGCTGGCAAGTCAGCGTGGCAGGTGGAAGGGTGGTGGGCAGAATGGGACAGAGAGAGGGAGGAGATGGGGTGGAACAAGTCCAGAACAAGGCCTGGAAGGGGATGGTATTGATGGCAGTGGTGCAGCTGATATCCTATCTCCCTTCCAGATCTCGATCTGCTTTCCTGGGTTTACCAGTTATATAAACTAGTGCAGTCCAAGTAGACCCATTCTGGTGGCAAGGGGTTACCCCCAGGCAAAAGAACAAATGTTCCCTTAATCCAGAGAAGGCCTTCAGGGCTTGAAACTCCCTTGCAGGATACAGCATGTACCATGCTGTCGTGGCTGCATTGCAGTGTGGGAAGTTATGTATGATTGGGCTGTTAGGCTCAGATCAAATGTACACTAGTAACAAACCCTGGTTTGGTGATTAGGAATGCTCCTTTGGGCTTGCATTCTCCTTCCTTTATAATGGATTCCCATCTCCAGCTCCTGATTTCAGCTAACCATTGTCTGCTATGATGACTACATTGGCAAGTTAGTAGTAAAATCCATGTTTTGCCAGTACATTTGAAACAGGAGTTCAAATCTTGATTTATTTGATGGTGCATTTATTTGAAAATATTTATATCCTGCCTGTTCCCTTACATTTAAAGCACCAAAAGCAACTAATGATGTAATATTAAAAACAACACAGTCAATATCTTGACATTAAAACTGTGGTTAGCAACTTCAGGAAGTGCAAAAGAGAAGTCACATGCAAGAATGGAGAAGAGGTTGGGAAGAAGGGTTGCTTTTGATGACCAAACCCTGGCTTGCTGTTTTAACTGAACTATAAGCTCTTTTATGGTCCTATTACATAGTTTTGGGAATCCTCAAAATATCCCATCAATTTACTAGAAAACTGCTTATTCAAGGTCCATAACTGTTCCACAATGTCAGAGAATGTTTGAGGAATAACAGGAAAAAGATATTATCTAAAAACCATTTCAATATTTTATAGACACAAGACTTCAATGATCACGGTGATTTGTCCTCTGTCTAACAAAGCACGATTCTTTTGACAAGCATTCTATAGCCAATGATAAAAAAGGCAGATAATGGATTAAATAGAGAGAAGAGTTATTAGCCTTTGTGATTATTGGTTTTACCATATCCTTGCTGCCCATATGCCAGGGAAGGAGGAATAATCACTTTCCGTTTCTCTCCAGGACACATATTCAGCATGGCGATGTCCAAGCCTTTAATTACTTGTCCAACACCAAGGACAAACCATTTTGGGTGGCCGTTGTTTTGGGTTCGACTACAAAGAAGAAAAATCAAGAAACATTTAAAATGGTTAACATTTAAGAAATCAACACTCATTTTGGGTGACGGTTATTAGTCTCATAATAGCCTCTCACTGTAGGTAATTAACAGGGCAATCTTATGTGTGCCTACTCAGAAGTAAGCCCCACTGAGTTAAATATGACTTACTCCCAAACATGCATGTACAGGATTGCAGTCTAGCTTTAATAGTCAGCATGTGTTTGTGCTTATTATGTCCAAACCCTGTGGTTATGAAGATACCCCTTAGTCTTAACTATTAAACTGGTTCTCTTTATGAAATTTAGACTTCCTCTCCATTATCACTTTCATTTGAGGTAACTGTTGTGTTGCACGAGTCTCTCTAGACCATAGGACTGGGTGCCATGTAAAAGGGCCATCAACAGATTCACCTCTCTGCTGTGCTGATATATGGTCTTGTGAGACAAAGTTCTACCATGCTGCAGGCAAGGGGCAATGACCACAGGGCCAACTCCAAAGGGGAAGCCACTTTTTCAGTACTTCCTCACTTCTGCTGAATTGGGGTGATGTGATCTAGCAGTGTAGCATCATACCACAAGGCCAGGGCAATAAAGATGGACAGTTCAAATCCTTTGTCTCATGTCTCTCAGGGGAGGCAGGAGCAATTCATGGGTACAAGGCCTTGCTATAGGGAGCCACAGTCCAGGAGAAGAAAATAGAAGGAGCATCCCAAAGTAGGCAGGGAGGCAAGGAACCTGAGAATCAATCTGGTCATAGAAGGTGGTGGGCACTCTGAGTGGAAAAGCTCCTTATAGGAATATGCCTCAAGGACCTTCCTTACGGGCATATAGTTTACATGTATGCTTAACACTTTGTTAATTGCTCCCCACTTCCCCAACAATGGTGAATTCCAGGACTTTGGCAACACAGCTGAATCTCTTCACTCCCACACCAGCCCTTATCTTCAAGTGGAAGGGGTGTGTGTCAGACAAATTGCCCTGCAAGTGAATGGCTTCCCCATTCACAGTAAGTACTCCAAGTACCCCACATTAAGAGAACATGGTCTTTCTCACTCATTAAAGAAATACAGGCATTCCCTGGTATCCACGGTTTCAGGTATCCATGGATATTGGGGAACACCTATTAAAAAGATAGGGGAACATTAAAAAAAAATCTCTTTTTAACCTTTTGTTGCAGCAAAACCACTGATGTTCCCCTATCTTTAAAAAGGCATCCCCACCATCCATGGTTTCAGGTATCCATGGTGGGGTCTGGAATGGAACCCCAGCAGATATTGGGGCATTCCTGTATTATCATTCCCAACTCAGTTCCCAGACTCTGACCAGGCACGTCTTAGGGCAAAACCCTAATTCAGTGATTTTCAACCAGTGTGCTGTAGCCCATTAGTGTGCTGCCAATGGTTCACAGTTGTGCTATGGGGGTTTGGGGGAGGGTCATTTATTAGTAGGGCCATTTGGGGATGTGAGCCTTCCACTGGCAGTGGGGTGTGCCTTGTCAATTGTCAAAACACTGATGGCAACATGAAAATGTTAGCTCTTGACAGTGTGTGCGGAGATGAAAAAGTTTGATAACGGGTACTCTAATGACACCACATGTGCAACAGTATATCTAGACATAGGCCCACTAAGGCCAAACGGCTGCTTCCCACATGCTTTTTAAGAAAACGTGGGAAGTTGCTCTCAGGCCCCTAAGTGTTCATCATACATACACGTAAAACGCATACAGACTAGACACGTGTAACACATTAGTGCATATTAACATGCTGCAGTGTTCAACTCTGCGGCAGCATCTTGATGGTATTCAAAGAAGCATGTACTGTAAGCTTCTAAAGCAGACAGTATGTTGCTAACAGATCCAAGGACTCAACGCATTTGTTTATGTTTCATTTGCACGGTGGGGGCGAAGATACAAGTCGGCAAGAAAGGCGCCTTAGGAGGAGCAGAGCCACTTACCTGCAGTAAAACTTGGACTTATCACCGGCCAGGAACCCGTCATAATGTGCATTAAGCAGATCCCCCTTCTTGCTCTTTGGCTGGCAGTCTTTCGGGACATGCAAGACTTCGATGTGAACTTCGTCCGCCGACGCGTTCTCTTTCTCCTGTCCGGGCGTCTGCAGGGCGAGCAGCGCGAGAGCCTGCAAGAAAACCCCCAGCTGCACCCCGAAATGCATCCTTGCCGAGCGACTCCGCTGCAACGACGACGGCACGTGCGTGAACCGAGCCCAGCGTCAGGCTGCGCTGCCTGCTTTCTTCCCGGGGCTGCGTGGCACTGGCATTGTTCGACGTCACGGGAGCCGAGAGAGGCGTGGCCGGGGGATAGCCCAGCTACTGCCAGCTCTGGTTCCGGCTCGTCAGCAGGCGGTGTGGGGGGTTCCCTGCCTGCGCTCCGACTCTGTCGTCGGTTGGGCAGAGCTTTTGGAACATGCAGGACGCAGAGCCGCGCTCCCTTTCATGCTCCGTCAGAAGGTCTCCTTCCCTGTTTATAGCTAGGCTGGAGGGTGGTGATGATAGCGGATGGGCCCGATTGCAGACTCCCCGCCCTTGGAGCGCGCGCGGCCGCTTTTTCTCCCGCCGATGCAGTGCAAATGAGGAATTCATGGCATTTTGGAAGAATTCCCTCTCACAGCCCTTCCCCCTCCCCGGAATGGGTATTATCGACGTCACGTTAGTATTTTCCATTTCCTCAGCCTGCGTCGTTTACTCTTCCGTGCCCAGGGCGAAGAGATTCAAGGGGCTAACCGCTCAATCCTACCCACATTTAGTCGGATCGAAGTTCAACTGTGTTAAGCTGAGCTTCCTCCGAGGTAAGTGTGCAAAGGATTGCAGGCTCGGACTTTAAACACGACGTCCGTGCGGTGCGTGGTTATTGGGCAGCCCTACTGAGTTCTATAGGGGTTCCTCGCGAACGCGCGTCTCAGCCGAGTGCAGCGCCGAATGGAAAGTAGGCGTGGATTTTATAGACATTGTGGAAGGTGGTGTGCTGTGCATAGACTGTAGATTTGTAGGTATGGAGACCTTGGTAGGATTTCTTCGTGTGTGTGGTTTTTAAATAAACGTCCCCTTTGGAGGGTCTGTCCGCATTCCCGAGTTGTTCTCACGGGAGCGTTGGGACGGATGCAGCCGGCACGCCATTTGTGCGTCCTGGCGTAGGAGGGGTGTGGTGTGTATGTGTGTGCTTTAAACCAGCCCCTTTCATCCAGGAAGTACATGAGACGTCGGGGTCAATGGCACCAAACGCAAAGGCCCGGGGAGAGGGGAGGGAAAGAGGAAGGAGAAAGGAAGAGGCAAGCGAGCGGAGCCTGTGCGAGGGGCTTTGGTAATCACTTTGTTTCCCCAATGGCTGCGATGCGCGTAGGGAATGAATAATTCCGCTGTTGCTGCACGTGCCTATTGCTCTACCCGGGCAGCATCTCCAAGGGTTGTTGCCACCGCCCCCTAAGCTCAGCCGCTCCGTCTTCAATGTCCATCGGGGGCTGCTGCTGCTGCTTCTGTTCCGGAGTGCTGAAGGAAAAAGGGCCTCCGGGAAGCCCCTGCCGATCCTGCTGCTCTTTCCCTGGAGGAGGACGAGGAAGGCCAGGATGCTGCGCCACCCGCGGCTTTGAACTATGGAAGGAGTTCTGTACAAGTGGACCAATTACATCACAGGTACTGAGCGTTCTGGGCGCGCGGCTGGGGGAGGGGGCTACTCTTGTCCCTGACAGCAAAGCAGGGCCTTACTGCTCAGATCCTCCTCCAGCCTTCGCACAGAAAAGAGCATTAGGAGAGGCGGCTGGGCTGCCCGTGTTCTTTCCTCCTCGCCTGCATTGGGAGAGCTTGTAAATGAATGAGATCTGCTGGCTGGCAGGCAGAAGCAAATTATGACTGAAAGGACTTGGAAAAATTCTGGAAAGCATTCACTGGGGCTTGGTGAAGCCTAGCTGCTCCTGAGCCATAACCTCATAATCTGCTGGTCTGCTTGCATCTTCCAATTCCTTCCTCATGCTCCCTAGGTGGTACTCCTCAGGCTTTTCATGGTGGAAATGATCTGAGTCTATGCCTTCGGAGTAAAACACGCCCTGTCTGTAGTAGATGTCATGATTCTCGGTGTATGAGACTCCTAGAAAGCATTTTACAGAAGTTAAGAGCTGGTTTAAGTCCCACAAAGGAGTAATAGTGATGCAAGGCAGCATCTCCTGCCTCCTGCTGGTGCAATTCTGGTTTGGTTTTGTCTGATAAAACAAATTGTCCTTAAGATGACCCTCCTTACAAGGTTGAGGATTGAAGGACTGTTTCACTGGAGAAATAGATGGTAATGCTTGCCTTTTTCCCCAGTATCCCTTGAGGAAGAATAGTGGTGCTTGAAATGCCTTGGGATTTGGTGCGTTGGGCTACAACGTTTTGATATGCCGTTGAATCGCTGTTGTCATTTTGATACGTGGGCTCTCCTGGTTTTTGGCTGAACCCGATAACTTCTTTGTAGTTTTGGGCCTTAGGGATGAAGTGGAGGGTTTCAAGTACATTTGTATCCAAAGCATTTGGTTGTTACTTTTTTATTAATTAATTTTATGTATTTTCCCCATTTTTAATACTGCCCTTCCTGCAAGGAACTCAGGGCAGTGTGCGTGGTCCCGTCCCTCCTTGTGTCCTCACAACAAACTTGCTGGGTAGGTTAGGCTGAGAGTGCCTGGCCCAAGGTCAGCCAGGAAGCTTTGTGCCTGAGCGGGGATCTGAACGTGGATCTTCCACATCCAACGCCATAACCACTACACCATTTTCTCTGTGTCTAGTTTATAGTACTCAAAGTTTAGAACGTAAGCATACAAAAAGAGCGGATTCCATATGAGGCAGACCAATTGGTACTGTTTGTCATTGTCTTTAGGCAGAGGTCTAGGATAACTGACAAAAAAGGGAGGTAGTAGGCACTGAATCTGTCCTCTGTGTATGTACAAAATGTATTCTACCATCCAGGGTTTTGTCTTTTCCCTTGCTGTGTTTAAAGGTAAAGGTTTCCCCACGACCGAATGGTCTAGTCGTGACCGACTGTAGGGGGCGGTGCTCATCTCCGTTTCAAAGCCTGTGAGCCGGTGTTTTTGTCCGATCATGGTGGCCAGCATGATTCTACGCCGTAGCGCACGGAACGCCGTTACCTTCCCACCAAAGTGGTCCCTATTTATCTACTTGCATTTTAGGTGCTTTCGAACTGCTAGGTTGGCAGGAGCTGGGACAAGCAACGGGAGCTCACTCCGTCACGCAGTCTCGAACTCCCAACCTTGCGGTTGAAAGCCCAGCGACAGCGGATTAACTCGCTGCGCCACCACGTCCCTGCTGTGTTTAATTCTACATTAAAAGAGAAAAAGTGGTTGGTTCTTGTACCTTAACAGTCTGCTACAGATGTTAGATGTTTCTTGTTCTGAAAGTCTGCCCCTTATATTAGAATACATTCTTTTGTGAAAATGGATCTCTCTCATTGTGAAATATTTCTTTGTCACACTGCATTGAAAGAGACATCCAGTTTTTAATGTATCCTCAGAAGTGGAAATTTCTGATGTTCAGACACAATTGGGATAAGTCTTGGGTTGATACAAAGTCTCTCAATGCTTTGTTGTGAATGTCGCAGGGTTGCATTATGTCTAGGGTTATTTATTTAACTACTTGTTTTTTTATTGTATATACTTCATTATTCATTAAGCAATCAGTCCAGATTAATGTAAGCATATTTATGAATGAGAGAGATCAGCTCTGCATCACGGCATGGGTTGCCCAGGAATTCACAATGCCTAGGAGAGAGAAGGTTCATTCTTCCACATGATTGGAAAACTTTGGAATAGTGTAGTGATTTCCAAATGTGAATCAAACAAATAGGAGCTTTCTGGGAAGATTTTCAGATTGTAAGCAGTGGCTGTTAGGACAGGGCTTGGCAAATCCCTGGGCTCCAGTTTGCCATGGCATCTAGAAATGTCTTTGTGGTTCCTAGTCTTTTTGAGAATATTCACTTTTCAAGTTATCATTGATAGTACAACATGAACAGCAGTGATTGTGTCGCTCAACTGCTCATCCCTGTCAGTGAAGTGCTGACTTAGAATGCAATCCTAACCAACTTTCCAGCATTGATATAGCTGCGCCAATGGGGCATGTTCTACATCCTGCGGTGTAGCAGTAGTCACAGAGGCCTTCTCAAGGTAAGGGAATGTTTGTTCCCTTACCTCAGAGCTGCATTGCCCTTACCCCAGTGCGGGAAAGTTGGTTAGAATTACGCCCTTATTTGTTTTGGGCATTTGTAATCTGGTGAATTGCAGTTTACTGTTAGTGGGACAGTTCACTTGAGTGTAGCACAAACCAGGGAGCACAGTGATTGGTTTATGTGCTGATTTGAAAATCTGTGTAGCCAATAGACATGCAATGAATGTTTTATCATCTCATGGGTGTGTTAATTTGTGTGTTGGGGTATTAATTTTTATTAGTGAATACTGTATTATAAAAATGCAGCCTGTAGCAGTAGCTGGGAGACAAGAAAATGAAAATCAGTAGGGGGGAGTGTATAGCACACTTGTCATTTCACATCAGGATATGTTATTTTAAGTTCTTCTCTATGCTAGTTCATATGTAAAGTCAAACTATCATAGTATGTGAGATTCTGGGAGGCATAATTAAAACATAAAGAGAGCAGAGAGCTTATTTGGCTGCTAAATCTTTGGATTGGCCCCTAATTCCAGCGCATGTTTGTTTAGCCTTTTGTTGGGGCTCTTATAGCACAAGTAGGTCAATTCAACAGGTTGCAAACATCAGCCAGGTCCAAAAATGAAAACTTTAGATGTTCAGGCTGTCAATATTCTTTTGCTATGGAGTTGCCTTTTTGTTGCTTCATATCAGTGACCAAATACCATTTTTTAAAAATCACACTTGCTCATGGCTTATTCCTATTTACAAGTAACCAGGCTCAGATACTCTTATTTTCAACAATGTAGCAGTGCAGTATAGCATGTAATGGTATCAAACATATACTGCAGGTGGATAAAAAGACAAAATAAAATAGTGCAGTGTTCTACAGGGTGGGACAAAAAGAATAACTGAGGGCCCAATCCAAAGCCTGTTACTGGGAGCTGTAAACTTGTACTGCCTGGGCAACTGTTGTACGTGGCACCGCCAACGCTGGCAATAAGCCCTTACCACTAGTGCTATGTTGGTGCCATGGCAACCCTGCCCATGCTTCCTCCCTTCTCCACCTTGTTGTGTACCATCACACTGATGTTGTATAGTGGGTAAAAGGCTGAACTGTGAATAGGGTATCCCCTTGTTCAAAGTGGCCTAAGGCAAGCCTAGTCCTAGTTCCCCAGCTGTATGTTGGAATAATGCTTAGGCCCCAATTCTATCCCTGCCAGTTGACGCAACGCAGAGGTGCCAATGGGGCATGCTGTGGGGGAGGGGACCAGACAGAGGGAGAATCTGTTGAAAACCCTATATGCTGGGGTGGGGGCTAGGGTTCCGGAATGGGACAGCATGTGGGGCTTGTCTACAGCTGCAGCTACAGCCCCCCCCCCCCGTGTCTCCATGATTAGCTGTGCCTGCCCAGAACTCTAGGCGCACAACCTGCTAGTGCCAGGTGCAAGGGAGTGGCAACAGGATGCAAGCATCTTGTTGTCTACTGAACTCCCTGAGGCACCTGGTGGGCCACTGTGAGATACAGGAAGCTGGACTAGATGGGCCTTTGGCCTGATCCAGTGTGGCTCTTCTTATGTACTGGGGCGACAGTGCCCAGAAGTGGTTGGCTGTGGTGACACAAAAGCTGTAGTTACACCTGTAGACATGCTCCCTGGTGGAATGGTAAGCTTTGGTTAGTTACCCAGCGGAGGGTGTCAGCGGACACTGGATCTGACCTGCTGGAGTCTAGAGACCACTGAAGTAAATGCTGAATAATTAAATGAGGTCTGAGGAAGGCAGTTGAGAGTTAACTTCTCTCTCATTAACTATGGCTAGCTGTATTTCAAGATAGGTGTCTTACCGTGCATACTGTATATGTTTTTATTTAAAAACAGCAATAAACCCAAAATAGGGAAATCTGGCACTTGCAGCGCTCTCTCTCTCTCTCTCTCTCTCTCTCTGTGCCCGCGCCTTAAACATGGCTTCATTGCTTTTAAAATCAGCAGCTCAGTAAACAAGTGTGTGGCTAAAGATAACAGCCATTATCAGTAGCAGATGAAAAGGAGGGACTTGAAGTTTTACTGTGATCCTGAAAACAGTTAAATAAGGGAACTTGTAAAAAGTAAATTTAAGACTTAGTTTGGTTTCAAAGGATTTTCTAAAGATCAAGCAAATGATTCTACTTTTGTTCTTTATTCATTTAATTCCTAATGTGACACTATCTGGTATCTTGTGGATGATTTGCTCTCTAGTGCTTTAAGCTACATAAAGAACATTAAGTTGAAACCTGTATGTGTGTAGGGGCTCCGTGGGTGCTTTTAGCTGAACTTATGGATGCAGGGGGCCTGGTCTGATGGGTGCTACAGCGTTGTATGCGTTCCCATTCTTTTTGTGTTACTGTATTAAGTAAGGAGAAGGAATGAATGTGCCTCTCTTCCATATAAGGATGCAATTACTATGTTTACTAGCTTTGGTTTGTGCTGGTCTACCAGATCATCAGTAAATACAGAGTGGCTGAACATCTAAATTGCTGGGTGATTCTGCTGGAAATAATGATTGATTCATGTGTTTCAAGGATGACAATGTACATAGTAAAGTTGTTCCCAAAGTGGTGGGTCGCGACCAGTGGTGTCATCTACTCCCGCGGAGACGGAATGCTGGGCGGGACTTACGTTTGATTGACAGCCCGTCCATGGCGTTCCGCCACCTGCCTGCCCACCGCGCGGGGAGCCCCTGGTTGGCGCGCCCCACTGCTGCTCTCCAAGGCACCCGGCGCGCGCCCCCACGGCAAGCCGGCGCCCCCTCGAAGGCCAGGGCAGCAGCAGAACGCTACGGACGGGCAGCCAATCAGAGCGTAAGTCCCGCCCAGCGTTCCAGCAGCTTGTTTGTGAATGACACCACTGGTCGCGACCCACCACCCTGGGAATCAACTGCTTCTCCCCCTTTAAGGGGCGGGGAGAAGGGGAAGGTAGCAATGCAATTGCCAGGGTTGCGCTGCTGCCCTGGGCAACGGGGCTTTCTTTTAAGACTTACCCCTTGTAGTGCTGGCATCCAGGGATGTGTGGGGAGCTCCCCCCCCCACAGGACTCCCAAAGTCTCAGAAGGTATTTATAATGATAGCAACCCACCTCTGGTTTCATGATTGCAAACTTCTCCTGCCCCCTCTCCTGAGCCTTATCTCAGCACTTCCTAGATGCTGAGAGAAGAGCATCCAGATATTGTTCACTTCTCCTTTCCCAACCTAGGTGGTTTGGGTGGGGGAGCAACATGATCTCTGGAAGCTCATTCCCCAGCAGGAATTATTCTGTGTATGTTCCTGTTACGACAGCTATGATACTTCTCATTGCTGCTCTCTTGAGGGGAGAGAGAGCATAAAAAACGGTCTTGCTCTTGCGTTTTTTAAAATCTGTCATAACAGATTCATAGACAGATGGAAATATCTGAGAAGCAGATACCTCTCAGTTATTAAATCTCACATGGCTTAGCATGAAAAGTTTACTTACAGATCCTACCTAATGTACTCCTGAGACCAAGGAGTATATGCGGTTTATTTATGTTTATAATTTAACATTGATTTGATGATGTGAAAAAAAATTCCTTGATAGAGCTTTGTTGTGCAAGACTTTAATGGGCAAAATGCTCATCAAGCCCAGAAAGGGAGCATGCTGGACATCTTGCTCTTAATCTTGGATGCGTGCAAGGCACATTTCAATTATTTTCTAGAATGGTCAGAGGAAGATCATGTATAGTACTGCCTTTTAAAAGAGAAAGACCTTTGGTACATTGCTAAGCCTGTCCAGTAGTTTTTACATGATTAATTACCTGCCATTTGTTTTAGATCAGGAAATGGCTATTGGTCTTCAATGACTATTTTAAACTGTGGTAAGCAAAACAAAGAACGCACAATAAGAAGCATGCATAATAAACAAATGCTGTATAACCATAAACTAAAGCAGAAGATTCCCCAAAAGCAATATTACTCACTAAAAACAAAAATCCTTGGCTCAGGTTCCCCCCCCAGATTGTTCACAGCACCATGCAAAAACTTGTGTGGTAGCACCAGTTGGGCATCCACCACACCAGTGGTTTGCAGCAGGCAGGACCCATAAATTATGGAGGGAGAGGAAGAGAGGGCACCAGCCAATAGGAACTGGGAATCTGGACATTGTCAAGCCCTGGCCTAGATGTGTATTTCACAAGTATTTAAAAAAACTTGAATAGAATGGTGACAGAACTGGCAAAGATATATCAATCTAGCGATGGTAAGGCTATGAAAACAAGGTTTTATTATGCTGTATAACACAAATTGTTTGTTGAATATTTAATGTTTCTTATACAATTCAGAGGGGCTGATTCCAATGGTAATCTTTGGGGTTTTTTTTTGTATCAACCCTTTTTTGTTACCTTAAATTTGTGTGTTATCCATCTTATCGCCTAATCTAATTCAGTATAATACACATTGTCTAATACAACTGAATAGTGTAAATTGTGGCTAAACTATTGATGTATGCCAAAAATAGCAGCATTTTTTTAAAAAAAATCCTTGCACTATTTGGAGAAACATGAAATTGTTCAAATTTTGTTAAGTTACTTTGTGCACTCTGAAAATGTGTCTAGTTTGTATTTGACAATATTCAAACAGATATAATGCCTCCTTTCCACTGTAGTTCTCAACTGAGATACTGTGACATTTGTAATGAAATGGAATTGCATTAATGCTGTTTCCTTCTGTTGATGGTTTTCCTAGGTTGGCAGCCTCGCTGGTTTGTTCTAGATAATGGGATATTGTCTTACTACGATTCACAAGATGATGTTTGTAAAGGCAGCAAAGGAAGTATAAAGATGGCAGTGTGTGAAATCAAAGGTGAGAATAGCAGTGAGAAACTTGGTGTTCTGTTCTAGATTGAATAAGTATGTGTATCTCTCTCTCTTTGAGTCAACCAACTTGGACCTGGTTATCTTGGTTCACTTTAATGTCACCAAAAGAGCAAAGGGATCTCATTGGTGTTTGCAAGAAGCAATTTACACTTCCAAAGTATCCTCTCTCATTGTTATACCTGAATATGGGTACAATTCCATATGTGCTTTCCTGGAGCCCCATTTACCCCATTGGACACATGTCTGCATACTTCTGAGTAAACATGAAATAGGATTGTGCTGTGAGACACATAAAGACCCGTGATCTCTGAGCTTGAAGAGCACTGGTTGAAAACTTCATGTCCTAAATGCTACTTTTGAGCACCAGCTTGAGGCTTGCCTTCCCTCTGCTTCTTCAGTTTCTGGCACTGCCCCATACCTCTCCAGTTAACATTGCCACCAGTGTGAATTCCCTATGTCAGCGGTTTTCAAACTGGGGCATCGATGCCCAGCCAGAGAATCTCTGGCCCTGTCCCCTTAAGGGGTGGGGAAGAGAGCAGGCAGCAGCGCGATCCCCAGAATCATGCTGCTGCCTGGGGCGACAGGGGCTTCCATCTGCTTACTGATCAAAGTGTCCTGGGGGTGTGGGGAGTCCTGCGGAGGCATCCGCAGGGCTCGCCAAGCCTTAAAAAACTAAAAAGAAAAGATTGCAATGCACTTCCTGTTTGCGATTGCAGACAACATTTCCTTTTGGCCCAGACAGTTGTTTTCAGCAAAATAGAGTAGCTCGCATCAGCTGAAACTTTACTTGCTGTCCCACCATCAGATTGACTGAGACAGAGGCTGTTAAACCTTAGCATGCATGGCCTTAGCGCAGAAAAGTAACGGAAGGCTTCAGGGTATGTGCAGGCCACCTCCTATGCATCAAATTATGAGAACTTTTGAGGAGAACTCCAGCAACCTGTTTAGGAAAGCATTTTCTAGGCCTTTCCTCTGCCTCCTCTCATTCTTTAAAATGCAAATGGCTCCAGTTATTCATCTGTGTCATTCAGTTCATAAGAACATAAGAAGAGCCCAGCTGGATCAGGCCAAAGGCCCATCTAGTCCAGCTTCCTGTATCTCACAGCGGCCCACCAGGTTCCCCAGGGAGGCAGGAGACAACAAGATGCTTGCATCCTGTTGCCACTCCCTTGCACCCGGCACTGAAGTTCACACCCAACAACTAACAGACTATTTAAGAGAGAGAATAAAAAGGAACTCCTCCCCAACTCCTTTGCCATTAGGAGACCACTTGGCTGGGGACTTGCTGAGATTAGGGTCCCTTTTTGGAATGAAGGATAGAAACACGGGGCAGTACTGAGGAGGTATGAACTCAGAATGCCAGGTGCAAGGGCGTTGCAACTGGATGCAGGCATTTTATTGTCTTGTGTGCTCCCTGAGGCATCTGGTGGGCTGCAGCATCCGGCTATGCAGGAAGCTGGACTAGATAAGCCTTTGGCCTGATCAGCAGGGCTCTTCTTATGTTCTTATGAACTGTAGTAGGCTTCCCAGCCGGCTTGTTGATTGTATTGAGTGAGTGCAGTTGCATCAAAAAAAATTTTTTTCGAGAGCTAGCCTCACGTTGGGGGCTTAATGCAACATGGGCACTCTAGGAATTACCCAGAAGTCATTTCTGGTCACCTGGCAAGTAGCACTGGGCAAGCACCTGTATAACTAAACACCTTGAACCACTAAATATGTTTAGATTTTGAAGGTCTTCTCTCTGTTGTTCCAGGCAATACTTGAAAATCTGTACTTTTAAATAAAATTTCATCTTATGTTCTTGTTTGTTGCAAGTTCATCCAACAGACAACACAAGACTGGAGTTAATAATCCCCGGGGAGCAGCATTTCTACATGAAAGCTGTCAACGCAGCTGAACGGCAGAGGTGGCTGGTAGCGTTGGGGAGCTCGAAGGCCTGCTTGATGGACACCAGAACAAAAAAGGAAAAAGGTACTGGCCTATGACTCTGAAAATATGACCAAACTTTTAAAATAAGGTTCTTTGTTCAAAATCTGATTCTTAACTGTCATACTAATTGGCCAAAATGCTGAATATACCTTGGTTTTTATTATTCGTTGGGGGTGGGTGAAAACATCAGAACTGTTGCTGCTCTAGGCAGTTGTGTGTGAGAGGTCTATTGGTTTCAGTGGGGCTTGTATTGCAATCCTCGCCACAGCGGTTTTCAACCTTTTTCATGTCACGGCACACTGACAAAGTGCTAAAATTTTTAGGGCACACCATCAGTTTTTTGATAGTTGACAAAGCACACTGCGCTGCTAGCTGAAGCCTCGCATCTCCAATGGCCCTACTAGCAAATGACCCTCCTCTAAACTCCTGTGCATACCAATATGCCCTGACAACAGTGGTTGAAAATAGCTGCCTTACCTTGTTTGCTTGGAAGTAAGATTTGGCTGATTTAGGAGGAGCTGCCTCTAGGTAAGTATGCTTCAGCTCCTGCATTCATTTACATTCAAGAGGGCTGCTTAGACAATTGGCAGCTTTCTTTGATTTTTGGACCATGCCACCAGAAGGCTGGGAAGTGTCCTTGGAAACATCCACCCCACCTGTGCAGACTGCACATCTGAAACTGATTCTGTCGTGGTCCAGCCATGAGAACAAGTAGGGAACCAGAATGGGCTGAAAGGCCTAGTGAGATTTCAATGCATTGAAAAGGTTATTAGAGTGCTCTATTAGTTTATTCAATGAAAATTGTTTTTCTGTCATAAAAGATTTAGATGATCAACATTTTTTCTGCATATATTTTGTTGAAATTGTAACTTTTCATTTGCTCACATGGGCTTATACATGGGAAGTTTTTCCTCACAAAGAGTAGCTTGCATAACAGGAAAAAAAAAACCCCAAACGTGATCCTGTAACCTTTTGGCTACCATAGGCTAATGGTATTTGACGGCAGTTAACGCTCTCCCTGTAAACAGGAGTTGGGAGAAGGGGTGGGGAAAAAAATCTTGGCAGCTCTTGTTGTACTGGGTAAGCAGTCAGAAAAACTGGTGAGCGTGGAAATTGACAGATATAGCTGAAGCATAATGGTGTCATTTTAATGAAACGGGATTTTAAAAGTTTTGTTCCTGTTATTAAAGGAATGGAACATTAACATTTACATGTTTAAATTTGGAACATGTGAAGAGCACTCCTAAGTCTGATCAGTAAAGTTTTGTTTTCCACTGTGTTTGCAGAAATCAGTGAAACCAATGAATCTCTGAAAACCAAAATGTCTGAGCTTCGCCTGTACTGTGACCTCTTAATGCAGCAGGTCCATACAATACAAGAATACGTTCACCATGATGAGAATAGATCATCACCCAGCACTGAGGTACCAAACTGTTCTTTAGGCAGGAACATTAATTCTCCTTAAACTTTAATTCACTTTTGCCTACAGTATATGGACTGAATCCAGCTCCCTTCTCCTTCAAAAGCAGGTGATCAGCACTGTCAAACCAGATAATATTGACTTTTAAATTCATTTCTTTAACACTTAGTGTATGTGTGTGAGGGGGAGGGAGAGAGAGAGAGAGTGTGTGTTTAGGTCAGTCAGCCTAACAATAGGCCTGTGGATGATGTCACTATAATTTACATGGAACAGATGAAGAGAAACGTGATGGATTGATGGTATAATTAGCCTTATATTATAAATTATATACTTTAAGGTATTATAATTATATAACTATACTTGTATAATTAGCAGTGTGCCCTCAGATTAGAACATAAGTCCTAGTGCACCACTCTTTCTTTTCTGTGTACCGCTTCTGCAAGTTCCACCCCTGCCATGAGAGGTGGCAGCTATGCAGAGGAGAGAGCAATTTCCCCTCCCCCAGCTGAATCTTATTCAGCCCTCTTGACATCATTGGGGGTGTGTGTGTGTGACCTTTTGCTGGTGTCGCTGAGGCTCAAGTGATGATGACACTACCTTTTCTGTAGTGATGCATTCTTGGGCGAACTTGGGAGGAAAAAGGAACTTCCATGTGACCCTGAAGTGGGTCTTTCAGGTCTAAGCTGTAGAGACTTGGAAACAGCACAGTTTGGCTGCCAAATGGTAGGAAATTGTGGAACTTTGTGTGTGTGTTTAAAGCCATTCAAAATTGGACCCTGGCATCCGCAGGAGGTTCTGGAATGCCTGGGTCCTACTGTACAATGCTCTTGCTGCATTTTTACTGCACCACTTGTGAAATTATCTAAGCTCAACTATGACCCCAAAAACTACAACAATGAAATTGCACAAGTAAGGCAAAGAGCAAATGGAAGGAGCGGTTACTCAAACCAAGCAGTAAAATAGAGAGGGAGCAATAAGTTGATCAAACAAAAACAGCAGAGCTTCCCTTTGTAGGAATGTCAGGCCTGCAGTATTTCATTACTTCAGGAAAGTATTTAATACTATGGTTCTTAGGATCACGGGCCCCTTTAAAAACCTGATGAAAACTATGGTTTTTCATCCCCAGAAAAACATGCACACAGTCTTTTTTGTCCCTGATTCAGACCCACCCATGATCTCCAGATCAGATGACTTCTGTCATAATATATTGACCCCCTATCCTACAAGGAAAAAAGTTGTACCGCAACCAAACTGTCTTGGTTGATGTTGCTAACCTACCTGAGCTACTTCCTCTGCACAAATGCTTGTCACTCGTCAAAATAAACCTGCTCTGCCAGCAAACGTGCAGTTATTGATGGGTGATGTCCTGGCTAGAAAAAATTGTCTGCTTGTGCTTTTGCAGAACGTCTTGCCAGCAAGAGGTCCTTTGCTCGGTTGCTGATATGTACCTTTGTCCTGTCTTTCAGAATATGAATGAAGCTTCCTCCTTGCTCAGTGCCACCTGTGACACCTTCATCACAACGCTTGAAGAATGTGTGAAAATAGCCCATGTCAATTTTAAGCCAGAGATGTTTCAATTGCCTCATCCTGACCCCTTAGTTTCTCCGGTGTCGCCGTCACCTGTACAAATGGTTGGACATTCTAATTGTCAACATTTCCTGAGAGCTGGGTGGGGGGATTGGGAAGAACGTGAACTAAAGCAGAGCTTTCCAAAACTTTCCTGAGGTGATTTTTCCAATGCATAGCTGAGGTAGATCTCGAAAAAAAATGTAAGTGATTAAGCTCTTCTGAGTAAGCTCTGTGGAACATAATTGGACTGTCTTTCAAGTCACCACATGTTGAGACCCATTCCTGGGAAGCTGAGTGCTGTCTGAGACAGCACTTTAGATATATCATTTAAGGAAACTGGTGCTGATTGACCAGAATACACTGCTCTCATTATAGCCGATAATATTACATAACTGTCAGTCAACTCAGTATGAAGAACGCTGCAATGAAACAGTGCTAAAGGAAATTGCTTTATCGGTTACTTATTGGGCAAGTAAAGCAGCTCCACGTATTATATTTAAGTGTTCAAGTGCTTAGAAATAAGAGAGAGTGCTGGGATCTGCCATGACTTGCCCCTACTTGCTTGTATCTTTCAGAGGTGGGGAATTAACTAATAAAGGTTTAGAGGTTATATAATGTATTTTTGCATTGTTTTTAGATGAAACGTTCTGTTAGCCACCCGGGTACTTATAATTCAGAAAAGTAAGTATGAACCTGTTTAACAACTTTTTTTAACTTGGGAAGTAAAGCAATAAACTGTTGGAAAAAGTTTGGAACCCATAGTTCATAATTATTCCCCACATGGTGAGACCTCATCTCTTTGCCCAGTTGCCCAAATTGCTTCCCTGAGCCACCTTCCCCAGTGCTCCTGAACGAAGCCCGGGAACCTCTCAAAAAGCTGTTGCTGAGGGTTGGAGGAGGTGCATCATGGGTTGCAGTGGGGGAAGGCTTCAGGGTGGGATCCCTGGGAGCTGTGAATAGTTGGTGGTTCCCACCTCTGACTTCTAAGTAATCCTCTGCCCCTTCCCACTGTATTTTATGCCAAGGTTTTCTAAGTTCCTCAGCAACAGCACCCCCTCTAGGGGGCTGGAGGGCTTTGATTGAGAGGGATGGGGTGGGGAAAGTGACTTGTTCTTGCCACCTTGAGCACTTTGCTTATTCAGTGGGGGGGGGGGCGGGCAGGAAGGTGGGATTCAAATAATTTGGATAAATAACAGTGTGAACTTTGGATGCTACCCAAAGTGTGCGTGCCTCCATCTTGTCCAATATGAGTATGTTCCTTTGGAAAATGCATTTTGAGTTCCCCACTCATTTGCAATGCTAATTATAAGGTTAGTAAATGAATTGTCAGAATTCCACAACAACATTTGACCATTCAGAACGCCTTTTGACTTTAAGGTTATAATAATAGGCATTACATCTCTGTCCATCAGCAGTTAACTCAACCATAATTTTGCATGTCGAGCAGAACCCCAAAGATATTCTGCTGAGTGTGCCCCCCCACTGGCTAACTGGCCATACTGCAATAATTTGAACTCCCCTGTAGAAGGTTACCCGGCAGTGCTGCTCTTCTACAAGGCTTTGCACACAGGATATTCCCTCAAACAGCACATGTATGTTGCATAAGACATGTGTGTCTCATGTTGTTCGAGGGACTAGGCTGGAAAGGAAAGTGCATATGTGTGTGAGTAGAACATTATGGAGATTTCTTATCATGCATGCAGTATTCCTTTCCATCTTAATATCCTGCACTCTCTTTCAGGAAGGTGTCGACATTTAACCAAGGAAATGGTGGGTTGGATCTGAAGGTATCTTGCACAACCAGAAAGGCACTTCGGTTCATTCAAGGTGCCCTCCCATTTTCTAATTCCCACTGCAGTTCCTCACAGTCCATTCCACACGGTTGTCTCCTTGTCTCCCCCCCCCCCCCGGTTGAGTGGAGTTTTGGGAGGCACAGAGGGGCTGCAGTGAGGAGGAGAAGCTGGGAGATCTTCCTTGCTCATGTAGAACAGCATGCTGTTTCCAAGGGAAATAAGTTAGTGTGAGTTCCTGCTCTTAGAAAAGTTTGTAAAAGTGCAATACCACTTAATTTGCAGAAGCAGCCAGCCCATTAGAGAATCAAATTCTTCATCCCACCGGTTATCCCAAAAGTGCAGAAGAACAGTCTCAGATTCAGAACCTTCAGCAGATACTCCCCCTGAAGATACAGACAGTAAGTTTTGAAGCAAGTGTGCATTATATCTGCATTCGGGGGGGGGTTAGCGGGTTTCAGCAAATAGGCCAATCCTATTTAGCTCACTCTCCCCACTGCTGAACTCTAAGGCCTGGTTGGGTTCCCCATTGCTCAGATAGCAGCCCCCCTTTGGTGTCTTTCTTGGCTCCAAGGAAAGGGAGGTAGAAACAGAGGAGTGTACCCCTCTCATGGCAACCTTGCCTTGGGTGGAGGATGGGGAAACTGACTTTCCAGCTTCTTAATTTTTGCCAAAGAGTACCTACCTCATCGCATCTTTGGGTCTGCTATTCAATGCAACTTTGAATAGCAGCATTTGAAATGTAATGTAACATTTGAAATTTAGGTAGAAGTTAAGCTAAAGGTCTAGCCAAGATGGATGTTAAGATAGAAGAGATGAGATGTTATAAGCAAACATGAGATTCCCACCCTTCTGATTGCCTTGTGGTGCTCATGTAGGGATGGGATTGCCAACTGTTGCCAGTCAGGGTAAGCAATACTGGATTACATTAGGTGGGCCATGTTTTAATCAATAAGCTTCAGATGTTCCACCTGCAGAGCTAAAGCTTATCCCATATATACACTAGTAAAAAATAGGTGCTTGGACGAAAGTGGTGGTGTTATGAAGGCTGTAGTTTGCGCATGGACTCTAGAAATATTTGCTGAGATTATTCAGTTTATTCATGGTAGTACAGAAAATGCTCTCATCTGATCCATCCCTCATTGAACAACTTGAAGCACCAGTAGATTGTTTACTGATGCCACTGGATCTTGCTATGAAAGTGCCATTGGGCCTTCCATTGTAAACACAGTTGGACCCCGGTATCTGTGGATTCCATAGCCGTAGTGCGTTCTGGAACAGAACCCCTGCAGCTATTGGGGTTTGACTATAATTGCTAGATGTATGTACTGTTCATCAGCATCATGTGTGTGCCTGACATGGGACTTGTAGGGAAAGCTGAAGAGTGTGAGTGTGTGTGAGAGAGAGATGGCTTCATTGAACCATATGGGGATCTCCTCCTGCCTAACCACCTGTAAGCTTCCTGTGTCAGATGGGATGAATCATGCTGCTTGTGTGTAACATGTTGATCATATGAAAATGATTGAATAGAGCTTTTCCAAGACATGATTTGAAGGTACTCTTCATGTCTTTATAGGACCAGCATACTGTTCCAGCGGTACTCTAAATGGAGATTTAGCACCTTCTGCCATTCCTGGTGAGACTCTAGCAGTGGCTAAGAAACAATCAGGACTTGAAGAGGCTCTTTTGCCAACCCCCTGAAGAAATAAAAGGACAACATCCTCTAAGTAGTGCTATGCAAAAGCTGCTGTAATTCTACTATTGTTGTAGGGAGTAGTTAGTTCCCTGAGTGAAGGATTTCTCTGCACTTTATCGAATAATGTAAAAACTAACTTTGAAGTGTATTTTATCTTTATATAGTTTATTTGCCAGAGTATTTTCCTAAAAAGAACCAACAACCTTCAGTTTGTGCATTTTTGAAACGAATTATGGTTTAATTGGTAAGTATGTACCTTTGTAAATGTAGCTCTTCTTTTTACATAGTGTGATGGCTTAGTAAATTGACGTTTTCTGAAATTCTAACACCTTGGGGGGGAGGGAAAGATTTTACATCTGGGATAGGGAAAACTTGTGCCATAGGCCCAGCTGCTCCCTTGAGCACGTGGAGGCGGAGCTGTTCCTTGCGCAAAGTGACGGAGGTGGCTGCCCTGGGCCCTGTGCTTTCATGGCCACAGTAGGGAGGCTTTGCACTGCTTGAGTTGCCCCAGGCCTGCCCCCTTCTAGGGACAGCTCTACCCTTAGGGTACAGTCCCATCTCCTGCTGCAATTAATTACAATGCTTCCGTTTGAATTTCATGACTCATGATTTCACCTTGTGTTTCATTAGAACCGTTGCTTGGGTTAAGAGCAAGGCTGTGATCCTAAAAGCTTATTGGTAACTTGGGATTTCCCCTTTCATGAGCAGTGACGTACAAAATGGCATATGTTGAATACAAGGTATATCTTAAATTGATATGTAGGGCCCAATCCTGTACTTACCAGTGTAGGCAATATGAATGTACTGCTGGCTCTGGTGTTGCAAAGGTGCTGTAAGGCACCTCCATAGCCGGTGGTAACCTTTACTGCTAGTGCTGGCTCAACACCGGAACTCACTGTCAAGAGGTGATGATGTGGAGCCAGCAAGTGGTGAATCTCACCTTCACCGGTGGTGCACCATTTCGGGGGGGGGGGCAGAACTGGCCGGGGAGATGAGTGGAGCAGCAATGGCCTCCCCTGCCAAATTCTGACCTCTGTGGCACAGACTTGAGGAGAGGGTCTCCAGGCTAACCTGGGGGAAGGGGACAAACATCCTCCCAAGGTACCTCCGGCAGCTGCCTGTGTCCACTTACCCACGGTGCCCAGGCAGCTTAAAATTGGGCTACCAGTGTATCATGATCCAACCCAAATTGATTGGTTTCCATGAGAGAAGTTTAAAACACAGTGAGTCAGCAAGGTAATAGCTGGATCATATCCTAAATGCTTCAATTCCATCTTTTTTGGTTGTTTTTTAAAGTAGGAATTCAAACATCTGCATTTCTCTGGATTAACCACAAATCTGACACTATTTTTAGTCACTCAAAAACATTGATAATGTGCAGTATTTTTTCATATGAACATATCAACTATCTGATTACAAGGCATTGTACCATACATGGGTAAAGGTATTTTAAAATTTTTGATGTATTTATTCCATTTTTGCACCAAAAGAATTCATATTTGCTGTCATTGCTGAAAAAAGAGAGATGTGAAGGTGTGCTTAATTGTCTTGAAGTGTTTTGCATCACTAAATAACATTGTAGCACTGTTAAAATCATTGGGCATGGTTGAGCCAAAATTAAGCACTGTTGATTTCAATGAAGAGTAAAGCATTTCAATGAAGAATAAAGCATATGCTCAACTTTCTCCCATTGAAATAAAAGGAACAAAAAGTTGCTTAAAAGTTTGGCTGGATTGCATCTGTTTTTTCTGCGTAAAAAGAGAAATATCTTTGATGTGTCTTTTTACCAAAGTGTTATTTTAGCACTGGTTTCTAAAAATTTTGCTCTTCAGCTGCTGTTGTAATGTATTCATGTTTGCAGCTATAGATTTATTTATGACATATTTATACCAAAGGGGAGGGGGTGGCTTTTATCATTGTGAGTTCTGTAACTTCTGAAAATATATACATGTACAGTGATATTCTCATCTCAGTTAAGTCCATTGTCCAGTATGAATTTACTTCGAGATGAGCTGAGAATTGAGCTCTCAATGGGGAATAAGGCATATAGCATAGCCGCCACCTTTCAAAAATTATGGACACAATTCATCAGATATTTTTCTTGTGTAGATTCTGTTGTGTCAGAACAAAGATGAGGTGTTGCATCTTAAATTTCAACAACTTCGTACAGAAGTTCTCGATGGATTGTATCCATAAAGTTATTAGTTTTTGAATTGTAAATTCTTTGTTTTTGTATTCACTTTGGGATAAACTTGGTATATGATGTCTTGGCCATGGAGCACTTTTTTAAAAATAAAAAAGCGTTTTTTAGAAGTTACAGTAAGTGTTCAATAAATACTGTTTTTACACTCAAAAATGCTCAGTTCTTAATTTATTGGTCAGATCTTTTAATTTAAGAAATATATTGACTGTCTGTGATCCATGCTAAGGTTTTAGACCTCAATCCTAAACACACTTACCTGTGAGTAAGACCCACTGAATAGAATGGGACTGTCTTTGAAATAATCATGTGTCAAATAGTCACAGAGTGGCTCAGAAGTACTTCATGGTCCATAGAACCTACACATAGTTAGGGAATGAGATTATATCTTCCAGTCCCACCTACAGAGTTACTGGACAGCCACACATGGATCTAACTTTTGCATAGGGCCTATGTGCAAAAAATTTGTCATGTAGTTGATTTCTGGATTGCCTATGCAGTACTGACTTGTGTCATTTTCATTGTATAGATTTGATGTGCTTAGGTCTTATGCAAACGATGCTTCATTATTACTAATTATTTAATTATTTAGAACAGTGGTTCCCAAACTGTGGGTCAAAACCCACTAGTGGGTCACGAGCCAATTTCAGGTGGGTTGCAAAGCATCTAGAGCAGCCATATTGGAAAAAACAAAACAGGAAGGTGGGATGCTGGAAAGTGGGGAGGGCTGTATGGTCATTTTGCCATACAAGATAAATAGGCTTTTTTTTCTTGCTGATTCACTTTGCTACAGGAAAATGGTTGAGAAATAGCCCAACTAATTGCTGCATTCTCAGGAAAGCAGCAGGCTCTGGCATCCCAGTGACAGCACTTCCAGCCATAAACATAACTTCTGGTATGTCCCAGACAGACAGTCACTCTAAAAAGTGGGTCCTGGTGTTAAAAGATTTGGGAACCACTGATTTAGAATATTTATATACCATTTCTCAACAACAGCAAAAATGCTGATTTGTTTACATAGCAAAGGAATAAGGTTCTTGTCCCAAGGAAGCTCACCATTTGCTTGTTTTGCACACACAAACAAAATACACTTATTCAGTAAATAGTGGTTAGAAGCACCAGTGATTAAAAATGCTGAAATGACAATGGATTTGCTGAAGCTAAGAAATTTGGGGAGTGACTTGCTCAGGGGCACGTCAGCCCAAGTTTGAGGTTGGATTTTGCTTCTTTCTACAGCAGGAACAGCAACGTTTTCTGGGAAAAGGCTGGACATTCAGTGATCGTATCATCACCAAGCTTCTGCATTGCCAAGCTCCCAGAAGCAGCTGCCCAGAGCTTGGCTTGGGAGGCAATGCCAACTGCCCAATTTGCCATATGCTGAGCAGGGAATGGCAGAGTTGCCTGCCCAGGTATGTGGAGTCTTTGTGCCACTACTGCTTTCTGGGGGAAGGGCAGTGGTGTCGCCCTACCGGTTCGCTGGGCGGAGTTATCTCGGCTGCAGGGAGGGTTTCCACGGTGATCGGCAGCGTGCTCGCTGCCTCCCGTTG